>PVKB01002070.1:0-324334 GCA_004027205.1 Ctenodactylus gundi | reverse complement strand
ATCTTGGTCCTCCTACACCCTCCCCCTCCCAACTCCCACTATCACACCATTTGGTTCTATAGAACGCCTGCATTTTGGTTTTCCCAAATCACAGAAACCATAGGATACTTAACATTTAATTTAATCTTCTGCATCTGACTCATTTCACTCAAATCACCATTCTTTAGCTCATCTCCTATCCCTAGAATGGGCAGAAGTGGTCAAACCTGATGCCTCTTCTGAGTCCAGTAGATCCCTTTATTGGGATTTCTATATTTTGCTATATCTTTGTTGAGATTCTTTAACATGACCTCACCCACCAGTCCACATAAGAACTACAATAATGAAATTCACAAGACTAGTAAATGTGAGAAAGAAAAAACAGAGAAGTTCAATTTCAAATGCCTTACCTGAGTACTGAAAGGTAAATGTTTGTACATTCAAAATGTTTGTACATTATTATAACATCAATCAGTTTTCTTAAGATAAACTTACACCAAAGCCTAAATAAGAGAATTGCTACAAGAACCTAACTTAAGTCTATGTCAAATTGCTACATTAAGTGAGAGCTTATATCTATATCACCTAAGTATACTTAAAGCAATAGATATGATAGATACTTACTATTTTGGATTTTTAAAATTTTCATAACTTATTTGCTCACATTTTACTAAATACTAACATTTTGACAGATTTGGTTTATTATTTTATCTACAGATCCATCCATAATTCATGTAAACATTTTAAAAGATTTTATCCCAATTTCCCATGTTGAATGTAATTATTCTGTTTTGCAAACCAATATTCTATTACAAATAATGATTAAGTGGGGAAATTTCACAGATTGTATAGAACAGCTGGTACTGTTTTAGAAGTATATCAATCAAATGAGTCAAAGACCAATCTATTTTTGTTACACTTTCTCTCTAGATGTTTCCTTCCTCTATATTTTTTGGTGCTTCTTATAGCTCCACCTGTCTCAAAGAGGATAAACTTATAGCCAACATCAAAAAAGTGAATTGCTTTATTAAACAAGTTTAAGTTTATAACAATTTGCAACATGAAAAGAACTTTAATCTGTATCACATAAGTATACTATAGTTAAAGCAATAGTAGCATGTTTAGTTATTTCATTTTTAAAATTTTTATTTAATTGTTCACTCAAATTTCATTATTTATTATTATATTCCAATTTTTATTTATCATTTTGCCTACCTATTCATTCCTAACTTCATGGATATACGGTTTTAAAGATTTTATATCAATTGCCTATGTTGAATATAATTATTATGTTTTGTAAACATATACTATTGCAAATAATAATTATGGGGGAAGATTCACAGATTTCATGAGACAGTCAGTACTGTTTTAGAAGGATACCAACCAAATAATTCAAAAATCAATCTATTTTTCTTGTTACACTTTCGTTTTAGGTGTTTCCTTTCCTCCATGTTTCTTTTGGTTCTGCTTTTCTCTCTGCTTCTTTTAAAGATTCCTCTAAGTATTTTCTGCCATCAGAGGAGCTAGTGGTTTCAAATTTCTTAAAGGTTTCTTGGTCATGAAAAATTTTTACTTCTTTAACTTTTAGTGATAATTTTGCTGGATAAAACAACTTGAATTGACACTTGCTGTCTTTTAAAGCTTGCAAGATCTTGCTCCAGGCTCTCCTATCTTTAAAGTTTGCATTGAGAAATCTGCAGTAATTAGTATGGGTTTGCCTTGGTAGAATAATGTATGTTTTTCCCTTGATGCTTCTATTATTCTCTTTTTATGCTGTATTGCTGAGGTTTTGATTATGATATGTCATTGCAAGTCTTGTTTCTGGTTGAGGATATTTGGTGTTCTGTAAACTTCTTGTACCTGGAAGTTAATTTCTTTTCCTAGGCTAGGGGACTTTTCTTGTACTATTTCAGTGAATAAATTCTTTATACCTTCTTTTCTGTCTTCTGCTCTTTCTCTCATCCCCATAATTCTAAGAGGGGTTCTTTTCAAATCATCCGTTAGCTGTTATATCCAGCTACATTGCTCCTTTCTAACTTTGGAGTCATAACTGATTATATCATTTCCTCAACCTTGTCTGTAAGGTCTGGGATTCTGTACTCACTGACATTAGTTTCCAGGACCTCAGTCACTCTGTGGGTGACCTGTTTTCTTACCATGTTTTCTGGTGTTGAGGGACATCCTTTTATAGGCTTAGCTGAGAGGTTCTTGGAATGGCTATGATGGTGTGTGATGGGGGGCTGCGATTCCTCTTAGTTCTGTGCCAGGAATAGTCGTTGAAGGGGGACCTGACAGTCTGATGACCTCTGAGGCCTCTTGTCCACCTGCAATACCCTCAGCAAAGCTCTCCTGCCTGTTCTGGCTTCCCTCTCTTGATGGTGAGGCTCTCCACCTCAGAGGTGCACCCACTGTATAGAGCTGTTCTGGAGTTCTGCAGCCTTTTTTCTCCTCTCTTTGCAATTGCATCTTGTGCCAATTTCTTCCTAGGCACTGTTTGAGATTGACCCCAGAAGCCCTGCTGTACTCTTCTGAGCTTCCTTCTACTCTAATCAGTTCAGTCAAGGGCTCCATTTTTTTTTTTTTAAGCTCCTGCTTACCCCAGTCATTGCCTATTATGGCTGCCAAGAACTACTTCCGATCTGTGCTAGAGGAGGACTTTCCTAGGGGGAGCTCACATTGTGTTTGTAGTATGCACTACCTGCAGGCTTATTTTTTAGCAGCTGGCAATACTAGCTGCTGACAATGCCCACTTCTGGATTTATGCTTACCTCAATCCGAGGTTCCGTCCTCCAGGCTTCACTTTGTGGGCTTTGGATGCTGGCGACTCAGTTCTGTGCCCAGTCAGCTGCTGTTTTTCTCCACTTCTGATGTGGCTTCAAGATTTCTGACATTCTCATGGCTTCCTGCTATGTTAGGGTGTTCCTTCCTCTCCTATCTGGGTCAGATGTCCCAGGCTTCACGTGGACTCTCCTCCATCTACAGATGCCTGTGCTTCCCAGATGTTTGTCGCTGGTATGTGGTAGCTTCCTACACTGCCTTTGTTGTTGTTGTTGTTGTTTTTATTTCTCTACTTTCTATGTTCCTTCGGGATTTTTGACCTTCCCTTGGCCTCCTTCCAGTTGTTGGGGTTCTCCTTCCTGTCCTAGATACATTGAACAGGTATGTTATGACTAACTTCTCAACTTTTTAAGTAGGTTGATGAGGAGACATCCTGCAGCTCTGTTACTCACCTGTCATCTTGGCCCAGAAGCCCCACAAATAGGTAAACTATTAAGATAATCAATGAAAACACACCACTCAAATGCTTCAGCACTTATATTGTGCAGAAAAATCCGTAATTATATTGGAGCTAATTTTTCAAAGACACAATTCTACATGTGAATGCTGTTTGTAGTAGTGATTTATAATACACCAATAAAAGCTGATAGAGATTAAAGGAGTAATTTCTAAATCTCCAGTTATACTTGTATATTTTAACTTTCCTTTGTCAGTAGTTTATGCAGGAGGTAATAACAATCACACTATGCTACGAGATCATGAGGATTTCCAAACTCCTCATAACTCTATGAACACTGCCAGCCCTAAAACTCTGCTAATTCTGTTTGCTCTGAAGTTTGCCCTAATGTTAGCCATTAAGGCATATAATTTCCAGCTACCACTCAGCTACAATTACATTCAACTAAGGAGCTGCTGTGTAGGAAACTGCTGTCTAACAAAGGTTTGTCTAACTCTTTTTATTCAGTGTTAGGTATTTGCATCTGGCCATCTCATACTATCTGGAAGGGAATCCTTCCTTTACCTATAAGTTGAGAAGGAAGTGATCACAAGCAGATTCAGAGAAGGGAGATTCCCCATTTAAATTCAATACGAGAAAATAATATTCTAAATAAGAGAATGTTTAAGGATTATTACTCAAGTGAAAATCAATTTGTTTTAAGATCTGTTTTTCACATCTGAGTGGAGATAGATGTGAAACTTTACCTGAGTCTTCATGGAGAAAGCTGTATTCTCTCTATCTGATCTGGTGAACAGCCAGTGTGAGAAACTGTCTTAAAGTAGCTACTGCCAAGTACCGAGGTCCATCCAGGACTCTGGTGTTTTCCTTTGCATTTCCAGACCGGAATAGATCTCAGATACAGAATTTTTGATATATAAGGTAAATACCTGCTGGCCACTCTGCAGACACCTCCTGAACAAGGACCTATATGTTGGCTTCTCTACTCTGACTCAGAGCTCAGTATTTTTTTTAAACTAAGATCTTACCTCATCTCCCTCTTTCCTGCAATGTCTATAAAGCTGATGAAGACAATTTCCAGTCCTCCATCAACAATGACATAACCTCTCATAAGCACTGAACCATCTGACCCTCCATCAATGTGCAGTTTCATAGGAAACAGAACATTGAGTGATATTTTCCTTTTAAAATCTTTATACCTCTGAAATAAGTGATAAATGACTGATCTTCTATATTTGTTTGTTTTAAATTGCTATTATAACCCTTAGTAGCTTAATTCTGCATGAATGTCTGAGTTCCCGACAATTCCAAGATGGAAAGCATAATTTTCATTTTTAAACATTTTCCTGTAATTATCAGATATAAAATACAATATTGAAAAGTTCTGAACAATGAAATATTGCTATTATTAATACCTTCTATTATTAAAGAAAATAGTTCTCTCCAAATGTATCCAAGTTGCATAAATAATTTTATGTGTAAATAATAGTTTTAATATGAAAATTACATATAACTTTAATTTCATTTTGCTTGAAAATTGGCACATTTGAAGTGCATATAATATAAAAAGTTGTGAGAATAAAAATTCAGATGGAATTTAAAATGTATTAGTATTAAATATCTTGAAATAATTTTTAAAGAAAATTTAAACAGTTCTATTGAGAAATGAATCAGTTTTAAAATATGAGTAACATGTTCAATTATTGTTTTATTGTAATTAATGATACTGGTATTTAAAGAAATGCAACATTAAATATAAATTAATAGATTGATTTCTAATGATAAATTATGTTTCATGTATGAACATAATAGGTAGTAAGGTAATATTATTAGTTAACAATATCTCTGCTAAATTGCTTCTAATATTCTGCAAGTCTTGCCTAGTATTCTTTTAAAAACTTAGGTACAATTTAAAATTTTTTTTAAAATATGGGTTGTGTCAAATATTAAAAATAATGTTCTAGCTCAAAAGAAACCTCAAACCTGGCACACTCAAGGCCCTGGGTTCAATTCCCACTACCAAAAAGAAAGGAAAAAAAAATAATAAAACACCAAAAATAAAAGAAACTTCAAACCAAAAGAAAAAATGTTTTAAATGCATGGTTATAATTTGAAATTTATGGATAGTTCTGTGTTGTTACTTTTGCACCTTAAATGGTGGAAGTATTTCAGACAAGAAAATTATATATGTGACAACAGCATTAATTTCTTAATAAAATTCACATTTTCATGGAATTAGAAAGGTTTTATGTTTGTGTTATAGTATAAATATTGATTTTATTTATTTCAGAACTCTACATATGTATTTGTTCATAGTTTTAAATTTACATATTAATATGACAGTGAAGTTAGTGATTTATAAAGTTGACAAACATATTTTAAATATTCCATTTTTAATCCATTTACTCTTTCAAGAAATAGAAATATAAATGTCATATACATGTTGGTGTAATCAAACATGTTGTGACTTAAATAATTAAGTACTTTTTACGACTATAGAATAATTAGCATTAGGTTGTAGGAAATGATTTGCACAACAAAATGGGTATTTTGCTATGTATTGATTAGTAAGTCATAAAAGTGCATTATATGTTAGTATAATTTTAACTTGAAACCTATTTCCTCTTTGCTTCTAGCAATTGTTTCTGGGACAAAACACCCAACATCCACAACTTAATAAAGAAGATTTTTTTTTTTTTAAACTAACAGTTTCAGGAGGTCTCACAAAGTCTGTTCATGAGCACCCAGCAATGATTTAAGCACGTGGCAGAGGATTGAGACAGCTGTTCACCCCATTACAGAAAGCTGGTAGGTGAGGCAGGAGCAACGTGACCTCTGGATACTATGCAAGACTAGAGTTTTCCCAGGAAAAAGTTGTAATGGCATTTCTTCTTATTTCTTTTAATTACATCCAGCTTCCAGTTGGGCCTCCCACCCAAAGGGGGCCCCCATTCCTCAGTTCCTGAACTAGAAGACCACACAAGATGGTAGCTCTACTCTGGGCTCCCTTCTCCATTCTCAACAAATTGATTCAATCCTTCCAGGTCAAGCCCCAGGTGTCCACCCCTTCCAGCCAAAATCGACATCCCAGTAACACACCATTCCAAAGTTATCCTTTATATCTAAGTACTTGAGGATCTTGGTGGATACTCCAGATCCAAACCGTAGCATTCCTTATAAAAACAGTGCCAATCTTATCAGATTTAATACTTTATTGGGAACAGATTACATCTCCCAACAAAATCCAGTAGTATTTACAAAAACAACCACCAAAACTTGAAGGCAACAGAGGCCCATGACCTTCGTTGGGATTGGCTGGTGAAGTTCTCAGGGAGAAGAAAACACCAATGTGGTGACACCGATACTTTTCACATTTTCCTTAAAGACTCATGCTTGCATGCGGCACAAAAAGAAAGATGGAAAATTTCAGCAGAACACTGAGCAATAGCAGGAGCTATCAGACGTTTTAGAGGTTTAAGTCAAGAGAAAGGGAAAACTGGATTTCAGGGCTGCTAAGGCAGTCAAGCTTGAAAGGCCAAGTTCCTTATGAGAAATGAATCTGACATTCCATGACACCTTTCCTACGGGTGTTTTCAGTTGTCTATGCTGCAGACACGGAAAGTAGCAGTTCCTGAAATGTCGAGGAGTTCAATGAAATCTTCAGAACTTTTCATTTTTTCCTTAAGGAGATAAAATTGTGTTTTGAAAATCATTGAGAAGATAAAAACTGTGTCAACATTCCATACTTAGCTGATCCTTTGACAGGCTAACTCAAGAGTTATGAGCTACTGGGGGTGAAACCAGCAAATCCTGAAAACTGCCTTTTCTTTGGAGTAAGTGACCCCAGTGTAAATTTCTGCCTGGTGATTAAATTAAGCTCTCTTGAAAAAAAGATATTGCTCAACAATTTCCATAGACCTTCCTAAATATGCTTTTAAAGGAAGTCAGGTGGAGCATGCCTGTAATCCCAGCTCTCAGGAGACTTGAGGCAGGAGGATTGCTGAGTGTTTCAGGCCAGCCTGGGCTACATAGTGAGTTCAGGACTACACAGTGAGACTTTGTCTCAAAATAAACCTAAATAGTTTCCTAAATAATTAGTAAGCCAGATAAACCAGACCATTACAACAACCCTAGTTAGAAAACATAAATATGAAACCAATTCATTCATTTTATCATTTTATCAATAAATGTGAGGTATATGATGTAGGGTTTGTATTTATCAAACATGAATAAAGAGTTAATATGTGATTTATACAGTTAAAAAACAGCAAAATGTGTAATTTCTTCAGTGAAGTAGAAACTATAAAAGGCTACCAGGAGAATCCAATTATTGGAGTGTAATATGTAATAATATTGAAATCAGAGTATAAATGATGCAAAAAATTAGACACCTTAAAGAGGTTGTTAGCAAAATGAAAATTAAGAAAAAAACCAAAATGTTTTTAATTGCCATAAGAAATAAAAAATGACAAAATGCAAAAAATGTACAGAACATTATTAATAAGAGATAAAGTTCCTAGTTGACAAGTTGCTGAGTTCTCAGCAGAAGGAAATGCAGAGAGAGCAGAAGCGACTGCGGAAGACCTTGTCTGTTTTCCAGAGTTTATATCATACCATTTTCTGCCATCTGGTCTCTCAGGCAGGAAAGTCTGCTGATTATGAATCTGTCTTTGAATCTGAATCTGTAGAACTTGGCGATTGGTGACTCCAATTGTAGCTTCCTATGACCAAGCAAGAAAAAAATGGTAACGCAATACCTGTCTTTGAAATACTCTCTATGTAGTATTCCTGGTTTTATTCAATGTAGTAACTTCAAATAGTTTTATTTTATATCAGCCACAAGTTTATGTATGAATTTATATTGTTACATAAGTTTATTTTAGGGTCTTTCCTAGACATCTCAAATTATAACTGAAGCACATAGAAAATTAATTCAATAACTATTTTAAATATAACTTAATTTGATGAATATTTTGATAATGCACTTCATCAGAAAATATGAGAACTCTTAAGGTTAAGTATAAAATAGACTAACACTCTCGCCTTCAAATTAGAGAGGATTGAGGGAATTCTTCCTGGTAATATTTTTGAGTTGGATAATGTAGCACTAGTAGAATCGGTGAATACAGAAAAGGAATGAGTAAACTAGAGTTAAGGACAATAACATAAATATATTTCACAAAGGTTGTAAGCAGGTTGTCTGTACCACACTGAAAACGACGGAGCCATTAATTAAGAGAGATGAAGTCAGTCTTGGCGATCCCCCTGTGCCTTTGTAAGCAGGAAGTACTTCTCTGGTGAGTATGGAGAGTCAGGTCAGAGATATAAAAAAAATGAAAATATCTCATTTGCATTTTGCCTTCCCATCCTACTGAAATGTGAACTACAATGAACTATAAAGAAAAAATAAACTCAGAAAGAATAGTCTATTTCCTAATCTCAGCTACTTAGAAAGGTTGGGATTTGTTGATCTGGTAAGCAATCACTGAGGACAAGGAAGAGTGATGTTAAACTCCAAATGGTCACCTGGATGCCTTAACAGCTGACAGGAACTATAACAGCAATTGTTGCACTCAGGATTCTTTGGAAATAGGTACCAATTTTGTTATTTAAATGATTTTTGTGGCATCACATTAGAGGTAATAAAGTTAGGATTGAAACATGAATCAGTAACTGTCAGTAAGGCATAACAATCAGGATAAACACTGCATATGCAACACATACATCTCAGAATAGGACAAAGGACAGTCATGCACGACCTCGGTTAACTCCAGTGACCCAGGAGGAAGAACACAGTTGCTAAGTCGTTTTTTCTGTGTTGTTTGTTAACAATTTGTATGGAAGTTTACAGGGACAAAAGCTTGCCTTGTTCGGAAGAAATCGTTACAATTTATCTCATTATATAGAGCAATATTTCATAAAATGCATGCTTATTAAATGATTAATCTACCTCAGGTTGATAAAGGAGTTTTTGTTTGCTAGAATAAAACATAATGGAAAGAAAATACTTTATTCACTACTTGGCAAGATTCTAATTTTGCAGAAAGTCTGAAGGCCAAAAAGATGTAGAAATATATGCAATCTATGCATAAGGGAGAAAAATTAATGATCCAAATCTTAGAAATATAAGATAGGAATAAAGCTTAAAGGAATGATAATTAGGTAGCTTGAGAGAAGACTGCTGGCAGGTGACCTAATAACTTGTATTCTGTATAAGAAGGGTCATTATATTTTTAAAAAATGAATCTTCATTGAAGTGAGAGCCAGACCATTTGTATTTAATTACGTCAAGAAAGATGGGGTTTCACTGAATGAAACCATTTTAACATTTGGGATAACTATTAGTAAAAGATTCACTGAAATCCCTGAATTTTTTTTTCTTTGAAGCTGTAATGTAACATTCCTTTGAGAGTGCTTATGTGGAAGTCTATCTGCAGAAATTATGTAGAATATTCAGAAAAATTAAAAATATATATATTAGAAAGAGGGTGTAGAGAGTCAATCTAATAGTTCAGTTGTAATTAAAATGATCTGTTTCATAAACAAATTTGATCTGCTGTAACAATTATAATTATATATTACTCAGCTAATAAGGATAATACTAGCACATACATACATAACTAAATATAATCCAACAATGTTATAGTCTAATCCTAGAGATATTTCTTATGTCAAAAATGTTTGCTTTGAAATGTGTCAGATTTAAAAATAAAAATAATGAGAAACTACTTGTCAGATCTTTTAGCATACACAAGCTATTTGTTATATGGAATTAGCTTTAGTGGCAAAAATTTGCAAATAAACTGAATACTCGGTAGAAATAAGCTTATAATGCTATTTTATATACAAATATAAAACCTTACTGAGTTAAAAATGATAAACCTGAAGTGTATTGGAAGGCTACAGAATTGATTTTTCACTGTGGAAGTTTAGCATAGAAGAATGCATGTATAATAATTACTTTGTAGTGAAACTGCGCTGGATGTGCATGGAAACATGCATATACATGCATACAGTATGTTTGTGAATAATGACATGAATGTACACAATACATACAGATTACAGTCTGTCAGCACGAGTGGTCAGAATGTTTAATGAGGAAACGAGGAAGAAATTAGAAATGATAAACTAATCAATACAAAGTCATTATGGGTAAAAAAAAATACAGGGTTGGAGCCTAGTATCATAATACATTATATGAATTATTCCTATTTTAAGAACAAAATCTCAAATGAATTGAATGATTCAACATCGATCTCAAATTGTTAAAATGTTCACGGGATTATGGAAAGGAATGCCCTTCTTAGTTATTGTTGGGGACATAAACCCTAGAAGCAGAGGAAGCTAAGAATAGAGGTTGTAAGGACAATGCCCCGTTGTTATGGCTCTCCAGGTGTGATATTCTTATTAATTCAATAAATTTTGACCTAAAGTAGTTGTTCTGTTGAGCACTGGTGAATAATTCAATGTTAATATTTTGAGAATGGTTGACAAGGCTTTCCTGTTCAGAGGTTACATAAAAATTTAAGAAACTTGAATAATATTTGCTATTCTTTAGATATTTTATATTTCTATCTTTTAAAATAAGATTGTTATCTGTGGGACTTACAAAATGTGTAAGACGTTTGGCTTTTTTTTTTTTTTTTTTTTTATTCAACAGCAACATCCATTGGGAAGATTTCCCTTTGAAAAGATTGTTATTATCTTTATATTGTCACCTAAATAGATTAATTACACAATGATATTGTGGATAATTTACAATAAATGTTTTAACATGTACAGCATGAATATTCCCAAATTTCACTAGTCAAACAATGTAAACCTTTTTGGAAATATGCTAATTCTTCATTGAAATTCCTCTAAGACATGTTAGAATTATTTCTGTGTCCTGGTATACATTTTGTGGCTTCGGTTTCTTTAAAAATACTGTTTCTTTCTTTTTTTTTCAAAACATGTGAAACACAGTGGTTACAGTGAGTTTGAGTGTTTTGTGCACATACATATATTGTCAACATTATAATCCTTCTCTTTGCCCTTTTTGGTCTTCCTGTTCCCTCCCTCATTCCTCTCAGTCCTATCAAACCCAGTTGGTTCTAGAAAATGCTTGTGTTCTGGGTTTCTAATATTAAGAACCATGTGATATCAACCTTTTGAGTTTGACGCACTTCAGTAAGCATGGTGGTCTCGAGTTGTGGCCATTTGCAGGCAAAAGCCTCACCTTTGTTGTCCTTTCTGGAAGAGTAGTACACCACTGTGTACATACACCATTGTTTTTGCATCCATTAATCTGTTGGTTCCAACATCTTCCATCATTTAGCTATTGTAAGTTCTGCTGCCATATACATGGGCATAAATGTGTCTCTATTATTTTAAATCTGCACCACATTAGTAGGTTCTAATTGGACTTTTGAAATACTGTTAAGCATCTGCAAGCCAGAAATGTAAAAAGAATGTTAAAATTCTTCCTTTGCTCATCTTCCCATAACACATAATGAAATACAAAACATAAGTACTTTAAGTTAATTCACCTTCACCGAGCTTCTGAAGCTATTTTACTATCTCATTTTATAGCAGATACATATTAAATCTGCTTTAGCAGATTTCTTATTTCTAATTTCCCTACCTGATACACCGTGCACATTACCTATCCAGAAAGACTTTTCAAGTATCCTACAACACCTTGTTCTCCTACGTACTTGCTTTCCATATTTTTACTATTTCTTCGGGGGGGGGGGGGAAATAAATGTTTTATGTTTATCATTGTATTTTTGGTAAGTTTCTTTTTTAAATTCTTCACTTATTAGCTATGTAAATTTGGACATTTAATAAACTCACAAACACTCTGGTTGTTTCTGTTTTTCCTTTAAGTTGCTTAGAAAACCAACAGTGTAAAGCTGATTTCTCATTATGGACTCAGCTACTTTATGATTTTCCCCCCATTTTATTTATATGTATAAGAGTAAAATTTAAGGTTTATAATGAAGTTGAGGATTTTGTGCACCTATGTATCTTGTCAAGGTGACAAGGACTTTCCCACTCTCCTTTTGTCCCTCCCCCAACTCACTCCTCCTTCCCTCCCCACCTTACTCCCCATTTCACTTTGTTTTTCATTTTAAGTTCCACGAGATAGCTGTGATCTGGGTTTCTCATATCGAGAGACCATTCGATGTTTCACCTTCTGCTTCTGACTTACTTCACTAAGCATGACGTTCTCAAGTTTCAACTTTATGTCAGCTGAAAGAACTTTGTGCTCCTCGTGGCCCTTCTGCGCACCTCGACTTTACCTCAGTAACATCGGATCATGGAGCAATGTGACCATAAACCTTCCCGGTCCTTCCTTATTCTGGGTGTTGTCAAAGTTAACGGTAAAATCAATGCAAAAATGCAATTCACTCCAGCTATCCACTTGCTTAAATCTACAACTTCAATCTTGATGTCACTTCTTTGTGAAATCTTTTTCGGCTTAGTATATAACAAAACTGTCATTGAAAGATCTCAGTAGCCTTTCTTCAGATATGTTGAAATAATAACAAGACTTAATTTTTAATCATAGTTCTTGTTTCACTTCCTGTTTTGAATGCAATCCATATTTCATCTTTTTGCAGGCAGTTTGTGTGTGTGTGTGTGAGTGTGTGTGTGTGTGTGTGTGTGTGTGTGAAAACACAGAGTCTGAAACTAAAATTGTTCATCTCAGCCCAAAGATTGAAATCTTCTGTTGCTTTTGCAATTTTCAGTTCTTAATTGTAGAATGCATGGATTGATTTTTGCAACCTGTATGACAGAACGATTGTTTCTATGGAGGTTCGGAGATCTTTACATTTTCTGATTATTTCCTTAAAGGTCCTCCTGAGTTTACAATCTTAAAAATTTCAGATTCTAGATTTTGAGGAGTTTTCAAAACTTAAAAAACAGAAAAAGTTTTAGCAAAAGACACTCTGAATAACTAGGTCGCGTTTTAATGACTCTCTGAAAGAGAACTTTGAAGATGATTGTATTTCTGCACTTAATTTTCTTTTAATTTCTGAATTGCTCCCTTCTCCATTAATTGCCTAACATAGCATCAGTATTTATCTATCACTAGTACATAACTTTTGGAGAAAACAGAATAACCATTAAGGTGTTTCTGAGAATCTGAAAATGCTAAAAAAAAACTATGCATTCTGTAAAAAAGAGAAAATATTCCAATACAACATTTTTCAAAACCTTATATAATGCAGAAAACAGAAAATATTCACTTGTGGTTTATTTTATTTAAGGTCAACTTTCCTGCTACCAGTTGTGTGAGAGGATAATAGGCTTTTGACACATTTTGATCAACATATTGCTGAGTGTGACATCAGGGATGCCACCATAATGGCACCTTTCACCATCACTTTGTGAAGCATTTTATGTTTAACGGTTTCCCTTGCAGGTGAGTGATCTAAGTGCAGTGCCCCACGGAGATCACACACAGTTATCATTTTAGGGAAGCCAAACAAAACAGAACACGGAAACATCTTTATGAACATAGCAAGAATTATAAGGACATTTTTGCAGTGCCTCAAAGTTTCACAATATAAAGATGGTCCAAGATCATGTTTATAAATAAATATATTACAGTAATTAATAAATACAAATAATAAAGGAGTATGAGAATAGAGTTTCCACACTATAAATATTTACTATTATAGGATATCCATAATATATACTAGTATTATCTAATCGTTTGAATAGTAAAAATGAGATGCTTCATTTTTTATAATTCTACTTTTGTCTTGTATTCTTGTTCTGCACCCCTTTCCTCCCTCCTTTGAGAGAACCTTCTCATAAGAAACTTGGAAAGGAAAGAATTCTTCACTTGTATGCACTAAGCCATAGGCAGTAGGAGTCACAGATGCACGTGGGTCTCAGAGGAGCCAGACCACTAGGAGGGAAGTAGACACTCTTAGTATGAAAATGGATAGAGTCTTCACCATATCCCAACCTTTTGCGTTCTTAGGTGTAGAGTAATGGTTTCTTTGAGTTTCACTCTAAATAAGTAGCTACTGAAATTACTAAAAGTTATTGAGTAAGAGCCTCATGTATATGAAAATTTAATGTCAGCTCGCTGAGCAAGTGGCTGCCCATGGTTCGGTATGATCAGTTATAACGAGGGTGAGGCAGGAGAAATTTCTTTATTATACAGATGGTGCTGGTTTCACACGATGAGTATGCTTTCTCTTTCTGTCTCTTCTTTGCCCAACATAACATGGATAAACTCAAACCCTATGGACACAGCAGGTACAAGAGTAGTGTATATTGCTCCCTGAACCCCAAGTTCTTCAAGTGTCTACCTGGTCATGATTGTGGCAGAATTTTTATTTGGGTGTGAAAATTAGAGATTTAAAATCTAAACTAGACTAAATAAAAAAGTACTAATTGTTTATAAATTATTGTTTATTTGTGTAAATATGTAGATTTATTATAATAGTGGCAAATTAAAGTCCATGTACCTATGTCCCTTGATGACTACTTCCAACAATCCTTTAAGGTTCTCAATCCTTGTCAAAATTAATTGACTATTCCACAGATTTAAAAAAAATACCGCACTAAAATTCATACACACACACACACACACATTTAAAATGGCCAAAGCTAACATGAGTCTACTCTAGCTAAGAGGGTTATATTTTCAATAACATATATATTTTGATTTGGGTTTGGAATGCTCCCCAAAGTCTCACATGTATGCATGTTGTAGAATATGTATGCATTCTATGTGTTTTTTAAGAGGTTAGGATCCTGGCTAGACAGGGTATATACTTCCAGCTTCATCTGGAAGTGGGGGATCACTGAGGCTGGACTTGAAAGGGCTATCCCTTGACCCATTCTTTCTCACTCACTTGGCTTCCTGGTTACCATGCCAAGAACGCTTTTACCTCAGCTAGGCCTCCGTCATGTGCTTCCACCATGGATGGGCATCCAAGGATGATTGAGACCTTCGAAGACTCTGAACTAAAATGAATCATTCTTCTCTCAAGGTGCAGAGTTGTGGTTGCTGCATATTCTGTACCAGCAATGAAAAGAAGAAGAAGAGGAAGAAGAAGGAGGAGGAGGAGCAGGAGATAATAAAAAATACTAAACTGGTTTATTATATTCCTATTACTAAGGTTACAATTGATTCCTTTTCTTTTCTATTAAATGCGTTTCAATTTTTCTTCATTTATCAGCCATTCCAAAGTTGAGAGGACCATCAAATATAATAAAATATAAATGTATCAACAACAAGTACCTTTTCTGGAGATGCAGAGACATACCTTTAGAGATAACAGTTCATACCTTTAGAGATACCTTTAGATTAACAGTCCTGTTAATTTTTGCTGTGAAGTAGAAGTGACTCTTGGAAAGATAGATATTAGCTGATCATAAAGGAAGAATATCCCAAAATAAACTCCTTATTTTACAATAAAGATTGAAGTACAAGAGATAACAGGTTAACCTGCCAAATATACAGAGCATTTTCAAACATTCTCAACTAATCATACTTACTAGAGACAGCTTGCATTACATTGATATGTTAATTGCAAGAAACCTATATTGGTAAATTACTTTTGGCTAAATTCTGTATTTTACTCAGAATTTTGTCATTTTGACACTAACATTCTTTTCCTTTTTCAGGATTTAATATAATATACAAAACTTTCAAAAGATTTAGTCATCACAGCAAAAGGATTTTTGAGCATTTATGGCATAGTGAGTTCCAACACTTCTCTTGGTTACTCTTGTTTCAGTATATAGAGTGTCTGCCATGTCATGTGGTACCACAGCAGGTACCCGCCCACCTGTTCTTCAAAACCATGAAATAACCTACAAATTGTCTATTGCAAGAGGTAATTGAGTAAAAGTCCTATAATATGATTTCTGATTAGACTTTTTGAAACATCAACATCTCATGAGATTAATAAAACTATCACAGCTAATTTAAAAATACAAAAATGTGAATAAAACTACTAAGATAGCCATATTCTCAATATAAATATTTAACAAATCTATAAACAAGTCCACCCTGGATGTCTTCTGTTGTGAGAACACATTATGAGACGCTTGAAAGACTACATAGTTAGTTTCAACATAAAAAGAGAAGTGGGAATTGCGGGATAATGAAAATAAATCAGTAGAATTCATAATTGAGACCTTACCAGATGGTTAGGAAATTGTTTCTTTTTGTTTGGTTATAACTGTCCTCAGACTACTTGTTTCAAATTGCCTTTAAGTTAACTTTGATCTTAATGATTGATATGGAAGCATATTTTAGTGTTTAAGTATTCCATTCAATTTTCCATACAATGAAAGAACTTCAAGTAGCCCAAAATAAAATAACTTTATCAAAATCAATACAATAAATAGTAATTTTAATTATTATCCATGTGATATAAACCTACACAATGATGTTCTATTCATAACAATATTGAGCACTATATTGTTACAGGTACAATTTTGGTGGCTTGGAATATGCATACAGCCAAAACTCAAGAAACTCTGCTCTTTTATGGGACAATGCATAATAATATGACAGATTCAGTGAGCTTGCCAGAGAATAGAATTGATAAAATCTATGATTTGACTAAGTTCTTCTTTAATAAGGTCAGGGAAGAATTAAGGAAATAATCATAGAAAAACATGGCCAAGAAGACAGACACTATTATAAAAGTGGGAAGCTGATGGTTATGGCACGAAACTGCAGTCCCAGTTCTTGGGGATGCTGAAGCAGTATGATCTGATCTTGGAGGTGAGAGTAAAGCTTTACTGAAACAACATATCAAGACTCTTTATAAAAGAGGAAGAAAATATAATGAATAAAAGAGTACCTCTGTCAATACCAAAGTCCCAAAAATTACTGGAAAAGAGTCAGAAGATGGCATTTAAAGGCGCAAATTTCTACATTGATTTCTAGGCTCCTACCAACAATAGCATAAACAAGTGTTTCTGGTAGAACTCTTCATGCAATGATGGAGAAAAAAATACAGCGCACAAAGGTCATTATTACTTCTTTGGTACAGATGGAGGACAAATGCCAATCTATTGCTGGGCTACTCGCATCCAGGTGAGTCTCTGTCTTCATTTGCTAGGCTGTGAGCCCTTCAATCTACACAATGCCCTCTGCCTTATTAACTGGTACTTCTAATCCTTCTAAGTTGATGTGTGGCATTAAACACATTTGAAAAAGGTTAATCACACATGCAAATGAAGACAGCGTGAGAGGAAATTAAAACCAAAATATCAAGGCTGTTTAGAAAACTATTTCAATAAAGTAGGCTACATATAGCAATGGCATGGAGAAGAATCTTGACTGTGGCAATGGGGGAAAGTAGACTAAATAAACAGAAAATAGAGAAATAAACAGATTAAAAAGATGCACCATGTGAAATAAACAGCTATGAGATGAGTCACGTCAAGATGATTAGAAACATAATTTTCTTTAATAATTTATTAAACAAATGCCTTTGGAACCCTTCCTTTATGATTACATTTGAACACTTTGATAACCACAAAGAAACAAGGGAGGCAGGAGATCCTTGACATTAGGAAAGTTATATTTTACCAGATAAACATAAATAAATTTAAGAAATATATTGAAAATATAAGCAAAAAGTAAATATTTGTTTTCATATTAACATACAAAGATGTTGTATGAAAACCAATTGGTCTCAAAAACTCAGATAATTTGCTTACAAGAATTTATTGAAATTGGAAGGGATGAAAGGGTACATTGCTCTGAAAACGAAGTGTATTCAAAAGAGGAGCTTTGGTTTAATAAAATATGAGAAAGAAGGATTATCGGGCTTCTGAGCTAGTGAAAGTAATGAGGTGATAATAAAAAAATGAAGATGTAGGAGATTGAGAAGGAAACACTGTTAAAGTGAGTCTTTGAATCGTGACCCAGGATGATACATAACACACCAGTGAAAGATCAGCCTTACGGACTTAATCAGCTGGATTGATCCCGGTCCCATTCACTGATGGAAATAAAGAGAATATGAAGGCAAGGAAGTAACAGCGTGGACTCACTTTTACACAAATACGAAGAATATTCATGGGAAACATATATAACTGTAAATTATGCTATATCGATTAATCTGAAAAAGAAAGTCTAGGAGAATAGTGATGTGCTGATCTAGGTGTGTAATCGGCATGTATCCAGCTAACTGTATGAGAAAAACCCAGGTGACTCTGAACGGCAATAAAGAATATATGTACAGCCTGAATGAAATGTTTTTGGGTAAATGGTTGCAACTTGAGACCATCATGCTTATCAAAGCGGGTAAAATTCAGAAGGAAAAATATGACATGATTTATCTCATATGAGAAACTCAAAATACAAGCATTTCTGGACCCAAATAGGTGAGATAGGAAGGTTTTAGGGAATGATAGAGTTAACAGGAGAAAATAAAAGAGATGAATGTACTGTAATGTCGTGAGATACATGTGTACAAAGTGTGTACAGAATCCTCAAGCTCAATGTAACCTTGTATATTATATATAGCACACACACACTCTTCTACCCCTATTCTTCAGGTGGCCAGTTTGGACTCTGTTTCCCTCTGATTCCCCAAGCCTACTTGCTAAATACCTTGTGTGTGCCATCCCACAAAGGGCATAGCAGGCCATGCAGCCAAAGGAATGTCTGAATTACTGAAACAATGATTTTATTGAAGTTATTTTTAAGAGAATTAGTGAGGAGTTGCTTACAGAGGTATAGTTGATGGGCTTTTTGTAGCATGAGTAAGGGGTCAGGTACAGGCATATGGTGACCCAAAAGCTAGCATCATTACAGGAAAAGTCCCCACAAAATAGACGGAAACTCATGGAAAATGCATGCTGCCTCCTAGGACTCACTTTTAACCTTCTTCTTGAGGAGATGAGCGACCTCTCCCGGGTCCTTACATGGGTACATAAACGTTTTCCTATTTAGTAATCCTGTTCCGGAGAACCCCGACTAGTGTATTATTTTTATAATTTCAAGTAGAGCAAGATTCTAAGTAATAAAAGTTGTGAAATATTTCCTAGAGTTTTCAGATTATACCAAAAAAAAATTAAAGGATGCATGCTTGTTCTTCTAATTTTTATAATCATACTTTCACAATGGAAAAATAAAGTAACTGTTTTGCAAATTTTAGTTATCATGTAAGGTATGTGATATATATTGTGATCAAAGCTGGCAAAGTAGGAGTAAAGTTGCTCTTCATTGACAATAAAATCTGCTGAATGTTGATGAATGTTGAATTTGTAAGAGATGCTAGAGACATAGATCATTCAAATTCATTACAGATTATCCCATGCATTTATTTCCTTAGTTTCATTTCTGGAGTATGCTCAGGACTTTATATAAATTGTTTGATTTCAAAATGAAAATAAGGCTGTTACTGAATCATTGCATTTTGAAAAAAAATGTTTTAAAATTTTTAACTATGTATGGAAAATCCAATTTTCCTGTAACTAAAATTAAATTAAAAATAAATTATTTTATGTCACATTGAACCTTATTTAATTTTAACTTTTATTTAAGTTTGTTGGCATGCACTTATAACCCTATTGCTCTGACTGGCTGAGAAAAAGGATCACAGGTTCAAGCTGATCATGGAAGAGTTAGATAAACTCTTTGGAAAAAAAAATTCATTTCATTTGCCCAACTTTTAATTGGTTCTCGAAACTGAGGCACCTATTTTTCTGCAGTTAAGCGTATAATCCAATTATTAGACATCTATCTGAGGTATAGGTGGTTTTTTTCCCCATTCTGTCTTTTTCTCCTTTCACTCTGTTGATAGCTTTTTTATTTGAAATAATCCTTTGTTGATTTTGGAGGATATTACTTTTGCATTGAGTGTCAAAATGGGCATTGAAAATAAATAGGCGGTTCTCAGATGTAGAAGTTCAAATGCCCACCAAATACATGAAAAGACTTTTAATGTCCCTAGCCATGAGAGAAATGCAAATCAAAACATCATTAAAGTATCATCTAACCCCACAAAGACAGATAAATCTGAGGCTTTCATAGATAAATGCATGCAAATTTTGACCATGATGCTCAGTGAAGTGAGTCAGATGCAGAAGGTCAAATATAGAATGATTTCTCTAATATGAGAACCCAGAGTCCACTCACTTTGTAGAACCCAATGGGGTAATATTGGGAGTTCTGAGTATGAAGAGGGTGTGGGAGGGCCAAAATGGGGGGTGGGGGAGTTGTAATTTTGGCATGGTATATATATATATATATATAAACATTGTGTATCACATATGTATTTTTCACAGACACATTTATATGTTTTGTATATATATATGGGAAAAATAGACTGTGTGATTCTGCAGAAATTCCCTGAGTTCAACTCTCAGTACTGAATAAAACAAATTAACATTATTGTGAGAATTCACGTACAATATGCTTGTTGACACCTTATTTAAAAGTGCCTACCATGAAAATTATTATAATGTTTGTTTATTTATTTATTTATTTATTAAGACAGCATCTTGCTCTGTAGCCTACTCTGGTCCTGAACACTTTATGAAGCCCAGGCTTGCCTCCAACTCACAGCAAGCAATCCTACTGCTGCAGACTCCCCAGTGCTAGGATTACAGGTGTGCACCACCACATACAGCTAATGTGGTGCTGGGGAATCAAAGCACTTAGTGTTTGACTTAGTGCTTGCTAGGCAAGCCCTTTAACAGCTGAACAATTCCTCCCTTGCCAATTATAATGTCTTAAAGAACAATCTGTATTATCAGAAAATACCTTAACAAGTAAAAATAAAAAATAAAAAAATAAAAAACTCTTTTAAACCAATTACAAAAATCCTGTGCTCAATTCATTTACAATCTTTTTAATTTGTTCAAATATTTTGCCAGTTGAGATGATATCTCAATCTCTATTCATCAGAATATGTTGTACATAGACATTAAGTTATAGTCCACGCTAAATTTTAGAAAATAATTTGTCATCTCCTTTGCATCTTATTCTAATTTTCAATTGATAAAAAAGTGATAAGGATATTCTGGCCCGTGGCTACTGGTGAGGAATGCCATCTGTGTGCTGACAAGCCAAATCTTTCTGGACTTGAAGTTGACATATCGATTGCTGCTGGTGGATTTTATTGCACTCCCCCTTAGAGCAACTTTGACACTGTCAAGGACAATCTTTTGTTCTTTCAAATAACAACAAAGATTTAGTAACGCATTTAAAATTCAAAGGTATAACTCATAATTTATTAAATATAAAATTATTCACAATTCTCTTTTTCCAAGAGAGTAATTATCTCATATATATATATATATATATATATATATATATATATATATATATATTTATATCATATGTATATGCATTATATATATATATAATATATATGCATACTTTTATTTCCAAACTTTTATTTATATTTCCAAACTTCCCAGTTATCATCAGTTGTAAATGAGTGACTCTGGGACAAAGTGGAACATACAGAGAACCAAAATATCAAGATTTATTTTCAGAAAAAGAGCTTCTTTTCCAAGTAATTAGTTTATTTAGTCTTGAAGAAATTTTTTTGAAAAAAATGAAAATGAGTTTTTTAGGAAGAAAAACTTGATAGGGATCAAAAGCATCAGTGTGTTACAAGATACAAAGACCACCAGGACAGTGGGAAGAAAGAGCAGATAGGATTAGAGAGTATGAAGAAAAAATCAATGAAAAGTATAAATGAATTCTGTACAGATGCTTAAAATCAAATGTGTAAAATGATTATATGCATATCAAGAATCTTTTACTTGTCTATCTGATATCATTTGCTCCTTTGATCTTTGCAATGGGAATTTCACTCTAAGAATGGGGAGGAAAAACATGAAAATTTTCTCCCCTGAAGCTACAGATGCCCATATAATAGAACTTTGGTTAGTGTGGTAATGAAGAAAACTGTCTTGGAGGTTTTCCTGGAAATAGACTCATATTCTTGCATAAAAGGACAGCTTTCAAGACTTCAGAAAACTCCTTGTGAAGGTGAGTATTAAGATTATACTTGGAACTCCCGTGTCATTATTGGATGAAGAGAAAAAAGTCAAAGAATTAAAAGAATGCATTGACTGTGGAGTGGTTCCCGCAACAGCGGTTTCTGGCTTGCAGCCTCACCGCGTTGGAGGGAGGTGTGCATTGTAGGGAAGAAGGGGAAACAAAGAATAAAAATAAGAATCAATGTAAGCCACAATGAGTCAACATGTTTCATAACAAAGAGCAATAATTTCAAAATAAAGTTTGAATAAAACTGATTGAGGAGATCCATAATTCTGGCGGAATATGATTTAAAACAATGTGTGAAAGTGAAATGTGTCTCAGAGGATTGAACACCAGGGTGTGAGAGTTTCTTGGGAAATGTGGTGGGACAGATCAGATGGATGCAAGACCTGAGGGAAATTTTAATTTTTTTTTGTCTTGTCATGTATTTTTTAGAAAAAAAAATGGAAAAAAAAAAGAACCTACAGCAGGTAAAACTCAGATTTGAATTCTGATGCCAAACTTCCGTTAGAAATTTGACGAATCGTTTTATCTCACTGAGAATAAGCTCCGTTGTTTTTTGAAAGAGGAATTTTTATAAATTTAACATTTCTATTGAGTTGGCAAATTAACAAGTAGCACAACCCTTAAATTCATATTTGTACTCTCTTCCAACTAAATCCCACTGCTCTTGGCTGTAATGCTTTTCTCTGACAATGACTAATATGGTAATTATTGATCAGTCCAAGCTGACTCTCGGGTAAGTCTTGAAAAATCATGTGTCTCTTTTTCACAATGATAGATAGTAGAATAACTTTACAGTGTGTGAACAAGGAATCACGGGAAGAAACGGGTGAGTATAAACATAAGTAT
The DNA here is from genome assembly GCA_004027205.1 of Ctenodactylus gundi. NCBI lineage: Eukaryota > Metazoa > Chordata > Mammalia > Rodentia > Ctenodactylidae > Ctenodactylus > Ctenodactylus gundi. Next base: position 301,271 of record PVKB01002070.1, on the reverse strand, counting down.
TTATTCATAGTAAAATGGATCAAAAACTTTGTGATGAAATAAGCAACAATCAAAACATTTATTTAGTAACTGCCAATTATTTTAATGACATGTTTTTAAAAAGAAGAGTTATGATTATAAAAGATTATAAAGCGAGCAATTTTTAACTCTGACTGATACCAGTTTGTTTACTGCGTTAGTCATGTACAAAGGCTCATCCATCAAATGAAGTAAGAATTTATATAATTAATAAGAAATGAAAAATGCCACATTAATTATTAGAAATCTAGTAATTATATCTAAGTATGCATATACTCTTTTGATCTAGGCAGTTTGATTTTGTGAACTCCTGCAAATGATTCTGCCTTAATTTAAGAAGGGTTAAAAAGTGCATTTATTAAAAAACACTTTGTGCCAGCAACCAAAAGTTACTTAGTATTCAACCACAGTGTCACAACAAAAACAGGAAACTTTCCATTTTATAGAAGAAAATGAAACTCATTAAGATGTAGTAATTAGCCAAAGATTTGATATAAAATCAGTGCTGACTACATATTTATTTGTGTTTTTATATTGATGTATTCAGCAAAATTTGAAATAGTTTACGTTGTGTTACTTTCTATGTGAAAAGACCGAATTCAAACTAAAAGGCTTCCTTTCAAAAATAAATTATTTTGTTATTATAATAAATAACAATTTACGTGTATATTTTTGATGATTAATATCAATAATTATCTTACATATCAGAAAACACTTCTTAATTTAAAAGTAGAAAAAGAGAATATCATATTGTAGGGTTAACAAAAACAATTTTATTGGATTGCTCTATATTGTTCACATATTTAATTCATTACGTTGTTCTCACACGTTTATATGTTTTAAGAAAATTTAAACTACATACAATTATGTTAATATTAGCCATACAGTATTGACAAATTGATCAATGAAATATTTCTGGTGATATTAATAGGTAAGTCTGTTCTCTTACTGGGCATTCAAGAAATAACTCCAGTTATGAAAAAAACAAGGGTTTGAATTGATGGGAAATATACTACAGTGAGTAGGAACTGGATGGATTCTAGAGTTTAAAATGAGGGCAGTAGGTAAGCTGAACACCATTGTTTAATTGTTATATTACCTCAGAGTACCCTGTTCATATGCTACACAGAGTAAGGAGATAAAAATTTCAATCTCACCTGCCTCAGAATTCAAAAAGAGGTGTGTGTGCACGCGCGTGTGTGTGTTTATGTGTGTGTGTGTGTGTGTGTGTGTGTGTGTGTGTGTGTGTGTGATTTGAAAGGAAGGATAAGAAATATCCTATTTTCAAATATCAAAACTCTATGTCGATTTTTTTTAGGTGATAGGTTTGTAAGTTAATTTATACCTAGTCTTATCACAAATATGCTATAAGATGATATTTGTATGCACACACAGAGTTGCGGTTCCTCTGGCTTTAGTATTTTATTGAGGAGACTACTGAAGCAAGAATTCACTTTTAGACAAATGCTTAAAAAATTGATCTCTGTGAGTGAATTTGTCTCCTCTACATTGATGCACATATTTTAAATGCCAAATGCACGTCATAAAATGTCTGTACTCAGACAGTGATCTTTTTATCATGATTTTTTAGACTTCTGAAAAGTTTCAAAATATATTTTCTCCCACTTCAGTGTCGTTTTCTTTTTAAAAATTAAGCTTGTGATGTGACATAATAGTTTTTTGACTAGTGCTACTTAAAGATTTGAGGAAAATTCTGTCTGATCTCAAAATTACTCTGTTCTTTCACTCAATTCTTAGAAAAAATGCTACATATTAACTCAGGTGGATTTGTTTCACAGCATGAGTGTTTTTCAAAGACTTTCTAACTGAAATCAGGCATTCTGCACTGTTAGCGGCTCACATGTCTAATTGGCAGAAGGAAATAGGCCATGATTTTTTTTTAACCCAATTAAAAGAAACAATATTAAGGATAAAGTCAATACAAGCCTTGGCACAGTGGTGACAGGCTTAGTGCAATTATAAACTCAGGAGAAGTCTAATATGGCCATTAGAAACGACACATATTAAATCTTCTCTACTAAAAATATCGTGTTTGCAGTCCTTCAGAGAAAGAATAAATTATCATTTTATTTACACACCACAACATACAAGAGATTTAACAAGAAATGTGAATCCATTTCACTGAGTAATAAGAAAAATCGAGGCACAAATGATGATTATTATTACTCTTGTTATTGAGACGGGTTCTCCCCGTGTTGTCTAGTTAGTGCTGAGCTCAGAACGTAGCCAAGGCTGAACTCGGATTCACAGTGATGCTCCTGCCTCAACCTCATGAAAGCTAAAATGCATCAGGCCACTCCTAGTCTCGAGGCACCAGATAGACAGAGACTCTGGTTTAGGCTTTAGCCAAACTACCAACATCTTTCTGATGTTTTACGAAATCTGCATTTACTGAGATTCATGAATTGTTACCAGCTTTGACCTATGAAGTGAAACAGCCTTTACCAAATGTACATTGTGAATATGACCATCAAGTGTGGGCAGATGCTTCTCAATGACCCAAGGTGTTCTTGTAGACAGGACACACATGGCAAGTTCACAGAGGGTGAACGTGAGGACATCTAGTTTTGTCAAGAAAATAACTCATATCATTACCTGGATGGTTTCTCTTTGCTGTTTCTAAATTAGGGTGTAATAGAGCATTTACTCACCTGTCTTCCAGTGAGACTTTTTATAGCAGATGATTTTTTCTATGTAAATTCACATGTTTTTCTGTATTTAGAATACATTGCTTCATTATGCCACTATAATAAAGCAATAACCTGGAACTGACAAAAGTAGGCAATGTTACTCCCTAACAGGTAGATGTTGGGCTGCTTTTGGTGAGGACAGGCAAGAATCCATAGGCTTTATTTAGATAATAGTGATATTCAAGTGCATATGTTGGATTATAATAGGGGGATCATGAATACTAATTTATAATTGCAAATAACAAATAAATCAGGCCCATACAAATTAAACCAGTAAGGACATAATAATTCTGTATGTCTGAAAAAAATTCAATAAACTTCAAAATGAGTTGTGAGCTTTGAGAGTGTTAGCCCAATGATGGAAAGGATAGTGACGCTGTTGTAACTTTGAGATTCTTTTTTCTACATTTTTCAAAATGTCATACTGTTTTACTGAAAAGAATATTTCCCATTCTTGGCAATGATGTCATACATAATAGACAGCAGAGGATCCTGTCACTTTTAAAGTTAGTCCCTTCTGCTACCAACTTGCTAATCAAAAATAAAGAGCCAAGTTGAGGGATTTCTTTCTATGGGGAAAGATAAGAGGGTTAGCAATTGAAGATCTTGAAAACTGGTTATACTTTCCAAGGTTTCTGATAATATTATATCAATAAATACTGATTTTACTACAATTTAATTAGTAAAATTAATATTGAAAATTTTCTTTTAACCTTTCTCTTTCAATTAAAGGGACAATTCCTGTTGAATTTTTATTGCTACTTGAAAGTCCAGATGTTAGTGATCCCTAAGTTTATATCTTATATATTTTCAAATAAGGAGGAAGAGGAAGCTTTAGTGAAACACGATTTCCAGACAGTGCTAATGCTTTTACTGACAGCCCAACTTCACAGCAATCATTTTACAACCTCGTCCCTACTAAATCAGCTATGGAATTTTTATTCTACATTAATTAGATTCTAAATTCTAGTCTGAAGACACAGTACATAGCAGTGAAGAGTAACACACTGCTCACAGAATGCAGAAATATTTCCCTCAAAAGATGTATATGGATGGATATATGTGTACATGTGTGTATATGTATATGTGTATGGAGGTCTCTCACTATATATATATATATATATATATATATATATATATATATATATAGTATTGCTTAATTCACCAACATAAGTCAAGTGTGTCTTCATTTAATGCAAATATTTTCCTTTGAAAATCTAGTATTAACTAACCTGATGCATAATTATTATAACCATCATATTTCTTCTCAATATTCAGCCATTAGAATGCAATTTGGGCATGAAGATAGAAGAAAAATTGAGGTATCTTCATCAGTAATTTCTTACATCATTATTGAGCAAAATAAATTTGAAATCATAAGTTATTATTTCTGTAGGACAATAAAGACTTTTTATTTGCTGTTTTTTGTTTGTATCGTTGCTCACATTTGGCCATATTTATTTTTCTACATAGAAATAAGAGTGTATAATGTCAAAACATACTTCCAATTAAATGAAGACAATGAAAAAATATTACTCTGATTTTAGTTTATTAAAAAATCCGAATTTTACATGTTTTTTGATAAATTAATATGTTCCTCCATAAACATGTTTTAGATAGAACAATAATTGTACTCAAGATCTTATAAACCGTTTTGTTTGACAGATTTTGAAATCTTCGAAATTACTCCACTATAAAGGCAACCGTACACACGTGTACAGATGTATTCTTACATATATGCTTGCATATGTATATGTGTTGTACAAATATAGACAGGATATGCTGCTGAAGAGCTGGAGAGTAACAGGAATATGAAAAGGACAAGTGTGAGGTGGGGGCAATCTAGGATATGGTGAACACAGTGTTGTCAGGTATCATGTGTTCTCCAAATCTTTACTTAATGTTTATGTAACCAGACACATTAGCCACAGTCTTGACATTATTCTGATAAATTGCCACTATTGTATTCTTTGGAGGAAGCAAAATAATAAAATCACAGTAATTTTATGAGAGCTAAGTAAATTGTTGCAAAGCATTTAGGGTCCAGGACGGCCACCAGAGAAATTTCAGCACCACCCAACTAGGAAAAGGTGGAGAGAAAGCCTGACAAAGGAGTTTCATAGACAGAGAGAGTGACTTAAGAAGAGAGTGAGATAATAATAATAATAATAATAATAATAATAATAATAATAGCAATAATGATACAAAGAAGAAGAGGAGAAGGAGAAAGATCAAGAAGAAACACAGAAACTCTGTAAGCAAATTCCTCACAGAGCTGTGTCCTTGGTTTCCAGTGGAAAGCCATCTGATGACGTACTCACAGGAAGCCAGCTGGGGCACAATAGTTGACATTATTTTCTTCTTTTCAAAATCTCTAAGGCAGAGACACTTCAAGTCGAACTCCAGGACACAGAGCAAAGCAGTGAAGGGTGACGAGCTCTCTGAAGAGCAAAGCCCATGATATTCATCTTAGAAAACCTGACACATGCTTTAAAAAAATACCACTTTTGTCCTTGCAGAGTCAGCAAGAGTTTTCTTTGTATCCTTTACAGTTATCTCAAACAAACTTTTCGCATCGTGCCTAGTAAATTGCAGAAGTGCAATTCTTCTTTTTAATGAATGTATGTATAAATAAGGAACAGTTGCAGCTTTTTTAAATTATTTAAAAGTGGAATATGAAGTGTTCTTGTTCTACTTTGCTCCAGAGAATTAGAATTATGACTAGATGTTTATGCATAGAAAGCTAAACAAAGAAATACATTTTTTAAAACTAGGTACTGTCTGCTAAATAATAGAATGCCTTATTAGTGCTGAGCTGACTGCCAATAGTCTCATTAAAGTAGAGATATGGTCTTTTAGGAAGGACAGAGAAGACGGAACACAGGCCCTGGATTGGTGCTCGGACTGGCTGAGCACTAACACCTCTCCTGCTCCTACGATCGTTCACTTATGAGACCCCAAGGAGACACTTATTTCACTGTGAATGTAGAGAGAGCTGTGCTTCTCTTGAGGAACTGTTTGTTGTGAGCCCCTTAGGGACACTCTAAATCTCTATATGGATCTTTGCTTTGACAGTTTGGAATTCTAGAATTAAATTTGTGGTCCATTTTAGCAAATGTGTAGAGTGTTTTATGACTGTTGAATTTGCATATTCACACTACCACTAGCTTTATCTTATTTTTCTCTTATGTATTCACATATCCAATCTTTTTTTTAACCTTACTGGTTATTTTCTAACTTATTTATATGCCTGTAGGGAAGAGGCAGCATGTAAAGAGTCTTCAATAATTCAGTTGTTTTAGAGTTCTTTATAAATTCAAGGAGGAAAAGACATTGGCCTACAATTTATTTAAATTCTTCTATAAAATGCATGTGAAGAGCATGCTTCCCATTGTCAGTGTTGCACCTCTCTTAGTCCTTTGCAAGGTAGTTTTCTAAACTGAATGGGAGGGGATCACTGATGTGTGTTCTGCAACATTGTACCTTGAATGATTTTTGGAGCCTTTGCTATTAGGTTTGAAATTACTAATCATCTCTGATATTTGAAAGAGCCTCAGAAGATTTTTGAGAACAGAACATATATCAATGAATTTCTAGTTAATTCTGTTGGGGCCTGTTACATTGTGGTAAAAAGTCTTGTTCCAATTATAAGAATGCAATGCAATCTCTCTTTGCAATTAATAACCGAAGAGCCGGAAGTACTCACTGATGTTAAAGATGGGATGTGACTGTAAAAATCAATCAGTAGATAAGAAATCTATGTTGGAAATAAAATGTAAAATGATGTGGGTCGAATACCTCCAGGCATAAAATAAATTTCCCTGTGCTTTCCTCTCATCCGCTTCAACACAGACAGCTTCCAGGAGTCTGTTACCATAAGCAAAGCAAAGCAATCGATATCCACAATTTAAGGGAGGGAAGATTTATTTGAGTTCACATCTTCAGACGGTCACAATATTTTCATGGGCAGCCAGGAATGGCGGAAGCACTTGATTGAGGCAGAAGCAGAGGAAGCTCCCCATGGCATGGCAGACAGATGCCAAATCAGAGGGGAAGGGATGGGACTACCTTTCCAGTTAATGCCTCAATAATCCTCCTCTTCTGAACCATGCCCCGGGATTGTTGGCTCTCAACCAGCAGGTACAACCTCTCAACACCACATGAGTATTTTATAACAGCAAAACACATGGGTCTATTGGGAAGCACTCAACACCCAAACCATAGCAGACAGATACAAGTATGATGAGAAATGTGTAATATGAAATATGAAGTTATTGTACTATATTGCACACTGATTTCTATATCTTTTTTCTTGTTTTAGAAGAGATTATAGGAGCACTAAGCTAGTCAAATGCTAATGAAATGTTATTCACAGTTATTGAGTTATCTAATACCAATGGTACAATAATTTTGGTCAAAAAATGTAGATGTTTTCAGAACTTTGTTAGGAATTACAGACTATGATTTTAGCTTTCAAGTCATAGTGATGAAAAAGTAACCAAGACATTCTAAATGTATGAAAGTGAAAAAAAATAGATTGTGGTTGAGGAAAAACCTATGAATCAACAGCTTAGCAATTCAGTCAGTCAGGGAGAAAAGAGAGTTTGGAAATCAATCACTCACCACAATGTTAACGATACATAAAAAATGTGGACTTCAAGTTAATAGTGATGGTCTGTTATAACTATTGAATTGGTAATATATCACACCTATGTTTACTGCGATAACACATAAATAAGTATATCTAATACCTTTCCCTCAAATAATCAAAGACCAACACAAATAAATAAATAAACATAGTGATATGCATGCAAAACAAAGATGGCACACTGAGATCTGCTCTAGAGTTATAAGCCTTTGAAATAATTTCTTGTAGTGAAGTGTTATACAGAGAGAGATACATACTTTAAGATTTATTATTCTTTGGTTGAATATTTTCAAAATGGCAAGATACATCAATTTAGGAAGGAATGAAGAGAGAATGAAGGAGACTGATGGCTTAGGCTGAGCACACACTCTGAGTATACACTATTTCCCATGGGGCTTTGGTGAGTTGACCTTTATCTTTTAGCATGGAACATGAGATACATACTACATGAAAGACAATTTTAAGATTTATGTCATTAGAGCCATTCGAAACTATGTAATTAAAATTCCATAAATCATTTTAAAAAGAGAACTCAATTTTAATTTTATGATGAAGTTTGACAACATGCCTTCTAAAAATATCAAAGAGGTGGGGCACAGCTCAGCCGTTTTAGAGCTTGCCTAACATGCGCAAGGACCTGGCTTCCTCAGCACCACATAATCGAGGCATGGTTGCTCACCTTGTAATTCCAGCACCCAGGGAGTTGAGGCAGTAGGATTTCTGGGTATCGAAGACCAGTCTTGGATATATAATGAGGTCAGGGCCAGCCTTGTTTCAAAATAAAACTAACAGAAAAACAGAGGCACACTATTTTTATAACTTTCTATTTCCTATAAATTTTAGCAAATGATATTAGAAGCCACACCATATAGTATTATATAGTAACATTTTGATTATTCCAAGTAATTTGTCACTGACTTGATTTTTTTTTTTTTTTTTTTTTTTTTTTTTTTTTTTTTTTTTTTTTTTTTTTTTTTTTTTTTTTTTTTTTTTTTTTTTTTTTTTTTTTTTTTTTTTTTTTTTTTTTTTTTTTTTTTTTTTTTTTTTTTTTTTTTTTTTTTGGTCAGGAATGATGTTTTTAGGTCCCGATTCACAGATAACACATCAAGGAATGACACAATGCTTCTTCTCATCCTGTGTCTATAACCTTGGCCTTGCAGCTTTGAAATGATTCACTTGAACCTTTATTAAAGAAAGGGTGATCTAACCTCATCCACCATATTATTCATTGATGGAAAGAGAACTTACATGAAAGGGTATAATTGTATGCCTCATAAGTAAAATATTTTGCTGTCAGCAAATAATTGAATAATTCTAAGTGTATAATATATTTACTAACAAAAATCTGTATAATGTGTAGCCTAGATATATCTTATATAAGAGCTGAAGGAATGGCATAACAGTTAAAACGCTTGCCTATAAACGTAAGGCACCACATAAACTGGACATTGTGGCACATGCCTGTAATCACAGCACTTGGGAGACTGAGGCAGGAGGATTGTGGTAAGTCCAGGCAAGCCTGGGCTTTATAGTGAGGTCAGGACCAGCTTTTGCTACAGAGTAAGTCTCTGTCTCAAAAAAAAAAAAAAAAGTTTCACTCTAAAAGCAGATTATTATTCCAGTGCCTTTTCATTCCAGTTAAAAGGCAAAGACTTAACGAGCATACTTTTATCAATCAAGGTACCTTTTAAGTCACTGTTACAGACCAAGGTATTTATTCCCAGTTTCTCGAATGAAGGAACGAAATTCAGCAGTGCATTTAATTGGAATTTAGACACTTTAACAGTGAGTCTCCCATCAGAGAGGTTTGCATTTCTGACAAATGATCTGTTGTATTAAAGTAGTCATTGATACAGGAAGTGCTAGCTTAAGGAAAGGATGCTAAAATGAAGAATTGTAATTTATAAAGAGACTGCTCACATTCGATTGCTCTGTACCTTTGAAATTTCTAAAATTGGTTAACCTTCAAGGGGTACCATACACCCAGCTTAACAAGATTATACAAGGAAGGTGTTCAATTTCTCATTGAAGCAAAAGTCAAATCTATGTGTTTATTACAACCCAAAAGGAGAAATGAATTAAACATTCAAAACAAGGCCTAATTAAATTTTAATTAAATGCTAAAGACTAGTCAAATATATCACAAATAGCAGGATATTAACTTTATGTTGGAGTAAAAACTGCTAAACTGCTGTGAAGAACATGTGAAAAACAGAAAACTATTTTTTCACTCATGTAATACATATAAGCACATACTAACACTGCATTCAGTCTCCCATACATGGGGCCAGAGAGTGAGTGCTATGGTTCAGGCTAACTCCACAAACACTTCCTGAAGAGATTGAAATGGTCTGAAGTTAGAATTTATTCTTTCATTCACAATATCCTAAAATCATCAATTAAAATGCATGTACAATCATATGAATGTTTTCCCAAAGCAACGAAGTTAGACAGAAATTCTCATTTGTTTCCATTTTGCTTTCATTTGCTTTCATTTGCTTTCATTTTGCTTAGAAGCTTTCAATGACAGGACTTACTTTTGGAGAGCTGAAATTTCACCTTATGGACTGGGAGAAGATAAAGTTTCCACCCAAGCCCTCTTCCATTATATTTTTAAAGTCTTCCTATACTGCTCTACTCTAAAAATGAAAGGAGAAACCGAGTAGACATACAGGAGGATCTTACATACTGGGTTCATTTAAAAACATGGTTGATCATATGACCTCAACAACCTAAGGAATCAGAAGCATATAAAAGGTCAACCAAGAGTGAATATTTTCAGCTTCTAACTGAGAATAAATAACTCTCAAAAAGAATGGCAATTTGTATGAATCATGTCAATAGATTAAAGAAAGCACATTGTAAGTCTGTTAGAATATGGAAAAACTAATAAATTTAAAATATTTCAGATTAAGGAAACTAAAATATCACATAACTAGCTTGTAAAAAATAAGGATCACCTGAATTTTTTAGCCAAGCGTTTTCAAGAGTTTTATTGGTAGAATAAATTGTTTTTTTATTATTCTGTTTCCTGCTAATCACTTCATATACTAATGGTTTTGTATGTGACTGTACAGTTATTGGTTAATTTTTAAAATTGTATTTGGGCTGAAGGAATAACTCAGCAATTAAAGTGCTTGTCTTGCAAGCTGAAGGCCCTTAGTTTGAATCTCAGCACCACATAAACTGGGAGTGGTGATACATGGCACTGATCTCAACACTTGGGAGACTGAGATGGGACTATTGCCTTGAGTTCAAGGCCAGCCTGGGCTGCACAGTGAGTTAAGGACTTAAGGCCAGCCTGGGCTGCACAGTGAGTTCAAGACAAATCTGGGTTATAGAGGGGGACCATGTCAAAAAAAAAAAAAAGAATGAATAAAATAAAACAATTCCAAATAAGAATGGAAATTAAATTTCTTTTTTTTTTAAACCAAGAAAATGTTTGGCAGAAGACCACAGTAGACATTCTAGTTCCTGCTGCCAAAACAGAAATCTACTTGTTCTCTCCTAACTAGAAAGGAAATCAAGAAATTGAACACTTGTTAAAAGAGATGTCTTTTGACATGACAAGATCAGATCATGTTTGATATATTGCCTCATGTTGAAGACTCTGGTAACAAAAGCAATGAAAAATTAAGTGATTTTTAGGAAAAAATAATACATTATTATAATTAATATAAGTTATAGGCAATATTTGCAGCAAATTTCCCCTCATTTTTCTTGTATTTTTCATATATATATATATATATATATATATATATATATATATATATATATGCAAACATACCTACCTACCTTCCTACATGCGTATATTGACCAACAGGCAGACAGCAGTGCGTATATTGACCAACAGGCAGACAGCAGCAGGCACTACGATGTGTGAGGGATGTAGTGCTATGACTGCATGTGTTTGATCTGTCCTGTAGTACAATAATGCTGTGATAAAAGTATTTTCCTATCAGGTTTTTCATTTTAAGAATATAATCTTTGATCTCCTGAACATTCCAAAATTGCTTTTCAGATATATATTACATATCTCAAAGCAGATTCCCTACATATTTGCTTCTTTATCAGTGAAATGCAAAATTATATTTTGCTAATTCTGTAAACATATCCCTAGAGGTTAAAAGTATTCCCTTTTATCACATTTCTTTTTCCAACTTGCTGACATGTGAGTACCTGATAGGGAGTCCTAGGAGCATGTTTGTCTGATGAAGTTGCTGGAAACATCATAGTAAAAAGAATAGAGGAGAATGAATCCTAACAGCATGTTGTCATCATCCACATAACAGCTCTCTAGAGAAACATTTCATAATCTAAGAAGAGAAAGGATATATAAGCATGTCAAATACTACATAAATACATATGTGGGCATGCAGACAGATTAGATAGATACAGATATAGATAGATGTCAAGTATCATATCAAACTGAAAAATTAGAGGCCTTTCTTCCAAGATTAAAAAAAATAAGCTGTCTTTGAACACTTCTATTCAACAGAGTATTAATAATCAAAACTAGAAAACATAAGCGGCAGAAATAAAAATAAGGGATATTAAATTTTTATGAAAATAAAAATATTTCTATTGTCTGTGGCATTATTTGTAGATGATCCTATTATTTATCAAATAGGCTCTATATAATTGTGTCTCTAAGCATGCTAGCATTCAGAATGCATATTTAAATACAGTCTGTCAAACCCTCCAAACTATCAAAAGTCCACTTCAGAATTAAGGTCTTGTTTTTCTTTTTTTCTGTTTTTGTCACAGGGTTATGTACCCCAGGCTAGCCTTGACTTGAACTCATGTGAATCCTCCTGTCTCTGCCCACTTCGTGCTGAGATTACTGGCATGGGCCACCATGCTCAGCTCTATGTGGTGCTGGTGCTGGAAAATCAAACTCTGGGACTTGTGCTCGCTAGGCAAGCACTTTGCCTGCTGTGCCATTCCTCTGGCCGTAAGAATTAAGTCTTTCTTAATGCTAAATCTTGTCATCTGGGTTTCGTACTCATTTTGGCCATCTTTAAAATTTTGCATGAGATTATTTCTTGGCTTTCTGCTCACTGGGAAAACACTGCTATATTTCATCTATTTTAATAATCAGAGAAAATAAGAATAAAGTGTACATCTACATTTTATAAGTGAAAATGTACTCTAAATATTCTTCTGCTATATTATCCAATGAGCAGTGAATAGAAGCGACTTTCTCTAACTCCTGTTCCAACTGTCTGTGCACCACTCTTGAGGGCAGGGATCACACCTTGCTCCTATTTTTATTGGACACAGTTCCTAATATGAGAAGTCTCAGAGTCAGAGTACATTAGATGCTTTTTGAATTTAATTGAGTCAGCTATTTTCTAATTTGTCCCTACCTCAGTCCTTAAAGAAGAATTGTATTTTCTAAGCTGGCCCATTTGGCGCTCCTGTAAAGCTGCTATTGCCATTCCTCTAGGAAGACATGACTAATGACTTCAATTTTATAACTCCCAATGCTAGAACAGTAGTCACCAAAAGGCCAATAATACAGAGCTGAAATGTAAAGGTTAGCAACTGAGAGAGATAACCCTTTCCATCACTTATGTTAACACTATTCTTTATAATGAAAAGAAAAAGTGGCTTTCTTCTGCCAAGGTACTAGCACTGTAACACACCTGTAAAAGTCTGGCACACTGTACTCTCTCTCATTTACAAAAAAGTTATAGCTTCTCAAAATTAAAACATTCTATATGCCAGAACATTCAATACAAATATATCTATTTTATTATCATCATTAATACTGATGCTATTAATGCATTAATGTAATATAGGAAGTCACTTGGGAAAGCAGAAGTTAAGCAAATTAAGAAAAAAAAAAAAAAAACCTCAGAACTATACTCTCAGGCATTGATTAAAGACCAACATTTAAATGCTAATTGCTGTCAACTAAACTGTATGAAATGACATTTATTTTAATGGGTGTTTAGGTAGTCTTATGAAATATCATTAAACGAGAACACTCAAAAAGAAATCATAATATTATGTTTAGTTTTTATTATATAATTGAATTCTTCTTATACCTATAATAATATTGATACCTAAAATATGATATTTACCATCAAATCTCATGTGAGATCTTGCTTGAACTACAATGTGAAAGATTTCAAATTATTTTAATCAAAAATAAAGATCCACATGAATTGATCCTACATAATTATCTTTTATATATAAAAAAATATTCCCCAAATCTTATGTATTTGAAAAATGAGTAGATCTTTGGGGTGATATATGTACCAGTGAATTAGTCCTTTCATGATTTCTATAGCTGAATTGGCCTTTAGGAGGAGGGGCCTACTTGGAAGCAGATCAGCAGTAGCGTTCACTGGAAAGTTGTGCTCTCCTCTGTGTCTTCTGGCTGTTGCGGAATCGATAGCTTTCTGCCAATGTGCCCTTCTACCATTCACTTCTGCTTTGAATCTGGACAATTTTGAACTGTGCCCATTAGAAACTATTTGCTGTATTTTGGACCTACATTGTCCACCAAAAGCCTCATGTACCTATGGGTACTGTGCACTGTTGAGAGGGGAACCTAGCTAGAGGGAGTGGATGCTTGGGGTTGATCTGGACGAGCAGATGCTGCTTCTTCCCTTCCTCTTTGACTTGGCTTCCTTCCGCCAGGCAGTGAGGAGATCTGTCTCCCGTTCTTGCTCCATCATGCATCTTTACCATTCCCAGCTACCAACCCATGGAGGGACCGAGACCTAAAACTATGAGATGAAATCAAACTTTCCTCCCTAAAGTTGTGGGTATCAGGTGTTCCGTCTCACCAAAGAAAGTAACTGAGACATTATCAGTCAAATTAGCCATCTTTCCCTTAAGTTGTGGGTTTTAAATAGTCTCGTATCATGACTATACTGGATCGTGTGGTTTAGAAACCTTCAAAAGTTGTTTGTGGGAGAAGTTCTGAAAGGTTTGGAGATGCTCACTATGGATAAGTCTTAGAACAGTAGAAGAATAAATTGTACATTATTCCCAGTGGAATTAACCACAGAACAGTAAGAATTAGTATTAGTCAGATTTTTCTCTTATAGAAGACTTTTTAAATAAAATATGATTTTCCTTAGTAATTAAATTTAATTTCTAAGACTTCTCAAATAAAAACATTACTGTTGAAAAATGTATTGAAAATTGTACTTTGAGATTCATTAATTCACCTGATTTTCCTTTCTTTCTACTGGTTACTACAGAAGAGAAGGAGTGTTTTTTTTTTTCTGTAGATAAAAATCCTCCAGGCATGTCAATTTTATGGAACCAACCTTGCTCACCTGATAAATACTTCACAAATACTTACAAATCAACATATGAAATGGACCTCTGCTTGAACAGAAGGTAGAGGAGTTGTAATATTTTCATTTGATCTTTTAAAGGATGTTTAAGAAAAACAAACAGCAGAACAGAAAATATAAATTATATATATATATATATATATATATATATATATATATATATATATATATATCAAGATTTAAGAACTTTGGTACCATATTCATATTCCTTTATACTTTCTGAAATGAATAAACAGGTAACTTCTTGTGTCAAAGCTGATCTACAAATCAAATAATCTTTAACAAAAATGGAACAGTTTATTAAGAGCACTGAAAATACACTTTATTTAATATCCATGATTTTGATTGTATAAGTAGAGCTTGAACTGAGAAAGAAAACATCGGACATCAAAGCTTTCATAGGATATAATGATTTGGGAAAATAACAGCTGAGAAAACAATGAAAATACCAGAGATTTATTAAAGTTATTAGATCTTAATTAATAGATCAGAATGAAATATTTCTAGCTACAGAAAGATAATTCATATAGTTCTCATTTTTATTTCACTTAAAATAACCCTCCCCACCCCAAAATGCATAATTGATGTTATGTGTGGATCAGTGTGGCACTCAACACTGTCTTAAAACAAATGGTATAAATATCCAGTCAAATAAAAATGATAGATTCAACAAGGATTCAAATCCTGGCCTAAAGCCTTAGTATCTGTGTGGCCCTGACCAAAGTGGAAACACTACAGTTGTTTCTTAATGTATTGAGTGGCTATGGTACTACCTACCTCATAAGGTTCTTAGGATATTTCCAGGAGCTTATTCTTGTAAGACACTTAAAACAATCTCATTCTTTCTCCAACATACAGTAAGAATGACCTACTTTCATGAACAATTCATTCACACCTAGCAGTCTCCAAAACCAGCAGTTTGTGTCATGTTCTATTATATCCCTAAAGAATGAATGTTCTTGAAATTGTGGAAAACTTCTACATGTATATCTCTTATTTCCGTCCTTCTCACAAGTATGAATTTATTACCTTATTACATCATCTCCAGAATACCATTATGTTTAAGCATATAAAATTGTGAATCTTTGAATGTTTCTCACCTTGAGAAACAGGAGTTTAAAATGATTCAACCGAAGTGACCTTCTAATTTTTCACATTTCTTTCAACTTTCTGCTTCCCTCTTCTATCTACCTGTCCTGCTGTGACCAAATGAATATTTTTAACAGAAATTTATATTCTCTCTTACTCAGAGCTCTTAAAAATGCCTCATTTTTCACTAATAAAAGATTCTTCAAATGTGAAACAATATTCTCTATAATTTATCCTGAAGCTTAATTTCTAGGGTATCTCAAGGTATTATTATTGTATTTTATGCTCATTCTGCTCTGGGCAGCATGCGGTTCCTGATACACACATGTTCTTTCACTATTTGCTCTGAGTGGGGAATCCTTTCAAGACTTAATCTGCCCCATTCATAAGGATTTCAGTGTACAAAACTCAGCTCGGAGGAGCACTTTCTATTTACGATAATTTGGCTTGATGTCAGTTCCTCCCCTGCAATAATTTTCAATCATTTCTGTATTTTCCTTTCTTCCACTACATTAATGACTTCCCAATGTAAGCTCTGAAGTAAGATAATTAAGGATGCAACCATATTAACATTATATTTGCCTAAAACTTAGGGATCCACACTCTCGAATAAATGCCCAACAATATTGTCTTTTAATATGGATAAATTTTGTTTGATTGACTAAAATATTAAACAGGAATTTTATATTGAAATCATCTAAGTCAGAATAAGACAAATAAGACGGCCAGTAAATACATGGAAAGATGTTTGATATCCTTAGTCATAGAGAAATGCAGATCTAAACATCACTGAGATACTATGTAACCCCGCAGAGACTGCTGTATGTCAAGAATTGGAATGCAAACAATGCTGGTGAGTCTGTGAGAAAAAAGAAACCCTCTTCCACTGCTGGTAGGAATGCACTGGTATAACCACTATGAAGGACATTATGGGAATTCTTCAAGAGGCTGAAAATAAATATTCTGTTTGATTCAGCAAGACCTCTTCTGAGAATCCTTCCAAAAAAGTTAAAAGTATCATATAGCATAGATAGATGTATGTCGATGTTCATAGCAGCACAAATAATAATATCTAATATGTGGAAGACACCATAGTACCTATCAAAAGACAAATGGATACATAAACTGTGATATATGTACATAATGGAGTATTACTTATCTATAAAGACAGATAGCTTTGAGGCTTGTGTTGTTAAATGAATGCAACTTGTTTGTAATGTATATCAGCATTCAGTAGGCTGAGGCAGGTGGATTGTTATTAGGTCAAGGACAGGTTTTGTTATGTAAGAACTTCAAAAACCAGCCTGAACTACAACATGAGATTCAAAAACAGAAAAACAAAA
The DNA here is from genome assembly GCA_004027205.1 of Ctenodactylus gundi. Taxonomy (NCBI): domain Eukaryota; kingdom Metazoa; phylum Chordata; class Mammalia; order Rodentia; family Ctenodactylidae; genus Ctenodactylus; species Ctenodactylus gundi. Next base: position 284,143 of record PVKB01002070.1, on the reverse strand, counting down.
AAAGTATAAAGCTTTCATCTGTAATCGTATTATTTTTGGGAATGTAATATAATGACATGGTATCAAATTATTTATAAATAATTAATTTCCATTTACATTGTGTGATTTAAAAATCTTTTAAATTCTGATTCATCAATCTCACATGTACATTATTTTTAAATTATTAGATAATTTTTGAGATTCTATTTTTGCATTAATACTTTTATATTGCTGTAAAACATTCAAATCCCACAACTTAAGAGAGAAAGGCTTATTATGATAACTCTCATTTTTCACAGTGTTTCAGTAGCTGCATGGGTGGTTAGCCACGGCAGGAAAGATCTGGTGGAGGGCAGATGCTCACAGTATTGCAAGAGAAAGAATCAGAGGCCTCCAGAAAAAAAAACTGTGGTAGGAGTTTATAACCTTCTAGCTCACACACCTACCAAATGTCTGTTCTCCAAGGAAGGGGTAGGTAAGGGGAGGGACAAAAGAAGAATGGGAAAGTCCTTGTCACCTTGACAAGATATGTATGCGCACAAAATGCTCAACTCCATTGTAAACCTTGAATTTTGCAAGTATACGTATCAATAAAATGTGGGAATAAAAAAGAAATATTCATTAAAAGAAATAACTTTTTAGTTAAAAAAAAACCGTCTAGCAGGGAGGAAGGGAGGGGTGGGTAGGGGGATGGACAAAAAGAGGGTGGGAAAATCTTTGTCACCTTGACAACATATATATGTGCACAAAATGCTAAACTTCATTGTAAACCTTGAATTTTGCACTTATATATATATATATATCAATAAAATGGGAAAAATTGTATAGATCATCCCCTTGACTGGGACACACCTCTTAACACCACATGGAGCCCACAGGCATTCCACAAAATCTAAATACATGAGGTTTTTGGGAGACATTCCATATTGAAACCACGACAATTTAAGTTAGTTTTTTACTATTAAAAGCACATATTAATTATGCAAATTAATAGGTTTCTCTCCAATATTTATGTAATGCATTACATCTACCCTTCTTATTTTTATTTTACCTAATTACTAATGAATAATAAATGTAAAATTATTAGGAATATAGAATATTAGGAATCAAACCCAGCTGTCTTATAATATTTCCCCCATTTTATTGATATGTATAAGTGCAAAATTTAAGGTTTACAATGAAGTTGAGCATTTTGTGCACCTACATACCTTGTCAAGGTGACAAGGACTTTCCCACTCTCCTTTTGCCCTCCCCCATCCACCCCTCTCTCCCTCCCTGCCCTACTCACCTAGTTCACTTTGTTTTTCATTTGAAGTTCCATAACAGTTGTGATCTGGGTCTCTCATATCAGATAAACCATTCAATTACCTAATAAGAAAATTATCCTTGCTCTCTGAAGATTCCAGAATTTGGGTCATAACTATTTCGTAGAGCAAACAACCGCAGCCAAGTGACTTCCAAGTCAGCGCTTGTGACACAAATTCCAGGCCCTTTGCTCTTCCCAACAGTTGTTCATCTTTCTAGAAACAGCACCACAAACGGCTTTAGAAAACAAAGACTTCTATTATGAGGTCTAGCATTGTAGAGGAACAAGTAAGAGTTCTCCTTTTTCTATTTGCCACAGGATGGATTAGTCCTGCTTTCACTGGAATTTTACTATCAAACAACACTGCAAACGAGAAAAGTGGAAATATGTTTGTTCTCTAAGGAAATTCTCTATTAGTTATTCGATTCTACTTATGACCTGAATCTTGCCATTTCTTTTGCATTGCTTTACAATATATACTTAAATTATTTCAGTTAACTCAACACTGTCTAATGCTACCAGAGGGCATTTCTGTAGCTTATCTCTGAGATATCCATAATAATTTAACCTGAGACAATTAGTCTTGTGTGGTGGAATGCCTCTGTAATCTGAGTACAAGAGAGGCTAAAGCAGGAAGATTTTGGTGACCGTGAGGCCAGGCTGGACTACTCAATGAATTCAAGACTAGCATGGAGAACAAAGTGAAATCTTGTTTAAAAAAATAAAATAAATGGACAAAAAACCTACCATAAAACAGAGATATAGGGTGTGAGGACATAACTCAGAGGTTAAAGTGCTCTTCTAATCAAGTCCAAGGCACTGGGGTTGATTCCTCTGCATCACGTATTAAGTGGGAGTGGTGGCAAAGGCCTGTGATCCCACAGTTGTGAAGTTTGAAGGTAGTGTGGCCTATAGTGTGACCTCAAGACAAGCCTGAAATACAAAGTGAGACCCTGTTTCAATAAATAATTAAATAAATAAATAAGAAAGTGAAAAAAAAAAAGATGTATCAACCAGTAACAAAAGTAACTGGTAATTTCTTATTTTTTTCTTTATTTCCTTAGTGGTTAATTTGATAATTGGAGAAGAAAATCCAAGCACACTAATTAATATAGGCATTAAGCACAAGCACACAAGCCAGAGTGACTGTTTTTGATTTACCAATTAAGGGTTTGCCACATACATGAGCTTACCCTCATTTTCTGTGGCTTAATTTCTTTAAAAATTTTAAATTAGAATTAATTAATTTCTCTTTCGATGATCTTGGTGAAGAATAAGAGTCTTAAAAGAATTTAATTTTATAAAGCAGAGTCTGAGAAGCATTTTTCTGGCTAAAAACTGATTTATGCTCTCAAGAAAATGGTAGCATAAGGTATTTTTGAAGATGTCTTGTAACTTGCTTCAGTGGAGTGGTATTAGCAAGTATGTATGACCTATGTACAGGAACTATTAATCACACAGAGCAACAGAGGGAAAGGTCCAGTCACAAGTTCTTCACTCCTAACCTTCACTTCAATTTCTCTATGTCACCTGTTGCTCATATTCAACCGTAAGCAAAGCCTGTGATAAACTCTTCATGATCTGAATAAATATTGTAATTTCCCCATAGTGTACTTAGGAACAGCTTAGCAATTATGTGAGTAGCAGAATTCATTTATTGTGAAATGCACATGTATGTTTTTCCTGGGAATTTTCAACTGATCTTTTGAGACAGAATAAAAACACATTTCAATTACTCCTTAAATATGCTGTAGCTCTATTTCATTTGGGATCATGATGAATAATACATTTACATATTTCCTAATCGCACTCTTATAAGAAAACAAAAATGAATTAAAAGAATGCTAATGCAAGAACATTAAAGAAATTTGATATTAAGTTACACATATACCTTTATAGATAAAAATATATTATTGCATAGGTGTTTCTATGGAAAGTAGCTGAAATCTCTCTGAAAAAATGTGTTAATTTTTGTTATTAAAATTGACAAATTTAACCCCAACTATATATTAAGTTTGTGGGATAAACCAAAAATCCTTCAATACTCTGTATTCTGCTTTTCGCGTTAATGTAGCTGGCACGCGTGGTTGCTTTCGAAGCTACAGGAGAGACATAAAGCTTGGGGAGATTGACAAATGGAAGGGCACAGAGGCACACTTTAAATCCAGATCTCCATTTTTTTTTTCACCTGAAGTGAGTAACGAGTGGAGATTAAGGATCAGGAAACAATACATATAGAGCATTTTTCAGTTTCTCTTTCTCTCTCTCTCTGTCTTTCTCTCTTTATTTTAGCCATGTGCCACCATGTCTAGTTTATGTGATGCTGCAGGCTCACATCTAGGACTTTGTGCATGCTGGGCCAAGCACTTTAACCACCGAGTTAAACACCTAGCCTTCGATTTCACTCTTATGAGAAAAAAAAAATCTGCTTCTTGTATTTTGTCACAACTGCAATCTGTTAAATACTGAAGGTTAGAAATAATGGCAATGGTCATGACATTCAATGTCATTTAATTTTAATCTGATTATTGTTTCTTGCTTCATAAAAGCAGTCTTGTGATTTTGAGAACCTGAGTAGAGCTTCCAGCAATGTCAGGGTTCTTAGAGTAAAATACCAAGGTTTTGGAATTTATAATTTTATTCATGAAAAAAAACAACTAATGTCAGATGAAAAGTCTCATCCAAACCCATTATGGATGAAAACAAAAATCCCTTGAACAGACCAGAGAAACACTAAGATACCATGACCTAAGAGTCCAGACTTTCCAGAGATGCTGGGGACCACCAGGGTCACCTCAGCCTATTCTGCTTCCTCCAATGCTTATCTTAAGGAACAAGGACTAAAGAGAATGGAGTAGATGAAAATTTCCATCACTGTGCAATTCTGAGAAGGCAGAATATAAAGTCTCAGTGGGGTATGCAGCAGGATCTCGGGTAATAAGAAAAACTATCACATGAGAACCCTCCAAATCCCTACAAGTAATAATTATCCGTGTAAAGACACTCTGTAGAAATCGATCTTAAAACATACTACTTATGCTCCACTGAATCAAAATGATTTTCTGGAATTTTGTTGTCTTAGGTAAACTGGAGCAAGTGTCTTTTTCACATATGACTTCAGTAAGGTCAGAATGATTCTTGTAGTAAAAAGAAAGATATTAACTGCAGTCAAGGATGTGGAAGAAAGACTACCCCTGCACATAGTGGGTGGGAATGAAAATTAGTACAGACACAATTTACAACAACAGTGGAGGTCCTCAAATAACAAAAAATGTAATTACTGTAACATCAAGTAACCCGGCCACTGGGTGCGAGTAGCCAGTTGTGTTAGGTAAAAGGCAAGGATAACATGATCTTATTCACTTGTGCCTTTTGTTGTTGTTGTTGTTGGTTTTATAAAAAAAAAAATTGACAATAGAATAATGATTACCAGATTATGGGTCAAGGAACGTGTTGGGTGGACTGGGGAGCAGCTGAACCACGTGTGCCATGCTGAAGTTAGATAGAAGAGGTGATGGGTGCCATTGCACAGTGGGAGGGACCATAGGCCACAAGGAGAAACTGTGGGTTTCAATAACTAAGAAGAAAGATTTAAAAAAAAAAAAAGCATAGAGGATGTATTTAACCAGATTTAAACATTATACAATGAACACATGTACAAAAACATAACATCACTGCATTAACTTCCACATGCTTACATATTAATTACTTTTAAAATACAGTAATTTAGGCAAAGTTTAAAATTTAAGAGATAAAATAAAATTCAGAAAAATCAGCTACATGGTATACATTGTAAGTGTATTAGATTGGCTTCTCTCAAAGACAGAATTTACACATTTTATCACAAATGGATCTATTAGGAAGGCTTACGAATCCAAGGATAGAGGTGGTCCAAGATGGCTGCTCAGCCGTGAAGTAGCTCTCCCCTCCAGGACTGTAGAACAGCTGGCGAGATGAGAGTCCGCTGTAAATCTCGGGCAAAGACCGAAGCCCTGGAGATTGGCGACCGAAGAGCAGTGATAGGCAGACAGGCACAAGTCGAGACTGGAGCAAATCTGTGCTGAGGATCTGCGATGTGCAGTTGCTGTCTATAGATAATTGCAAAGGCAAGAGCTTTCCCAGAGGAAAAAGCTGTAACCATCTTCCTTCTTCCTTCCTTTTATACTGTTGGAATTCCAGTTGAACCTCCCACATCTGGGTGGGTGCTCTTCCCTCATTGGCCAGCTCACAAACACCTTGCTTTGGAATCCAGGCTGGTTTTCAATTCCCAATCAAGGCATGGTCCCTAATCCTAATGGAAGTGTGGTTCCTAATCTGCTCAAATTGACACAATCTCTTCAACAGGCACAATGTCAGTTCAAATCTGCTGGAATCTCACAGAAAGAAAAGTGGTCCGAAAGCATTATTAAAAACGTCAAAAAGAAAAGCACTTGAAAATTATAGCAATGTCTTCAGTTTCCCAAGTTCAGTGAAGTTCAAACAGAAAAAAAAAAAATGAAAAGTGACATTGCAACTTTGATAAAATCAAAGAAATGGAAAAATAGGCAAAAATAACACCAACTAGTAAACTCATGATAAACATGATGCAAGCTACAAAAGTTTCCTTTATATTAATATTAAAAAGAAGTAAATATTTGATCTCTGTAAATCTGTACCCACAGAAATGACCTATTAAAGTAAAAGTGAAATAAAGACATTTTATAAAAACTAAAAATGATATATCCTATTTCTAAGTAATCTTCCTTAAAAAGAAAAATGAACAATTCCTTCAGGAAGAACAAAATAATACCGTAAAGAAGCATAGCAATTCAGGAAAAATAAAATGCAACTTCTAATTATGAGTCATACTTAATGAATACTATTTGTATGAAACTAATCTAAGCATACAACAACAGTGGCACAAAGAATGGAAAGTGTTCTTTAAGTTGCATGCACTGGAAAGAAAATGCATTATGCACAAAGAAAAACATGCCTATAATATTAAGGAAAATTTTGTAAGTCATAATTCTAAAATTTAAAAGAACATAATGTGTATGTAAGAAATGAATATAAGAAAAGATCTTCAAATGAAAACACTGGGCAAATCCACAATGAAAAAAGGCTAACACAAACGGCAGTAGGAAAAGTAAAATGGTGAACTCTCAACAGCTCCTGTAGGGCTGGGGGCTTAGCACAGTGGGTGAGGTGCTGTGTAACAAGCCTAAAGGCCATGAGGTTTACTGCTCATCACTACGTATGCAGAATGTGGTGGTGCACACGTGTAACCCCAAACCTAGGGAGGCTAAGTTATCAGGGTTTCAGCGTGTTGGAGAACATTGTGTTCTACTTAGTGAGCTCAGGACCAACCTGAACTATGGAGCCAAAACCTGTCTCAACAAAAAGTTTCTTTAAATATGAATAAACTAAATTGATATAAAAATTTAAAACAACACAACATTCAAATAAAATTCACTTGCTATTGATTTTTTTGGAAATATTGGGTGGATATTAGGGATTCACCACCCACAGCCACCAAACTAACCTACATTCCCAGTATATGTTTTAGTTTTGATTGTTACAAATTTTCGCTAAGTCTCTAAATTATATAAATTTGAAATACTCCTTCCTTGGGCTCCCAGGGTGCTGGGATTACAGGTGTGTACAACCAGGCTTAATTCTTATGCTACTTTTAATAAAAGACCTTGCATACAAGGTAGCAAAATGACTAACGTACAGAAGATCTGGCATTTGTAACATTTTCTCTGTTAATGAGTTTGATTTTTTTTTTTCTGCCAAGTGTTGTTGATAATCAATCCATGCAACATTTGGCAGACCCTGCCTTTCAGTTCAGCTTGGACCTTATTTGCCCTCTAGTTTTAGATTGTTTCAAGTGTTGCCCGCCGAGGAAGATTTATACTGTTTAGCTATTGAATGCATAGTTCTTTTAAATAACACCCTATGTGAATTTTGAATTGTTATCTGAATTCTCACTGTATTCTGTTTCATTGTTATTGATGAAGCACCAAGACCAAGCTGAGAGAGAAATTTCAAAGCTGTCATTTTCTCCATCTGTTATTATTTCATTACAATTACTCCCATCCAGTGTCTCTTCTCACAGTAATCTTTAAGACTACATTTCCATTCTGTTATTGTTGTGGAAGCCTATCATCTACATTCTAGTACAACAGGATACAGGAAAGGTCTATAATATCTCATAATATTTTGACAATGTTTATAATAAAGCATGAATATTAAAAATATATTTATCATAGCTTATAAGAAAAAGGTTATGAAATGTAATTAGATTTTTCTTTGAAGAGAAACCTGGGTTTATGTAGAGAGAAAGAAAAGAGTAATCATAAATATTTCACGTATAATGAAACAAAAATAGAAAAAATAGAATTGTCAAGGAATATTTTTTCTACAAAACAGATTTAATTTGTTGAAATATTAAATTAATTCTAAACAATCATATAAACCATTGAGATTATTTTTAAGCATAGTAATAAACTGAAAATGGCATCATTGCCTTTTACATTAAAATGTCATTAGCAATTTACACATTTATTTTCTGATAGGCCATAAAGATATAATAAAGTCTGTTTTCATGTTATTACATTTGACTTTTGATTCTAGTGCCAATTAAATAATACTAAAATTTGTATTGTTATATAAAAATATTTAATAAATATATGTATACATATGTTAATTACAAGTCTATTTAAATAATATTTCCAATGCCTAATGTAAACATGTACTAAATTCATAAACTAGTTATTTCTGATTCATTCTTTTTTACTGAGAAATAATTTGTTTCAATGGCATAAAGGTAGTAAAAACTACTCAATTATTATTTTTTGCTCTACTTATATATAATTAATGGATATTATGAATTACCTATGAAAACCCTGTGTTCCCCAGAGGTGATGTCTGGCTGCAGGGGTCGGATGCTTGGGGCTTGGTCTGGAGGAATGTGTGCTGCTTCGGCTTTTGCTCTCTCAACTAACTTGCTATCCACCCTGCCTTGAACAGCCCGTCTCTTGCTCTTCCTCCTGTAGCGTGCTCCTACCATCGCCAGATGCTCGGGTATAGACTGTGACCTTCCAAACCTGTCAGCGAAATAAATTTTTCCTTTCCTGAATTGCGGATGTCAGTATTTTTGTTCCAGCAATGTAAAGGTAACTAATATAGCCAGCTTCAACCAAATGCAAAAAGAATAAATGTGAGAGCTTGTTTGGGATAACAGGAAGTTTTGGTCTTTTTGTCTTGTTTCCCAGAGTTTCGTTTAAGGACTAAAGTCAAGTCAGACTTAGTGGCTGCTGGCTTGATAAAATGAACCTCCTCAACTAAGGCTCCTTCTCTATTTAACTTCCCATCTCTGTGCTGGCTCACAGGCCTTCAAAATAAACTCCAGCTTTTGAAGCCTTATGTTCAGGTGTGCTTTCAAGGAAGGCAATCCAAGAGAAATGACATATGGAGCCTTGAGTAGCTGTCAAAGCCAGAAAAGATAATAAATACAGTGGAGTTAAAAAGTCATAAAGGGAACAAAGTAAGCGAAAAGTGAGAGGAAGCATCCATCACAGAGATGCTCCCCTTGAATTATCCCTGTCACAGAAAAGTTCAAAGAGCATTTCTTTCTTTGGTCATTTCAGACAATTCCATCATGACAGCTACTTCTATCTGTCTCCAAGGCCAACTTCCAAATGCAAGCAGTCATTGTAATGCATTGCTTCACAGTCTAAATATCATTTCTTGACTTATATTTCTTCTTTTATCTATATTTTCATTGATTAGTGCTTACATATTTGGGATAATAATGTAATAATTTCATGTTTTATCCAGTGTTGGAGGAATCGCACAGTGGTTAAAGTGATTGTCTACCAACTGTGAAAACTTGGGTTCAACTTCCCAGCACCACATAAGACTCGAGTCCTGAAGTCTTTCAGGATGTGCGGTTTCTCCCACATTTCTCATCAAATCCATCAGGAAATCTCTTCCTCCACCCGAGTCCTATATCCACAATATGTCTTCCCTCTCAAGGGACGCAATTTAAGCGTTTCATATCTTGCCTGCACTATGTGCCGCCTCACTTACCTAAAACCTATGAGGACCTGCTAAGTGGTCCTACCAATCTCTTCGGACTCCGTTTTAAACTTTGTGTTACTCAATTTATTCTAGTCACATAAGTCTCTCCAGTGAGCATGCCAACGGTTTTGAGGTTTTTTCCTTTTTTCTTTCTTCTTTTGTAGGAATGGGTTGTTTATTTATTTTTAGGTAAGCACATGATACCATGTTCACTGCCATTGGACTTTACTTAAAAATGGCATGCATTATGTCCTCTTCCATCTTCAGCGCTTCCCATCTCCTTTCGTTTTCATCGTTTCACGTATCCCCTCCTGCATAGTGCAGCGCCTGCTGCCCTGCTGTTTGCGAATCAGCCATTCCTTCTGATTCCCTTCTTATGAAGGGAGCAAGAAGATGCCTTCTAGAGAAGCGGGCCGCTGAGGAGGAGGATGCTTATTTGTTTACTTTGTTAGTGTTTCTGCTTTATTATAAACACTTCTAGAGTGGTTGTCAACACTTTTAAAAATCCAGCAGTCTCTGTTGGATAAAAGTCTGGACACTTTGGTAAGAGTGCAAAACCATAGAGGGCAGTTACATTAGAACACGCAAAAATACTCCTAAGATATGAGCCTAACACGTGTTTCCTTACAGAGGGGAGCGTCTGGACTGTAAGACTCTCTCTGGAAAGGGCTCACCGAGCCTCAGTGAAGACGCATATTGATTCCTTCCTTCCCATTAGTTTTACATATGTTATTCTGTTATATTTTCCACATTTCCCTATCTTTAAAGTAGTGCATGTGAATACGCAAAAAACACACAAGGATTTTATGCATTTATACATTTATAATATTTGAAAATGAAGATAGTTTCAGAAAAGCAGCCATCACTATTTTTATCTAATGGTAATGGATCTTAAAGTGGTAATGTAGTTAGTTTATTTGTTCCTTATACTGCAGAATAGTATTGATTCTGTTCCATATTGATAAGCAGTGTGATAGCGCTGTCTCCAGTATGACTTTGTTTTTATTGTCACTGTCCTTGGCGCCTTGTCAAGGGCCTTGGCACGGAAGAGCAGTGCCAGCCCATTTTGTCTATCTTGTTCTTGATCTGAAGAAGACTCATGTTAAGTAGTCCTGGCTGGGCCTGCACTTGGGATGTTCCTGCCTCAGCCTCCCAGAGTGCCGGGAATACAAGTCAGCAGTACTGGGGCCACTCCATGGATTTTTCTTTTCTTGGAAGACAGAGCTGTCCAGGATAGTAGATTTAATAGAAATTTGTTTAAAGATTCAATTATTTAAAAGGAACATTGAGTTAGGGCTATAAAATGAGCTTCTCTCCAAATCATCATGTACTACGTGCTTGGTGAACAACAACACGTTGATTTGTATAGTCAATATTGAGTTATTTAATTTTAATTTTTGTGAGTTTAATCAGCTTAAATATCTGAAAAGAGCTTAATATGTTCACGATGAGAGCAAGTAACACACAAATTAAGTAAACAAAGCTTAGCCACAATCATCTGCATTAGATGTTTGCAGATTTGTAAAGTCATTTAATATCAAGCAAAAAATGAAACTGCATTATTTTATCCCAATACATAATAGATATGCTAATATTTAGGTTCTGAGATATATGTAGATTACAAAACTACTGCTTTATCTTTAAGTATGAATCTGAAAGTATGTAATCTAAAGTTAATTCAATGAAACAACCATAATTAAGTATATATTTGATGTGATATCTTATAGAGTTGAAATATTATATATTTATCATTTCAACATTTTTTTTGAAGAAATTACTTACATCTAAATTCTTTGGAGTTTCATTTGCATTGTGGGGCAATGTTTCTTTAAGAAAAATAATTTCAATTAAAACCAAGAATATCTTATAACCAAGAATTGATATTTTGAGGTGTATATTTTGAATGATGTTCTTCTTACTGATACATTATATCTTTTGATTGATTGTCATAATGTATGCTTTTGGGACCTCAATCAACAACCATTGCAGTCAATATTTGAAGTAATTAATATGTAAACTTCTCTCCATACAAAAAGATAATGTATTTTGAGAGAAATTGTTCTCTGACTCAAGGGTAAAAGATGACAATATGGTGACAGGTGGCTTTTCATTTGTCTGAAGTCAGTAGCACAAAGGGCCAAGCAGAAACTGGGGAAATCAGAGAACAAGAAGTGTCAAGAAATAACCAACAATAGAAATTCTTATGATAATTGTTTCTAAACAGGAATTTGAATTTAATCCCCAACAACATTTAAGGTAAATATTCATTGCCATTTGTAACACTCACAATTATTTAGATGGATTATAAGATATTAAAAACAGGCTGGAAGTCAATTTATAAAATCCTCAATTTCTTCCTATCAGTAAAATGTTCCCATTCCTCTTCCCACCGTCTTCGCAATCAGCCCCTTGTTTATCTTATATTTGCTTTTTCTCTCCCTTTTCTGCTCCCACTACTTGTGTATCTTCTGATTTTTTATTTCTGTTTCATGGCAGATCAAAACATTTCAGAGTTCACAGGACAGGCATTTGGGTCTGGACTATTCTTTTTTGCACATCATAGAATGCATTGCATCCTTTGCTGCTGTTCTCACTAGTGACCTTAAGAAACTGTCCTGTTCTGACAATCAAAACTGTCTTCATGTATTGTTTTTTAAAGAGATTCGCAACTAGTCTTGGTTTATTGATAAACCTTGGTGGAATATTTTCCACTGTCATACAAAGTTAAATGTTGGGTTGATTGCCTCATAATTCTTGCTTGGTCCTCTTATAGTCATTATTGTATTTTCAATTTCTTTAAAATCATCCATTACAGATGGCACATACTAAGTGCAATCAAGCAATCCTCCCCTCTCTGTGCCTGTCTTTTCTCACAAAACATGATGAAAGATCTCAAATTCACATTTGTTGCTACCAATGACAGGATTTTTTCCCCTTTTTCTAGCTGAATACCGTTTTTCTGTACAAATGTTTCTTGTTTTCTTTTCCATTCTTTACTTGATGATGTTTCCAATTCTCTGGTGTTGTGAACAGTGCTACAATAAGCGTGATAGTGCAACATCTATTTAACATATTTATACTCTCATTGATATGCATTTATTTAAAAAAAACAAGTTATATTTAATTTATTTTATTTTTATTATCTCCGTTATTAATCATGTTCAATCGTTTTCTCACAAAGGTAAAAATAGAAACAAAGGCCTCTAATATTTTTAATTCCTAACTTTGATTCAAAAAGTGGTAGACAAAAAGCTTATTAAATATCTGCCTATCATTAAATAGAATCCAATTGGAGGAAATACTGACAGATATGTGCATTGTTTCCTGGTGACGCAGACACAGCAGGGAGGGAAGGAAGAGGAATGAGGACACACCTCTGTGCACACCAGGACAGTTGAAGGTGTTATAAAAAGACGTTGATGAGGAAAGGATGGCTGCTGATACTTCCTCCTACCAGGAGAAGCACACGAAGAGCAGAAAGCCAAAACAGTGAAACTGAGAGAAACAAAAAGGGTATGTTCTATTGAAATATGTAAAAGGGAATTACCCCAAAGGGTTGCAGAAGTCACATATTTTTTCAACAAAATTTATCATCTAGAGCTGAGCAGCAACATAGAAAATCTATGATTCATTTCTATGAGGTGTCAAAGAAAGACGTGTCCTGAGAATGTAGTTACCTGTAACTAAGGACACTTCTACCATTGTTAGCTGTAGATATTGCTTAGAAGAGAAGTCATCAATTTAAAAGTTAAGACAAGTAGTCTCTATAAATAATTATGAATAATCAAGTCAAATGGAAAGATAAACTGATAGAAAGTGAATACAACTAAAAGCGAATAGACATTGGAACATCTGATTATCATATATTCAGAGACACGTATGAATGTGTACACATTGAACAGATCTGTATACAACCTAACACAAACACAATAGCACATGTGTAACAAATAACGTATGGAATAAATAACAGGTGTGTAAACAAAGCAAACGTTGTCATAGAATATATATTTTGATGAATGCATATTCACATACATAATACATGAGCATCCATAGAGCGTGAAAATACACATATCCTATGCTTGTACAAATATGTGTATAAATCTTGGACATGAAATACACACATATTCAATCAAACACACTTAAATATATGCATAAAGCAAGGTAACTATACAAATATTTATAAAAATATTTAGAAACAGATCAGTGTATTACAAGTAGACACAGGTATAAATAATTAGATCTAGAGAGAAATCAGTGCATACTGGAAACAAGTACAATTATTACAGCAGACTATTACTAATTTCTTACAAATAACGCTAATAAAATACAATAAAATTTAAAAAGGAATTTAACAACAAAATTTATTTAAGTAATTGTTTTCACTAACAGTAATTCTCTCAGCTGTTGTATGTGTGTGTGTGTATGTCATAATGTGTATCATTTAATTCTTTAAATATATCTGAGTACCTAAATTTTTTCAGCTGTTCTTTGTTTCATTTAGATGAAAGTACTTGGTAAATGTTTAAAACATTTAAATTACCTCTTTATTGATATACAGTTAACGCTAATCTATAGGTTATAGCATATCACATATATTTCTGTATTGAAGTTTACCTTAAGTTTTTAAATATTTTCCTCTAGTCTTTCAAGAATTAAACTCGGGTATAGTGGAATTTATATGTGATGTTGCATAAACTCTAGGGATCACACTTTTCTCAATATTCGTTTTTTTAATAATATAAGCTGTGATGATGAAGCACCCATATCTGAAAATACTTGTGACATTTCCGAAAAGAATATATATATATATATAAATATATATATATATATATATATATATACACTTTTTAGTTATCTGCGTTACTAATAAATAATAAATAAAAGACTTATTTAAACTTAAAATTTTCCTTCACAATTTTTAACCTGAGGTCAGGTTGTATACATAAAAGAATAGCATCTCACAGAAATGTGGCACAATTCTTTATTGGTGAAATAAAACAGTTGTCAACTGAAAATTCCATACTCAACAACATTATACTTCAGAAAGGCCTTCTCAATCAGAGGAAAATCATCAGGTATTAGTAGTAGGACTAGACATATGGATAGGCTAATAAAAGTTCTAACTAAGAGGTAATGATAGGACCAGCCAGTTGGGCATGCTAAAGGATGAAAAACAGCACGAAGAGAAAACAAAATGATTATTTATGACAGACTCTCTTCTTTATAAATTTCACAAATAAATAGCTGAATACTATAAAAATTGTAGCAGCATCCTTTATTCAAGGCTTAATATCTAGAAATAGGAGATCTAAAGAAAACTCTAGGGAGATAAATTGTTCACATGTTTCCACTCACACACATTCAAAACAGAAAAATGTTGCTACCCGTAGACTCTTATATGTCACTGTAAGCTCCAAGGCAACTACTACAGCAAGTAAAAAGAGATAGATTCAACTCCACTTACAAGTAAGACAGAATAGAATTGAAATATATTTTGAAAGAAACAATTATAAGGAAAGCAGGGGAAAATATGAATGAGAACCGAGGGTGATGGAAAAATAACAAAATGCCTGATTGAACTCAATATGCTAATAATCAGCTTCAGTATAAATGCCCTAAGTACATATACAAAAGATAAAATCAACAGGGCTTGATAAACCAGTATGACCCAACTATACTACTATACTAGCTTAAGAGTTACTACTTGCTGAAAGCAAATAAATTATTTCTGTTGGCAGAATTTGCATCTATGCTTGATGTTGTTATTGCGAAAAAAAAACCCCAAAATTCCTGGACCACTCAAAAGCATCAGTGTTCCCAGATGAGGAGGATTACTGTGATTCTTGAAGTTCTTCAGGTTTTATTCCAATGTTTCTTTTTAAGTTTCTAGCAAAACATTTTCAGGCTTTTCCTTCTTTTCTATGAGATACTGAGGAAAATTACCGAGAATTCTTAATTTATGGTAAAGCAAGATCTTTTCTTTTTGAAAATCTTCTATTTATGTAAACCACAACTTCATGAAATAATGGCATGTCTATGTAATTGCCATCCCTGCAGTTCCCTCCTGCTCCCAGTAAACGGCTCTCTGATGCACATAGTCATTTGCAAAAAGGAAATCAAAGACATTTGTGTTGCATTGCACTCCCGAAGTCTTTTACAAGATCAAGGGTACATCTGATTATTTTTAAACCAAGGTATGTATTGATTGTTTTCACTTTTCTCTTTTTATACAAGGTCACATTGGCTCATCCAACCCTGTTTAGCCACTCATGCAGTTCACTTTAATCTACATGATGTTATTCCTTCATTCATGTCCCATTTGACTCTGCTCACAAAGCACAATCAGTTTTGTAAAGTGTGCATCACATTCCAAATCATTCTACTTAAACCTGTTACTAAAGTCAGATTTTCCTTGGAAAAAAAAATAAGACAATTTCTATTTGGTAGTGGTTTGGGAATTGACTTTATAGTCAGTGAATTCTTCTCACACTTTGTCTGTGAATGAGGCCAACTTCTATTCTAAAAGAACAGTCTGTGCCACACATTTACTACCAAATCCTCTGCTCACTTGAACCTGGTTAAGAAAGGCTTCAGGAAAGTCTGGTGTGGTGGTGCAGGCCTGTAATTCCAACAATTGGGAAGCCGAGGCAGGAGGATTGCCATGAATCCAAGGCTAATCTGGGCTACATAATGAACTGAAGACCAGCCTGGGCTACAGAGGGAGACAACTTTCACAGAAACTATTGCGGAGAATAATGGGAATTGGAAGGAAGGAGAAGGAGTGGTAGGTTCAAAAAGGGAGAGGGGAAGAATTGGTAACTTTGCCATGATGTGCATGTGCACAAAGTATTTAGGTTCAATGTATACTTTATGTATTATGATTGTATATATCAATAAAATGGGAGAAAAAAGTCTTCTGTCTCAACTATATCTCTTAATTACTAGTGAAGAAACGGTCTCCTCCTGAAAAAATTCACTAGGCAGGTTACAGTCTACATAATGACTTTATATTTTCTTTGCATTTTATGATTGCTCATGTCATTTACAAGTTAAACATGCTTAAATTATGTTTAATTTAATTTATTCTTATTTTAGTATAATTTTAAATTTATCAATAACATTTAATCACGAGCACAAACAAAAGAATGATTTTAAGTTCAGTTAGCATGCACACCCTGGAGCCCAACCAGAGAATAATTATATAATTGATTTGGTGCGTAGCTTAGGAATTTTTATTAAGTCACATAGCTGCATGTAACACTGAGAATGAATGGTTCAGAAAATACAGTTCATTCACACACTTAAATATTATCTTTCTATTATTGTAAACCCTGAATCTGAAATGTATTTGGTTTTATGATCGCCTCACATTAAACTAAAATTTTCAGGTGCAGTGTCAATAAAACATTCACAAAAATATCCAAAAACATCCTTTATTATATTCACACGTAAAACCAAGCATGTTTTGTGGATTAAACTCTCTCTTAATGGTTTTCTGAAGGCCAATTAGTAAATCAGTTCTCACTGTAAAGCCAAAGTCTCAAAGTAGTTAAATTTTAGCTAGAGCCCCACACAACAACTGACACAGATTACACTAACTTTTAACGTGTCCAATATTTATTTGACGTTTCTTCCTGAGGTCAAGAGAATTTGTGAAGTTACATATTTTTTTCTTCCAAAGTTCTTGATTATAGTTTAAATTGTCTAAAACATTGAACTTTAACAGAAATAGCTCAGTAACTGCACAGAAAGAGGATACATTAGACACCCAGTGCCCCAATGATCTGCTGATGTTTTTAATACACACTGTCGGGGCTGGGGAATGGCTCAGAGGGTAAAGCGCTTGCATACCAAGCTCTGAGTCAAGGGCTCAGTACCAGCACCCCATAAACAGGGAGTGGTGGTCCACCCCTGTAATCTCAGCACTAGGGAGGCTGAGGCAAGAGTATTGCCATGAGTGTAAGAGGAACTTGGGTTCCATGGTGAGTTCAGGACCAGACTGGCTACAGAGTGAAACCTTGTCTCAAAAATAAATAAATGAATGAATAAACTCACCCTTGTATTCACTTAAACGAAATTACCACTATTTACTATAATCCTATTTAAAGAGCTGAAGGAAGCATGCAGAGAAATTCGGGGGAGGGGGAGTGAGAGAATCAACTAGCAAAGACACTTTAGGTGCTGATATGCTGTTCTGATATTATTTTTCAGCTTTTCTGATATCTGTATGGTTGGCATTCTCAAGTGACTTCTTGTGTTAAAAGCTTGTTTTCCAGCTGATGAAACAGATTGGGGGGGGGGGGGTTGTTGGGTCACAAAATCTCTACCTTCATCAAATATATTAATCCCCTGATGAGACAAGATGCTGACAGCCTTGGGAGGTTATGGTAGTTAGGGATGTAGCAGCTACTGAGAGGGAAGGGGCACCGGAGCTTGTCGTTTCTCTGGCCAAACCCTCTGGGCTCTTTGCCTGTCTCTACTTCTCATTAGCTGCTCTGTTCTGCAGTGATGATCTTGCCTCACCAGCGAGCAAGAAATGACAGAGATAACTTTGGACTGACATCCCTACCAAGATAAGGCGAAACAAACCCCCCCCCCCCTTTTTTTTTCCCTCGGGTACTTTGTCACTGTGGCGGGAAGCATACTCAGAGTATTTCACAATTCTTATGAATTTACATATTGGGAAAGACTCTTAACCAAATAACTGGCTGATGTTTTTAATTGAAATGATTCTTTTGTTGAAAATGTCGCTTATGAGGGAAGAAACTTAATAAATATATGTGACCTTATGATTTGTATGATGACACTATGGAAGCATGATGTGTGATTTTTCTGATATTAGAGAATGAGGGGGATATTATTCATAAATAAATATCATAATTTCATAAAAATTTGAATATTAAAGGAGAGTCAATGAGCCAGTAATTACCAGACCATAACATTTTAATTAAGGTGCTAATTTGAAAATATGTTTGGCTACTCACAAGTCTTCTTTTTGTTGCTTATTAAGACTTTCATTAATTAACTTAAAGCAATATTTAAGATTCTTCTTCGAGCTAATGAGCCTAATAATTGGAAGGAAAGATAATATCAATGGGATCATAGGTTGAAATAAAATTGGTACGAAAAGTACTAATGTAGAAACCTATTATAATTGAAATATATCCTATTACTACACCCTACTGAATACTTTGGAATACTAAAATTATGTGTCTTATCAAAATGAAAACAATAGCTTCTTTTTCAATTTTCCTTTCCTACTTATTTATTTCAGTGCTTCTCACTTATTTTTATAGATGTCTTTATTATATAATTACCATCTTTTATTATATGGAAAGGTCAGATTTAGTAAATTTTTCATCTTTTTTCACTTTCAGCAAATTTACTTTTCTCCCTTGCTCTTCATTTTTTAATGCATCTATGAAAATATGCAAATATAATAAAATAGGCAATAATACAGCTCAAGATTTACTATTCATTAGGAAGTGAGTGCTAGTGTTCTAGAACAAGAACTCAATGGGTTTTGAACACATGAAATTTAAAGAATGAGCAGACAAAGGAGGAAGATGGTTGCTCAATCAATTGGATCTTACATGAGGAATGAATTCTCTATAATGCTAGTAAGGAACAATTAATTCTTCAGATTTTCTTTCTTTTTCCTTTTTGGACAATTATTATGTGACTATCATAGAAAATAATTCTTAACAATATAGACAAGGCCTAGCTTGCCTATTAAATAGAATTCATTGTTCACACCACTGAAACTAAGATGAAGAAAATATCGGTCACATTTAGCAAGTTACACTTAACAACACTTTAAGTCAAACATATCCATCCACCTTTTATTTTCTTAAAACATTGCACTATTACTTTACTTTTAATGCTTGCTAGTAGTTTACTAATTATATAACTATAACTGTTATAACTCAAATTCATGTCAAGATTTACTTAAAAGCAACGAATTGAAAATTCACTGAAATATATTTTACAATATTTTATTTTTAATGCGCTTTTCTATTTTTTCACAAATTGAGAGGCATGGATTAAAGCTGACATCTCAATACAAGCTGAAGTGGATTACTAGCTGAAATTCCAAGGATATATAATAGATTTTGACTTCTTGATGGTTTCACATTTCCTTTGGTATATGAATTTTAGAAAGTAAAAGGGAGTGACTACAGAAAAAATTAAAAATTAATCTCTAAATTGCTAGATACAACATCTAAAAAGAGGTCTTTTCATGTATATAGATACATATTGGAATATATTAAAATATTTTTATGCAAACAATATTTTGTATATTTTTCTTTTTAAGGCAAGGTCTTACTCTGTGGTTCAGGCTGGTCCTTAACTCACTGCGTTGCCTAGGCTGGCCTAAAGCTCAAGGCAATCCTCCCATCTCAGCCTTCATAGTGGTAGGATTACAGTTGTGCACCACCGTGTTCTACATGTGATGCTGGAGGATTAAACGCATGGCCTTGTGCTTTCTCGCCAAGGGTTCTAATCACTGAGTTCCAAGGCCAGCACGATTTTGCACGCTCCCCAGTGAAAATACATGGAAGACAAAATACACAATTTATTAACAATTTTTGTTTTACTTATATGGTTTTTACAACAATTAAGACAATGGGTGGATTATTTTTCTCTCTTTTTGGTATATATTGTGTTCTCATAAAACAAACTTAGAATGAATTCGAACAGCAAATTAATCATAAATTGTATAAACTGATATAACATGGTATTTAGGTCTTATAGGAAAGTTGACGGACATTTCTAGTTGCTATTTTCTGGAGTTGATTTATCGACCATATATACATTCAGTGAAAATTATCCTTATCTAAAATATATTGCAGATATCACACACAATTCCTGTTAATTGGAATTTTGTAGAATTTAACGACAAACTTTCCCTTCCAACAACAGTGCCATCCGCAGTCAAGACTGAATTACTTTGCTGATCTACATTCAACTTAAGTATTAAAGCTCTTATGTTAGTATGATCAGTGTATTTAACAAGAATCTAGTTGCCAACAACCAGAACCACAATTTATATGAAGAAGAAATGGGAAGTCAATGGATGAAATAAATTTTTCAAGCACAACTATTTGTAATGGTCCTTAGTGCAGCAAATATTTGAATATCTGAGCACTTCTGGGGTGTATAGTGGTTACTAATTCATACATGAGTTATTCGATAGTTAATCATGAAATTAAGTTACCTGAGAAATTTGTCATAGAAATAAGTTTGAAATGTTTGTTGAAGAATAAACCATGCTCTGATAACTGTGAGCTTCAAATGCTCTGATTTCCAGATCATAGAAAACTCTCCCTCTATGTAATTGTGATCCAAGTATGCATCTTTTGAGGCCCACTTTTGACATGTCTTCACCAAGACTTTAATTAACACATCTATACAATGCTTATGTGTCCTACATTCACGTGGATGCTTTTTGTTTTAAAGGTATAAATAACACTTTTTTGTCCTAACTTGCATACAGTACGGATGTCCTTATGTCACTGCCAAATTTGATGTTGGTAAGGTACAATTCTCTATCTTTTTATCCACTGTAATAAGTTCTAGCTATACTTCTCTATGGAAGAATATGAAAAAAAATTACTCTAAAATAAAAGCAATTAATTTAAAAAGAGAGAAGAGATACTTTGCTGTATGGAGGTTACTGCTGGGGGGATGCCATGATAAAGGATTACCTTTTAAACAAAATGAAGCAAGGTTTAGAGATGACTCCACCTTCAATGGATCAGTGTGTTCATCTGTCTTCTGAGGGGTGTGCATTTGCCAATGTCCCAAGCATGGTGGTCATGCTGATTTTAGTAGAAATTATTTGAATTTTTGGTTCTATAATACTTAGATGACATTAAAATTCTTAAAGGAAACCTCTCATATTCTGCAAGTACTTCATAATTGAAAACAGGAAAACAAACAAAAAATAAGGAAATACCAGAAATAAGAATTTTTTCATGTTCCATAAATGTAGCATAAAAAAAAAAAAAAAACAGAAATCGACTGAGTTGTTCTTAATAACAAACACCTGGGCTTCTCTGAAAAGACAGCAGGCTACTTGGAAGGTAAGACAAAGGAGTCATTCTACTCAGGTGAGGGCTGGAGCCTCTCCTGTTTCTGGGTGCATTTCGATGAAGGAATCTCACCTTGCCTCTCCCTCTGTTTTATTGTTTAGGCTCCAAAGTGACCCTCACACTTCAATATTGATCTTTCTTCCTTTATATTTTTCTGTTTTATAATAAGAAGTGATATAATATTTTCACAGCATTTAAAAATAGAACATGATGAGCTGTGAATTGACCTTGCATGATAAAAATTCCACCTTATATCTACTAGAACTACTACATAGTCACACGCACACGCACACACACACACAGACACGTGTGTGTGTGTGTGTGTGTGTGTGTGTCTGTGTGTGTGTGTATTTATGTGTCCACAAACTGATTTTTAATGAATTTGTTTGGCACCTTCATTACATAACATTTTAAATAACTTTAATAAGGAATTTGATTAAAGGAGCCTCTGACATTTTAAGTGGTTGTGTTGAATGAATTTATTATATATTTTAAACAGGTACTAATAAAATAATTTTGGAAATTAATTGTAACAGAAGGTAACTTCTAAAATGAGGTGTTTATTTAAAAACAAGGAATGCAAACTTGGTGACATGTGACTTAAATTTTGTAATATTTAAAATTTATGCTCTGTATAGTTAATAGCGACAAAACAATTCATGATTCTCAATGCTTTCGTCATTGTGCACCATGATAAAAGAAAACAGAACTGTATTTTCTGCAAGAAATAACACAATAACTTATCTGATGTAACTTGTCAACCTTGTGAGGCTGTCAACTCTGTATCTTTGTCTCCTTTATGGTATTTTCATTTGACCCCATTTCTTCATTTTTTGTTTCTCATTTTGTTTGTTTCTTTTGTTTCTTTTATTTCATCTCTCTGTACAACTTTCTTCATTTATCTCCATTTTTCAAGCTATAAACATATTTTAACCAAGATATTTGATCCTACTACAATGCTCTTGTCAAGATCATGAACGATAGCTTTGGTAAATCATATTGCTTGTTCTCAAAAATCTTCCTGTCTTCTGACTTTAATTCAGTTGCTTTCTTCTTACCTGGGCTTTCTGTTGCTGAGATGGATGCCAGACGCTGTGTTCTCCCCTCATCAGCTGTAGTGCAACCTGTTGTCTTTATTGTTGTTTTCTGTTCTTCTCCCTGAATTTTGTGCCTTAGATCTCTATGTGTTGCTACTTTTCTATTGCTGTACTTGGTCTATCAGATACCTCAATCAATGACAATACCTTGCTGTTTATAATATGGTAACCACCAAAATTTATATAGCTAGTTTTTTTTTTTTTTTTGTATTAAACTCCTAACTCTACAATAAGCTTGAAATACCTCAAACTGTACGTGGGCACAACTCAACAAGTGGGTCCTAGGATGCTCCTCCTCATTCCGGACTCACTGCACATCTGTAAGTCTAGAGCGATGACCCTGCTTCCTTGGCCTGTTGTCTCTCACGTTGACTGTGTGTGGTCTCTGTGGCTGAGCCTTCTCCCCTTCTCTCTAAAGTTCTCTACCTGCTTAGATGTCATGATTCCCTGATTTACTTTCTATAATCGATTACTTCTAAGAGGCCTACTACATTTAGTATGTTTAAATCACAAGTCTTTTTATTTTGTGTTTATTCTTATCATGAAATATTTTTCCGTGAAATCTACCTTCTGTAATGTAAATGATCTATTCATGTTTACTGATTTACTTATGAGTTTGCAATGGTTAATGTAGTACTTGAAGCATAGTTCAACAAGATTGTACTGAAAAAAATAAAACCCTAATTCTACATCATTTTCATGTTGGGCTCCTGTTGTCACATTAACTAGGTGTGTGGCTACATGCCTTATTTTTGGTTTGATAATTGGTCAGTATGACTGAAAAGTTAGGGTTTCTATTAGTATTTGTGCTTTTTTTAATGAAAAGTACATGAAAAATAATTTTAAAGAATAAAAATTTGCATTCTAAAAAGTAGAAGAGATATTAACTTACAGAAGTCTTCTGTCTTCTTTTTATATCTATAATTGTGGAAAATATAATCTGCTATTAAATTCTGCTCTGAGTTATCAAATAAACCTGTGACAACTAGTAATGGCATTTATGCTTTCCACCTTATTTTTTAGAATACTATGACAGATTAAAAAGTAAATATAATTACATATTTAAATTTATTAATTTTTGAAGCATGAGATCTTAATATATTTTACAGTTGATGTAGTTATTAATCATGAGCAGTCATTGCTCAAATATAAAATTATGATTCAGAGTATTTTCAATTGGCTATTTCACATATTCAAAGTTAATGAACAAAGGTATAACAGAAACCCAGGTCTTCTGACTCATGCGAAATCACCCTAGATTCCAGCAAGCCATTTTTTCCACACCTTTTTCTTATAACTGTGTTATAAAATTCAGTCATAAAATGATTCTGAGCCAGACATTTCTTTAGTTGGTCACTCAGGATATCCAATGGTTCACATGGTGAAGATTCGCTCCTGAGGGTGGTGTCATTGGTAAATGGTAGAGACTCTGACAAGTGAAACTCAATGGGTGGTCTGGGGAGATGCACCCTATAAGAAAAAGGGTAGGACTTTAGCCTCTTCCTCTTACTTTCTTTCACTTCATGAAAGAAATGAATCTACGTGGTTTGCTGTGTCATGCGTTTCAACCATGATGTGATACATTGTAACACTTACAAAGCAGCAACAGTACAAGGAATCATGGACCTCAATTTCTGAAACTGTAAACACAATGACCGTTTTCATTCTAAAGGAGCATTTTCTCATATTTGTGCCACTGATGGAAAGCTGAACAGCACAACTGGCTTCATTTGGAAACAGCGTGGTGTCATCTGGTAGAAAGAAATTGCTCACAATGTAATCACTGTCTTCAACTGAGTTATTGTCATTCCTCTACTTACCTTGCAGCAAGTACAACGAGGCAAGACAAATAAGTGACAAATAAAAGCAATCAAAATGTGGTCCTAGCTGCCACAGAGGAAAAAAGGTTGAAGACTGATGGAAATCGAAAGAAATACTATTCAACTTTTTTAAAACAATGGAAGGAGCTCTTTCCTCCACAAATTAGACTGTTGGGATGCACAAGAGACGCAAAAGAAACTGTGCTTCATTATCCTTCCTGTGGAAAGCTCAACTGGGAAATGTGTTCAATTAAACAAATCCAGTAGGAAAAATGACTTCTGTCATCACCAGCGTTGTCCTTATTCCCAGGACAGGAAATAATGTTTCCTTGCATTCCAAGAGCAAACAAAGATTGAAGACGGAATTTCAGTTCCAACCCAGCTCTGCCTGAAAAGACAAAATGACCTGGAATACCCTGGTTGGTGTCCTAAAAACATCACAGAGCCTTAAACAAAAAAGGATGGAGAGAGAGTCAGAATTAGAGAAACTATGATAGTGGAGGTGCAGCTGAGAAAAAAGTGATTGACAGTCGGTGGGAGCCAGGGCATCCCAGAAAAACACAGGCAACTTTGAGAACTTAGAAGAGCCAAAGCTATATGTCTTTGTCCAAACTTTTCTGGAGAAAGATTCACAACTTTTCAAACACTGATTTTAGCTCAGGCTCATTTTAAACTTCTAGCATCTAGAATAGCAAGAACATGTTGCTTCAAGCCTCTGGTTTTGTGCCAATTCTTTTCACAGCTTTAAAAAAATGCAATTGCTTTTGCTTCTGATCGAGTTATTTTCTATTTGAAAAAAATAAAAATATTTAAAATAAAAAATAATTATTTTATGCTCAGAGCAGACCCTTGTTCACGGCTTCTTCTTTTGTTTCATTTTATGTTAATCTACTTATCAATGCTGTGACAAAATACTATATACAATCAAATGCATAAGTGAAAAGTTTTATTCTCTTCCATGGTTTTAGAGATTTCAGTCCAGCAATCTCTTAGCCCTTTTCTATTGGGTCTACGCTGAGACAGTAGATCATGATGTGATTGTATTGGTGAAGAAGTTGTTTGTATACTCAATTGGTGACTTCAAAGCAAAGAAATCTTCTGGGAAAGGCTGGGACTCCAATATCTTTTTCAAAGGCAAACATCACCTTACCTAAGTTTCCCACACATACAGCAGGCTCCACAATGTAAGTGTCCCATCCCCTCTGAATAGCATAAACTGATGACCATGCCTTTAACACATAGCTATTTGGAAAGTATTTACCCAAACCATATGATATTGCTATTGGTTATGTTTCTACTTTCAAAAGAGAAATCATGTTACATGTGTCATACACAAACTTGAACTATTTCATAGAAATGTAAAATTAAAAAAATTCTAGTATCACTTTAGTTACAATATCTTTATATTATTTCATAATAATTTCATAATATTTAAGTTCTTTATAATTAATCACATAATCATTTCTCTTTTAAAAGTTTATTTTCTCTATTTTTGCACCATGCAAAATACTTTCTCATGTTAATAACACAACGTCATACTTTGAGCCATTGTTTTTTTAAAGACATTGGTATTTTGGCATGCAGAGTAAATTATTTTTTCCTCAAATAGGTCAACAATAAAACATCTATTTTTATAGTAAAAGTAGGCGCCTACATTCATTAACATTTGCTCCTTTTCCTTCACACCAACTCATGAGAAAAATAAATGTTTATCTCTACAGGGAATTTTAAAGAAAACGGTACAACCCACTGAAAACTTTGCTTTTTCTGTCTGCTTTGCCATTGCCATTGTCTGCCTCCATCAGATAAGCCAGCAGCATTTTTCCAACAAAGCATTGCAGATGCTCCTTTCCTTTTACTGGACACCACCAAGAAGAGCAAACGTTAATGCCCTTCTTCTTTGGCATAATCATTTCCCGCGAATGATCCCAGAGAGGCATTATTATTGCTTGATGATCAAAATGATACAGCAAGGAAGGATCTATAAAAGATGGAGAATGTTATTTCAAGACAACCACAGAACACTCTCTTATTCTTAAAATATGAATAAACATATTGAAAAATTAAAGTAGTTTGTCACTGGATACGAGTGAGTAATTTTGACAGATTCAATAGGCATACTATTTCTGACATATTATTTATTTGAAAAGAACACAATGTAAATGAATGCTTCTGTTGAATTTTGATAATATTTATTTGCAACAAAATCTATTTTTAAGCAAATGATCTTTGAATCTTTCAGACTCCTCTTCATTGGTGTGTGATATACATTTATTTTGAGCGAATGGAATGAAAAAGAGAACCATATGAATTTGTATTTTAAATTCATTTTATTGTTTTATTTACTTCTTTTCTAATAGTGTCTATGAAACAAATAGCTCTTTGACATACTCTCAGTTCTTCTGAGTTTATTTAATCACCACAGTTTTTTTTTCTTCATGTATAGTCAAATTAAAAATAAAAAGATATACAGCCCTTTATTGACCCCCTTCCCAGAATTTGATAATAATCATAGTTTCAGTGAGGCACTGAAGTTCTAACTCTGCTTGAGGATTGTGGTGCTTTCCATAGCTCATGTCCCAAGATGACCTTCACAGAGCCACATCTCCTGGTTATGGACATATTCCTGTGGGCTTTTGACACATTAAAATGGACCTATCCCTGTGAAACACTTGAATATACAGATAGTAGCACAAGCAACAAAGTGCAAATTTAGGGGTTAAATCTTAAGATTTCTTGGAAGCTTTGCACTTATACTTTGAAATTCTTGTTCATCAGACAAGAAAGAAATTCCTTTTTTTGTTTTTGTTTTTGTTTTTTGTTTTTGTTTTAGATATATGAGGTTAGAGTATGTGGAAAAGCCAGGTAGAAAGGGCAAAGCCAGGCGACCCAATGCAAAGAGGCCTAGCTTTCTCATCATCCTAAGAGATCCTCGCTCACTAATCCTTTCTACTGCAAGCCAGGAAAATAAATGAATCACCTTGGGCATTCCAATCCCAGTGACCATCGG
Source organism: Ctenodactylus gundi (assembly GCA_004027205.1). Lineage (NCBI taxonomy): Eukaryota > Metazoa > Chordata > Mammalia > Rodentia > Ctenodactylidae > Ctenodactylus > Ctenodactylus gundi. The sequence goes on along the minus strand of PVKB01002070.1, from coordinate 256,772 downwards.
ATGAAAGTCCTAAACAACGTGAGCAGTCTTGTCACACTGTAGGTCGGACATCACTGACTTGTGCCTCTTTACTTACTACCTGACAAAATATTTTATCATATATTCATAAAAGAGAAGGCTTTCTCTGAAATAATAGAATAATGCACCCACCTTTCTTTTAGGGGGTTGTTTGCTCTTAACATGTCCCTTACTAAAAATAACAATTAAAAAAAAATGCTGACCACTTACTGCTTAGTAGGGATTGCACATTAAACTTAAAATTTTGCACGTAGTACTCAACAAAATAACTCCTAAAGTATATGCCTCTCCAGAGAATCTGTAATAGAAATAATTGACAAACTTACCACAATAACATAGTAGATGAAGAACCAGAATTTGATTACAAGTTGCTTGACGAGTGTTGCTGTACATACATATTACAATAAAGCTGCCCACACCACTATTCTACCAATTATTTATATCATTGGCTCTCACTATTCTGTATTTTTATGTTCAAACATGGATACCCCAGATATCTCTTCTTGCTAAACCTTAGTTGAACTAGAACACACGTTTTAGCATCATTCACAGCATCAATCATAAATATAGACCACTATGTAGACAGACAGACATAGAGATATTATTTCTCTTTCAAATGAAATGTAAGAGAAGGGAGTGTGGCTAGTCACACCTTAGCCTTTCTGCCTAGGACAGAACCTGAAAAATATTATAATATTAGATGCTAAGTAATTCCGCATCAAGTGGTAGACAAAGTAGAATACTTTGGATTTTGATCTGTGTGGAAGTCTGAATGCATTTTGACAATACTCTGCTTTTCTATTTCTCTCCTATCACTTCTGAAATTGTCAGTTCAATATTTATTTTTGTTTATATTTCAGGCATACCCATTTATTTTGTATGTCTCAAATTTGCTGTAGTATCTCTGACTTACAGGCATAAACTTTACCTAGTAACTCACCTGTCATGCCTGATAAGAAAACAAATCACTTCTTAAATGTGTTTAATGAATGAACAGTGAATCAGCTATTAATTTTAGTGATAGTAAATTTTAGATTTGTATTGTAAATGGCACTTAAATTTTGGTTGGTAATGTTTGTAAGCATCTTTACTACACATTTCCTTATTCTAAAATGAAAATAGTGATGTTAAAGTCCACATATGCTTCTATACACATCATGATGTAGAGACATTGTAAGTTTTGTAATTCAAAAGAGGTGAAGGTAGACGCCTTTAGAAAAGGTATGTGTCAGATCTCGAAAATGTGTTCAGACACAGACATAATAGGACACATGTATATTTCTATGCCAAAAGAGAATTTATAAACTCTTATAAAAAGTAAAAATTCTATATAGCAAATAGCTTTAGGGCAGTTCATAATTTGTCATGCTTTGGGTGTCAAGTGAGTCATAAAAAGGATTTTGCTTTTGTTCACAGATCAGAAATAAAAAGAATAAATGTAATACGAACAAAATGTATAAAATGGCTATTTGCAGTAGATATAGATAGATGATCTTTCTCCATGATTCTTAGTAACTGCATACTAAGATCACACTCACTGATTTTTGACTAATATTACTAAATCAAAATATTTTCCATTATGAAGCGGAGCAAATTAATTATAACGTGCCCAACTTCTATGTGGTTTAATATAAACTGATGTTTTGCAATCTGATGTTTTCCCAATAATTTTACTTTAACTGGGTGTATATACATGTGGAAAAAGTGTCATTATGACTTACAATGAAAAATTATAAGCCCTTGGGTTTAATTATCCTTATAAGACATTGGAAATGAACTAAGTGTCATATATGCCATCTTGAAAACACTCTTCTTAAAAATCAGCACTTGGGAATGATACAATTATTTTAAAATATTGAGCTGCTGAGTGGTGTAATCTATAGGGATTATATGGTAATATTACCACACACAAATTTTAATAGGTTGCCTTAAATTATATAGTACCGAAGAGCCTAAGCAGTAGTTAACAGCCTCTGTTTATTTCTTTGTCCGCTGGGTTGTTCTAAGGACAGGCATGGATTATAATATCATATACTTGAACATTTTAAACTTGTATTGCATAAATAAATTTGAGTTATTACACATAGCTCTGATATGTATATGCAAGCCACTGAGAAGTTTGAACATTTTACTGTTTTTTATCAACTGGCCAAAAGAAAAAAAAAACTAAAAATCACTATTGATATTTAGTACTAATGACATAAAACAGAAGAGACATTATATTTGAAATCTGTAAAATCCCAGAATGCTTCATAATGTTGGACTAAGGAAGTAGAGAAGCATATTTACTCTTGGGTAACACAAGTAGTGTATATTTTATTCTGGAGAGATGATTGGAATTAAAGCTCTATAATAACTGCTATTAATTACCGTTGAAAATAAAACAAAACAATTCCCTGCAATGTTATTGTCTTAAAGCTGGAGGAATAATACCATGGTTAGAGTGTTGGTGTAGTAAAGGGCCCTCAGCTCGATTTTCTAGCATCACATAGCTGAGCATGGTGATATATGCCTATAATTTCAGCATTAGGGAGACTGAGGCAGGAGGATTACCATGATTTCAAGACCAACCGTAGGCTTATTGTGGATTCAGGTCCAGCTTGGTATGCAAAACGAGATTTTGCCTGAACAAAACAAACAATAACAGACATAGGCACACATGCACACACAGACACACACACACAGACACACACACACAAGGTCATGTTTATCCTTCAACAAGTTTTACCCAAAAAGAGAGGTCATTTTTTTTTGAAGAATTGTCAACAAAATTAAACCAAAGTGATCATGTCATCATAAGATCAGTACAGAGTCAAACAAGTACCACAAATCCAGATCAGAACTTGGAAAAAAAACTTTGATATAAAAAACTAAATTTTCTATTTTCACATGTTCTAATAGTGAATATCCTTAAAAGTAAATTAAACAATTACAAGTAATTATAATGTTGAAATAAAAGAGAGAAAAGAGGTTGAAATATTTCTTGAGTGCTGTTTCAAATATATTAAGAAAGATTTAAAATATACACGAGTACACTAACAAAAATAAGAGAATAATTTCTATACTTTTCATTAATTTTATATGTCTTTACTTCACGATAACTCATAATGAGTATACAAAATGTCTATTGAGCATAAATAAGAATTAGTATAAATAAGCACATGATTTCAAGGAATTCCAAGAGCAGCACAAAAATTTCATGTACATTTTTTTCCTTCTCTCGAAGACAAATTTTTCACCAAGTAGTATCTAACAAATACATCAAGATCCACAGTTAACATATTAATGAGTCAGTAGTACCACAAGGGCAGAGAGGGAAAAGAGATGCTTAAACAAACAAGGAAAGATAGAAAGGGGCAACGTTCAAAACAGTGGGTTTTTTGTTTGTTTGTTTGTTTGTTTTGTTTTTTTTTTTTGTTTTTAAATTAAGGGAGCTGTTTTAATCAGGACACCCGAGTCTGATAAAAGTTTATAGTGGACAGATTCAAGGGAACTACCTTGTAATATAAAGTTATATTTACAGTTAGGAATTTGAACGTTACTTCTGATCACACACTGTCTTATGTCAGCCATCTACTGCACTCCCTGGAGCCATTAATTTAAATATTATATTATGAAACATTTCAGACCCTGGATTAAACTTTCAGATAATTTTTCAAAACATTCCATAAAGTTATAGAATTATGTTTTGTGGCATTCAACTCTTCGTTAGAAATTATAAGAAAATACTACTCATGCAGATTAAGAATCTTGATTTTAAGCAGTGCTGACTATAGTTAAATATCTTAAAGTAAGAAGCATCAAAGAATCTAGTCAGATCATGAAAGCCAACACTGTTTTCATAGCACTATTAGTTATTTGGCTTTTTTGTCTGTCAAATGACAGAAATACTGGAAAACAGACACATGGAATGAAAGCTAAGAAATCATTTGCATTTTTCTCTTTGACATATTTAGTGTTGAATTAGTTTACTTCTGACATCTTTAATGGATAACCATTCATTCAATTAAAAATAAAATATGCTTGGTTTGCTATAGGTAATTCCCATATTTAAGTTTCTTGGCTCTATCAACAATGAATACAACTTACTACTTTGCCCAATGACTAATGTAGACAATGCATAAGTTTTATGTAAACTAGCAAACGTTATGTGGGTGCTTCCAAACAGAGTTATAAATAAAGCTGTAATTAGTAGTTGTTTTGTTTTCTTTCCTTTACTCTCGCAGTTACATTTTACTTGATGTTCAGTCATTAGAGCAAATTAAACCTTTTTTAGCACATAAATGACCGAATGTGCAGTTGCTTACATTTCTCCTGTGCTTTACAGATTTGAACTGATTTGTGTCGTAAGTGAGGAAAGCGCAACCTTTCAAATTTAGAAATAGAGAAATTGCTAATACTGAATCCTTACAACTTTATTGTATACTTTTTATAAATCTATAACACTATCTGGGTCCTTTGAAGGGATTATGTCAACTTGAGGGAATTAGGAACCCCACCACCATTAGGATTAGCATTTGTGAACCATCCTAGATTCCGGATCAAGAACTGGTCTGGATTAAAGTGTGAGTCATTTGTGGGCTGGCCAATGAGAGAAGAGCACCCACCCAGATGGGGGAGGTCCAACAGTATAAAAGGAAGGAAGAGGGAAGATTGTTACAGCTTCTTTCTCTGGGAAAGCTCTTGCCTTTGCAATTGGCCACAGAAGCCAACTTGCTACATGCTGCAGATCGTCAGCACAGATTTGTTCCAGTCTCGACTTGTGCCTGTCCTCTTGTTGCTACTCTTCAGTCACCAATCTTCAGGCCTCAGTCTTTGCCAGAGATCTGCCACAGACTCTCACCTCACCGACTGTCCTTCCGTCCCGGATGGGAGATCTACTTCTTGGCTGAGCAACCATCTTGGACCATCTCTATATTTGTAAGCTTTCAGAGTAGAACTTTTTTGTGATACAATCTGTAAATTCTGTCTTTTGAAAGAACCCTAAATAATACACTATCAAATGTTAATATTATCTCAATGAACACAATAATGAAGACATTTTTCTGACTTAGATCCTCCATGGTTCTAAGAGTAACTTTCTTTCATATCCACTCTTCAAGTTTCTTACAGTCCTCATTAGATGTAGAACTCTTGGTCTAGCTCTGTGTGTTCACTCCAGCCCCACAGAACCTCATATTTATCTACAGTGGATTTAATAAATATTTATCTTGCAAATGAATTTAACTAACTTTGAAAAAAATAGTACTGTGTGTATATGATATTAGATATGCCCCTTCATAATTAATGATAAAATCAGTGTTATCAATTCTAGTCTTTTGATATGGAATATTAGATTTGGAAAAGTTGTACTAATACACATAAAAGTAAAAGTAGAAAAAATGAGTAATATCGGTATGCTTGATAAATTACCTATCATAAAAAGGGTAGCTAGAAGTGGTATGTACTTAGCTGTTTGAATAACATTCTGTTGTGTAGATATCCATTTTCATGACTTTATGATATTCTACAATTGTGGAAAATATCCTGTGTTTAGATGTGGAAAGAAAATGATTGGAGTGCCCAAGAAATCATGGAAGCAATGAGCTACAACACATAAAAAGGGTATAGGAGCTTAAGAAATTTGATGAGAAGATAAAAAAATAAATATCCAATGTTTCACATGATACTGAATGAGATAAAGTTAAAATATTGAGTTTACTTGGGATCTCTTGTTATTTACAGCTTTGTACAAATAAACAGTTATAGATGATTACATATTTCCTAGTATTAATACTATAAGATTAGCACATATAAAACTTTATTATTGTTATCAGATATTATATTAATTTTACCTTAATTGGCATTAGGATCTCTCTTCTTGATAAAGAGTCAAATGATAATGCTTATCTAGGATCAATGCCAAATAATTCATGTGCCTATCCCAGGATTTTTTGAGACCAGTACAAAATTCCAAGTGAAGAGTTTTACACTAAGAATCTATCACAGCTATGAAGATTTATAGGCAATTCTCAGATGAAGAAATTCAAATGGCCAGCAAATACATGAAAAAGTGTTCGAAATCCTTAGCCATTAGAGGAATGCAAATCAAAATATCATTAAGATATCTTAGCTCCTCAAGAATGATATGTACACCAAGAACTCTAAGAACAATAGATTCTGTTAAGGTGGCATGGGATGTACAACTTTTCTGCATTGCTGTTGGGACTGCGACTTAGTACAGGCACTTTGGAAAGCATTATAAACACTCCTCTAAAAACTGAAAAATAATATTCCATTCGATCCAGTGCTGCCTTTATTGGGTATCTTTTCTGAAGATTTTAAAGCACTGTATAACAAAGATACATGTATACCCATGTGCACCCAACTAAATTAACAGTAAAATTGTGCAAAATGATGAAATATCCATGAAGAGAACAAGGTATTTGTATACAATAGGATACTGCTCTTCCAGAGATAGATTGGCCACCAGTTGGCCAATAGATGCAAACCAAGACCATTATACTTAGTGAAGTGAGTCAGGCTTTGAAGGTAAAATATCACGTGTTTTTTTCTAAAATAAGATGCCCAGAATACAGTATCTTTGCAGAATAAATTGAGTGAAGTATTGGAGATCAGAAGGGAAGAGGGAGAGAGTGGAAGAGTGAAAGGGGAAAGGGAAAAGAATTGTAATGGTGTCAAAATTCTCAAGTACAATGCAGCTGTGGTACCTCACATATATTACAAAGTATTTATCACTGATTGCCTTTGTTCATTTCAATACTTAACATTTAATATATACTATCAAATTGCATTTTTTTTCAAATGTTTGAAAGTTTTAGTGACCTTTGCTCTCAATTGTCTTGTCAGGGATCTCTCATTTTTCTGATGCTAGTTGGTGCAGTGTATATAAAAAGAATTATAAAATTCTTCTGCTACCTAACTACTTCAAAACCAGTTTATTTATCCCTTTATAGTGGGATATATTAATTTATTACAAGCTTAGAAATAAAATATTCTTAGTTTACCGTGTCCTGAATAGCAGTATTCCAGTGTTGCTTATAAAATATTATCAATTAAAATCACTTGTTATATAATTGCTATGGTAAGATGCCTTTCTATCAAAATCTAGTGATTAGAATTTAACTCACTTGAAATTATAATTAAAGAATATGTCTATTTTCATGTTGAGCATGACCCCTATTTTTCATATTTATTTATTTATTTGTTTATTTATGAGTCAGCATCTCACTCTGTAGCCCAGGCTGGTCTTGAACTCACTACGGAGCCCAGGTTGGCCTTGGTCTCATGGCAATCCTCCTGCCTCAGACTCCTGAGTGCTGGAATTACAGCACCACATCTGGTTTATGTGGTGCTGAGGAATTGAACTTGGGTACTTAGCACTTCACATAGCACTTGCTAGGCAAGCGTTTTAACCGCTGAGTCATTCCTCCAGCATATATATATATATATATATATATATATATATATATATATATATATATATATATATATATATATGTGTGTGTGTGTGTGTGTGTGTGTGTGTGTGTGTGTGTGTGTGTATATATATATATATATAAAAATAAAATCCTATAATATATTTATATACACTTGAAAATTTTTTGGGCCATTTATAAGTAGCAAATTTGGTGTACACTTTTCTTAGACTTCTACCAGTGTCACAATAAGAAGCCTGAGCTCTCCTAGTATAGTAAAAAAAAAAAAAAAAAAAAAACCTCTGGAAATGAAGCTGGACCGTTGCAGTTGTTTCCCGGCCCTCCTAGCCCACACCACAGCTGACTACTCGTTCATAAATGAGAACAAGACTATCAAAACTATTTTGCTCTTTGCACATTTGGGAAAATAATAAAAGTTACTGTTTTCACCTTTCATGTTTGAGAATGATCTGTTACACAGCATATTGCAAATTAGAGAATGTTTATAAAAATAATATTTTAAGGCATTGAAGGGTTTCTCTTTATTTTAGATGATAGATTCTATTTAAAATGAAATGTTTTTAAAACACTGAGCAGAAATTGAAGCCTGGGTGAATCTGTACTTGGATGTAATAACAAAGAGGAATTTTTAATGGCTACCATCCTGCTGTGAATTATGAAATGTAGAACAATATGCAGAATGTCGTTTCTTGACTACATGATACCCAGCTGTGAATCAAAAAATAAGCTTCTTTTAAATCATTTTAGCTACAAAGGTGAGTGGATACTTTAAGGATAGTCCTTAAATCAAAAGTTAATAAATGACCTATTTTAATAAACTTTCAAAGTAGATTTTCAAGTTAAAATGTTGTGTAGCACTAGGACACAGCTATCCATTTTCTTTTGAAATAGATGAAATGAAAGTGTATGTGTATGAAAGATAATATGTGACAAGTGACAGATTAGAGGATTTAAGGTTTCTAAATCCACCTATCTCAAAACCATGGCAGTCATTGTCTGTAAGTGTCTCTCAGTGAAACCTCAGATTTCAGAGAAAATTATCAAAGAATAATATTTAAGAAAAGTTCATAAAAATATAAACCCATTTAGGAGGAACTGTACTAATAAGTCGAATTCAAAAGCAGGTAAGTAAAATCTTATCTGAAGAAACAAATTCAAGAGTAATGTATGAAGGAAACCTGAGAATGCATAGTAGCAGAATCATAACTATATGAAATTGGTGGGATATTCAGTCTCTGAATACATTTTGACCCAAAAATCTTATTTTAATCAGTTATACACCATGATCTTCAAAAAATGAGTATGACATCATTTCTGGCATTTGTGTTGAACAACTGTAACATTTTACTTTAGTTCCTTTATTATATTTAAAGTTTTAATAATTTGCAGATTATTTGGATTGATGAAATAACAAAGCACATGGTAATATGTGGTGGTCAGACTGTTAAAAATATAAATACTAAAAGCAAATTTTAGCTTTCAATTTCACAGAATCTAACTTCGTCGTCTCTAAAAGAACATTCATAAGATTATAAGTTATGGACAAGAATGTCTCATACACCTCCTGACCCTTTGAAATGGACAAAATGAAAGAAAAAGCATTCTAAATTTTCCAAAACCCAGATTCTACTATGTCTACTATTGTAGTTAAACCAATAAAAGGTAATTAATTATGCTTTGAAATATAATAACTTTAAAATTTGTAAAGAAAACTAGCACATGATCAAGTTTTCTATTTGAAAGAGCAGTGAACTAGTGAACATAAATAAATATAATCATTAAATGACTAAAAAGAAATAGTCAAATAAAATCATTTTGGAGTCTGAGTAAAATAAATGTTTATATTATATTCTGAATTTTTAAATTATCTTGTAAGTCAGTTAGGTATATTTTCAATAAATCTTTTCTACAGCATCTATTTTAGAGGGAGGACTTATGTAGCTTAAACCATTTTATTAAATCTGATGACCTCAACCACTGTTATTAGAAAATAAATCAAAGAAATTGTGGTGTAAAGTAAATCTGAAATCCTGTGGAGCACAAAATTAACTGAGTGTGTTATTGAACCTGTAGTTTTAACACATATATTAATCATTCAAATGTGTGAGTGTCACCTCTGTTCTTGGGAGCGAGTCATCAATACAGCTGTACTCGTGAGAATTCCAGCCTGCTGTGTCACTGACAGCATAAACGGGACACGTGTCTCATGGCTCTCTGGATTTCAGATTGCAATCCTGGCCGTGGCCTAGTGTTTTCATTTCAATTGCGACCAATTCACTTCTCATTGAAATGTGTTGTTGTTCTTCCCTTTGTCCTCCTCCTCCCTCATTCTATGTTATGTTTTGTTTTGTCTGGTAAGTGATACATCTCACGGTGTAGTCCATGCACCCTGCCCATATCCCTTGATTCTCACTATTATCCTCATTTGGTTCTTTAAAATACCTCTATTCTGGGTTTCTCTATTACAGAATGCAATATTTAATCTTTTGTATTTGGCTAACCTCATGGTGGTCACGTATTGTGAAGAGAGAATGAACATAATCAGAAAAAAAATGACCACCCATACCTTGAACAGGAGACTATTAGCTAGAACACACAAGGAACTGCAGAAAAATACACCCTTCAAAATCAAGGACCCAATTAAAGAATGAACAACTCTAATGAATAAGTAGTTCTCAGAGGAAGAAACTCAACTGGCCAGCAAAAACATGAGAAGATATTCAACATACTTAGCTACTAGAGAAATGCAAATCAAACCAATACTAAGATATAATCTCACTCCAGTCACTTATGTCAAAAATTCAAACAACCATTGTTGATGGGATTGCTTGGAAAAAGGAATGCATCTTCATTGCTGGTGTGACTGTAAACTTGTATAACCACTATGGAAAGCAGTATGGAGAGTCCTCAAAAAGCTGAAAATAAATATTTGATTTGATCCAGCAATCCCTCTTCTGGGTATCTTTCCAAATGTGTTGCCATCTGGATCCAAAGGCCTGGCTGTCCTTGAGCACAGTATGAATTTCATCTTGACCTTAAACACACCATCCTTCTACATTAAGCTCTCAAATGGTGGCATTGTAAACAAGCACCTCGATGCTTGACCATTTTCTTCTCTAAGTACCTACACAGTGCTAGCTAAGAATTCAAGCATCCTATTTTTTAAGTGAAATGGTTTTATATTAAGAGAATTTTAAAGTGTCATTTTTCCTTCCTTCTTAGTCTAATGTGAGATATGCAAATATAAATGAATCCAAACAAGTGTTTGACAAATTATGAAGAACGTATCCACACTGATTTAGAAACTGTCATACCAAAATCACAACAGTGGGGTAGCAGTAGGGATTTAACTTGTGTGGAAAAAAAAAAAAAAAAAAAAACTATCAATAAGTGTCCAACAAAACTTTCCAGATGGCAATATACAAATGAAAGGTTAAAGAAAAATGCTGCCCTGGGATTTTTTTGCTTTGAAAAACTGGTGACCCAGACCACAACTATCCTATGGAACTTCAGACAAAAGACAAAGCGAAAGAGGGGGACAGGGTGGGGGTGGAGGGGTAGGGGACGGACAAAAGGAGAGCAGGAAAGCCCTTGTCACCTTGACAAGATACGTGTATGCACAAAATGCTCAACTCCATTGTAAACCTTAAATTTTGCACTTGTACATATCAATAGAATGGGGGGGGGGGGGGAAACTGGTGACACACATCAAAGGCTAAACTCTTTTTCATTTCATCTGCCTATGTGTTCCTCCAGCTTTTTTTTCTGAAATGATTGAGAACTTATTTTACATATTCAACTATTCATCATAACTTTCTGTATGCTATTGAATGTAGTTTTCCACTATATAGATAATTTAATTGAGAACAACGAAGTTGGAAAGCTTTCAGAATTGTAATTATCACTATATAATTGTTTAGTATTTTTCATCATTCTGTTCCCTACATATATGCATAGCTGCATATTTGCTGGTTGTTTTGCCTGTATTCTGTTGCTGCAACAAGATACTTGAGATGGAGTCCTTTAAAAAGTAGAAAATTTTATTTATTTCCTGATTATGAAATTTGGGAGTCCAAGTGTACACTACCAGCTTTAGCCTGGCATCTGATGAGCAACTGTTAGCTGTATTGCAGCCTGCACCAAGACACCGTACTTCAAGGGAAAAACAATGTGCTAACTTCAATCTTCTTCTTTCTGCACAGTCACTAGTGACATCATAGGGCTCTGTTTTATCATCACATTTAATCTAAACTGCCTCCCCAAAGCCCTACCTCCACACACCATCAACATATGAATTTGGGGGTGTGTTACAATGTATAGGGCACTCAGCGTTGGTGAAATATGTGTAAATCACTTACATTTGCATTCCAAGGATATTCTCGCAATTTTCATAATTTCTTTTGTCTTCTAGAGACTTTTTTTCAAAAAAACAAATCATGGGATTATATTTTCTTAAATATTTTGATCTAAATAATTTTAAATTTTCTCACGAGTGGAGTATATGAAAATGAAATATAGATAATTATTTTTGTTTTTAGGTAACTGATTACTGAGCTACCAACTCAGTAGTAATTTTACAACTTGATACAAACTAACCTTTCAGTCTTTTATGTTACTTTCTCAAATATTTAATAGTAAATTGAATTATCCTGGCCTTAATCAATGTCAATTTTATATTAGTAATACTAGCATAGATAACAGTTATAACACTGCTACTAAAATAATCAGCAACTTATTTACTGAACTCACTACTTTCTTCCATTCTCCACGCATGTGCTCCATTTAGGATCACAAGGAATTGTGCTGAGATAAATAAATGGAAAAATAATAACTTGAATATTTTTTTCAGTCCCGTATTTTATATCTCAGACCAACACACAGGTTCAGTGTGCCAGAGATAATAAGAATGCATTCATTTGAACAACATAAATCATATTCATGTTAGATTTCACTTGGACTATTTTTTAAATTGCTTTATCTCAGACTCCTTACATTTGTTTTTCTTTAACTAATAAGAAGAAAGTAAGAAGAAAAATATTGCGTTACAAAAATCAGGAACAAAACAACACCTATGAAACAAAGAGAAAGAAAAAAGGCAAAACAGAGCAGATTGATAAAGAAGAAATCTTCCTGAAAGCATGGACACAGGGAAACGCGATTTAGGAATGTTATCAGAGGTAAAAGGGAGTCAATGTAAACTGGAAAACAGACAGAAAACAAAACAAAACAAAGCAGTACACCCTTATTACATGAAAATGATCTGCTCATTGTTTTGCGAAGATGACTGAAGAGAGAAAAAATAAACTGCTCTTCCCTGATTTGCAAAGGTTGTGTTTCAAGACCAACAGTAGTTCCCTGAAGCCAAGAAAAGCACCAAATACTGCAGTGTGTGTGTGTGTGTGTGTGTTCGCGCGCGCGCACGCGCGCGTGTGTGAAAACACACAAGTACGTATTTATTATAAATTTTACAAATTAGACACAGCATGAGATCAACAATAGCAACAATCTGATAAAGTGTAGGTGAAGGTAGACTGTCTCAATATCACATGCGACTGTTCACAGTGTCTTCTGATATCGGATGGTACAATTAGCTGCCCAATGGGAGAACATATCCTGAATGATGTCGACATCTCAGTGAAGCCTCAGGCTAACAGGTAAGACTCCATTAATCATACTCAAAGGTTTACCATGACTGTCAGTCTAATAGCCTAGATAATAAATAACTATCTAATGGAAGGGTAGCCTACCTAGTATGATATGTTAGACAATGGGAGATTTGTGTCAAATAGAACAGAATGGATGGAAAGAGACACATGCTATTGAGAAGGATGTTTAGTGTAACATTTTAAGATTACCTCGATATTGGGGTACAGGTCTGTAATCTCATCTTCCTGGGATGTTTAATGAGACCTTGTGTCAAAATCAAAAATAAAAATGTAAGTGAAATTAATCAGATAGAGAAGGTTATACACTGCCAAATTTCTATGAGAAAAGCAAATTATAAAACAGCAAAAGAAACCCTCTTGCACTGCTGGTGGGAATGTAAATTCATACAACCACTTTGGAAAACAGTATGGAAATCTCTCAAAAGACTAGAAATAAATATCCCCTTCAATCCAGCAACACCCCTCCTGGGAATATATGCAAAAGAGACCAAAACAACATATTAAAGAGATATATGTATACCCATGTTCATAGCAGCACAACTAACAATAGCAAAAAAATGGAAGGCACGAAAATACCCATCAACAGACTGGTGGATACACAAAATGTGGCATTTATACACAATGGAATAATATGCATCAATAAAGTCCAATAGCATGGAGGCTTTGGCAGGCAAATGGAAGAAACTAGAGAACACCGTGCTTAGTGAATTAAGTCAGAAGCAGAAGGTGAAACCTAGAATGGTCTCTTTGATATGAGAGACCCAGATCACAAGGCCTATGGAACTTAAGACGAAAGACAAAGTGAAAGGGGGGAGTAGGGTGGGGGAGGAGGGAGGGAGAGGGATTTAGGGGGAGGGACAAAAGGAGAGTGGGAAAGCCCTTGTCACCTTGACGAAGTACGTATGTGCACAAAAAGCTCAACTCCATTGTAAACCTTGAATTTTGCATGTATACATATCAATAAAATGTGGGGCGAAAAAAGCAAAAGAGCAAAAAAAAAAGAAAAAGAAAAAAATGGATGATAGATTTTTGAAAGGAGAAGATATGAGAGGTGGAGAGAGTGGGTAGAGGGAAGGGAAATGAAAGTGTCAAATAGAATATTTACATGTATGAATTCCACAAGCTGAATGCAACTAATGCATACAAAATACATACCGATGAAATTAATAATTTAGGAAGAAGATTAAAAAAATGGGTTGGGGAGTAAGTGGTGTAAGAGGTGTCCTGAAGTCAAATCCTCAGTACACTAAGTAAATATAAGTAAATAAATATAGATAGAAGGGTAGATAGATAGATATGCAAATGGTAAATTGCTTAGCTACGAATTTTTCCATATGCTATTTTCAGAGCACCATTGACTTTTAGAAACTGAACTGTGGACCAGAGAGCTGCAGATAAAAGCAGCCGTGGTGTGTGACCACAAAGAAGCCTTATGTGTTCAGAGGCTAAAAGTTGCTACATGTCTCCTTCCTCGGGTTTTATGGTGCCTAGAATCGTCTACTACAATAGTTTAACCTGATTCCTATCATTTTTTTTTTTAATTCAAAGGGTTTTACTTCCTTTCCTTCAATCTTTGTTACTGTAAGATTGTGTATGAATGAATGAGAAAGTTCAAAGTTGATAGAAATGTGTTGTTAAATGAAGGAATGATCTGAGAAGTGGAGATTTTGGAATGTGAATTCAGTTGATGAACCAACGGAGCAATTTACGTTGGTTTTCTTTTATTCTGTTGTCTAGTTTTGCTAATAGCAATTAAAAATAACAACCACAAGAACCTGGTTCTATAATAAAAAGAATATATAAACCAAATGCTATTTAATAGCCACATAACTTCTAGAAAATCTTCCTGATCATTAGTTAACTAACAAACTTATTCTGTACTAAGAGATGATGAGGTATCAATTTCCATTGCAAAAGATATAAGAAGAAAATCCTAAACTGTAATTTAAAAGGACCTATTATATCTAGCTAATTTAGGAAAAGGAAACTGCCTAAAGAAGAAATCTAATCTTAGTAACCTTTTATCTCTCTTAAAATGGCTAAAAATAGAACTGTGTAGGTACCCAGGGAGCTTACCTGTCAATTTGACATTTATTACTTTTTTTAGACTCTCAAAGTGTTCTTTAGTGAATCTAAATGTTACTGATTATTTGAGCAAGATTCCTTCCTTGGAATTTTCCTGAGAGTGTAATTTACTACTTGACTTTTAAAAACTACCATTGTTCTCAGGAGAATATGATAATTTTTCTATACTCTGGCAGAATAACCTACTTAACATTTTAGATAATAAGCACATGCAAAATGAGCTTTAGTGGTATCTACTGTGAAGATATAATAAAAAGTATAAGAATTTTTATGGTTTTAAGTTTTCAAAAATCACAAAATTTCATTTACTTTAAATATAAATAATTTATTTTCAATTGCATCCACAGCAATAAAACTATAGAGCTAATATATAATGTTTAGCTGAATCTGTGATTGCAAACTTTGGAACCAAATGTAAAATGTATGAGGTATCCCAGGATCCCTAAGGTCTGAATGTTTTTGTTTTGTAGATGACTCTATGATGCTTGTTTTTTAGTTCTTATTTTAGAACGTTTGAGGATTCCTGTTTTATAATCAAAGTTAAAATATGACTCAGTATTTATTTTCTGATTTTCTCTTAATTTAGCTAATAATCTTCCTTGTACATTAGGAATGCAGCCTATGTAGAGCTCTGTTTATCATCCACGTGCATTAAGCATTAGCATACTTTCTTCTTTTTAATTTTATTTGTGTGTTTGTTTCTCGGTGAAAGCAAAGCCCTTAAACTGAGCTACATTGGAGCACTTTTTAATATTATTTTTCCACTTTGATACGTAATCTTGCTAAAAGGCCCAGGTTTGGATTGACTGCCTCAGTCTTCCGGCATACTAAGGGGTGGACACAGGTGTATATGACCCTGCCAAGCTAAGGTTACATTTATCTTTATTTTTTTTTTATTCTTGGAATATATTGGCAATATGGAATGCTGAAGTAAAAATATTATTCAATATAAAGAGGAAAAGAGAAATGGTGAATGTAGAATCTCTACCCATGGAAAATAATTATTTCAAAAAATAAGTAGAATTTTTACTATAAAATATCTCAACATAAAAGGCCTGCTACACATGTCACTTTACCATTTCACTTTTATCTCTCCAAGTCAATTTATGCTAAAATTTTGATATTAATTTGTTAAGAATGAGGAGAGGATTTATGAGATAAATTGCAAAAAAATAATATGCAAATATTGCTACAAAGAAACTACTAACTAAACCTCTAAGAGATTTATGTAAGTAGTTTAGTTATATAAATGCTCATAGTTTCAATTTTTATTGATAAATGTCCTCATAATATCCATTTTATCATCTCCATGTGATAATATGCTGTATATAGTTTAGAAGTTTAAAAAGTGAAATTTAAAATTATTAATGAATTGTAAATCACTCTTAAAATGACATCTTAGTTTAATTTAAATATTACTAATACATTGTTTTTAATTTGAAAACTAAGCGAATATGTCGTTTCATACCAACATAAATTTTGAAATGTGAAACCAAAAAGAAAACTTGAAGCGTATCTTTTCTAAATGAAATCCTGTTGGGCTGACACTGTTTTGCCACCTTTGTGTGGCTGCACGATTTCTTGTTCAGGCAGCAGGCACGAGAGTGGCACAGAGGCCTGATGTCCCTCAGTGCAAGGCTGGGCTTCCTACCGAAAAGCCTGGCCAAAGGATCTGATAGCACAAAGAGCAAACGCAAACCAAGGTACACTCAATGAATAAAATAAGAAATAACCGAATAAAAATTCAATTCAGTTACAGGATACAAAGAGGAGAACCTCACAAAATTTCAAAAAGATATAGTATTGAAAAATACAGATTGATAAAAACAATGGCAAATTTCATATATTATTTTAAGATCTGCCTTATTTTTTGTGAAATCCTATTGTCAATGAAATGTAAAATGCTACTGGAAAACTAAAATAATACATTAAAATGAGGTCAGAATATCCAGTTATAAGCGGCCCGGTAGTTATATGTATTAAAAAAATAAAAAAAATAGTCCCCTTTCACAAAATCGAGCAGAACTTATATTATAATGCAGCAACTTATTACCTGGAGATGAGACAAGAGGTAAGTGATGGAGTAAAATTTTGAAAAAAAAATTAAAGTGCACGGTAAAGGGCTGATAGGTGTAACAAAGCATTACACTTTTTTTTTTTTTAAACCAACATGTGAAATGAGAAAGAGGGAGTCTGGTTAGGTATGAAGGAGAAGTTCCACCATGGCCTAGGCCAAATAATTCCTTGGTTCAACCAATAGTGAACTTGCAAAAACGTCTGGTCTGTCTAGTTTTGCCAGGAAGGGTCAGAAGGTCAGCTGTGCATTCCCTTATTGGGTCCCTAGTGTGAATGCCACTGAGGAAGTGTCCCTGCTAGACACAAGTCTTAGCCTCCTTGTCCAGCCTTCTCCTCCTGACAGAGATCCTTTTCAGGCTCGTTTGATAATCCCTGGCCAGCGTTTACAATATATAAGGCAAACAGTATGACTCTGTAGCTCTACAATGCGACCTGATATAAGTGCCATTTTTAAAAAATTCTTGTGAGTCACGTGACTCTGAGCTGCAGCTTCGTGCTGCGTATTTCTAGCCTATGAAAAGAACAAAATTCAAAGTGTGCTTTCTCTTAAATTCCAATTTTTTCCACACTCTCATGTAGTGAAAGCAATCATAAGTCAAACAATCACAAGTCAAAGACAATTTGTACTGATTTTGTTCTTGCTACATGTGAAAAGGTGAAAGAAACTCATGTGCTATAGACTTGCGTAGCTTAACCACAACTCCTCATGAAAGAATGACTCCGTCCTGGAGAGAATAGCTATTGCAGATAATTTCCCAGCATTTATCTACCCAATTATATATTATATTTTTTACAGAATGCCTATAATTATGGCACAACCTTTTCAGTACATAATTTTTGTGTTAAAAAGTCAGAATTTTTAGTGGTAATTTCACTGATTACTGCATTATTGCAACCATTTTAAGCAGAGGTTACAATAAACCCTGCTACAATTGAGAGGCCTTATTCTACTCGTAATTTTGCTCCTGGGTATTACGTAAGCAGATTCACAACTCTCAATGCTTATAGTAAATGAGGAAAAATACTTCCCTCTTTTTGAGAGGTTGATTTCCATTCCACTCACACCTCAATGGAAAGAGATTCTATTAAGGATTACGTTGATCCTTGCCCTCATTCAGTCGGTTGGCAGACTCAGAGCACCATGCTCTCTCCAAAAGACAGGGAGCTGAAAACAGGCATTGAAGCAAAAACAGAAGAGGAAAATCACTTCCCTTTTCAATTGTTTGTTGTTAGAATTATTATTGAATGTTGTTTTTAAACTTTTTTATTAATTTATTTATAAAAATGTTCTATTGATGATATTTTTAAATGGCATTTATTTACCAAACAAACATTTTTCAAATAGGCAATAACTTGGTCTTATTTTGCACTTTAAATTAAAATCTATTTTTTTGGTAATATATAGCTAAAATTTTGGGGGGAGAGTGCACACAGTGCTATTTAGTTTGTTGGGTATCCTTGAGAACACAACTTGGTGCCTGATTATTTTGAGTATTTGAAAAAGAGATGACCTTTGGGATTTGACACTTTGCCTCCCTATTATAATTCCAGGTTTATTATTTTAAGAAGTGTTTATCAGTCTTCACTGGGCTCCTTTCAAGTCTTAAGTTGGGCATTAAATCTTTCAGACTCAGTATTCATTTTTTTTTTAACCTCAGACTCTGAATAAGGTCGATAGCCTCTAAAATGCCTTGTTTGTAAACTGCAGTGGTAAACTCAAGAACACAGCAAATTTTGTATTAGTTTTAAGTGAACACATGGCACCTACTCACTCATGAATATTTTTTATCTCCTACACTGCCCAGATGTAAAGCTGTTGGCTTAACTCATAAAGATCTTCAGAAAATTCCAGAACCTGGGTCACTAATCTCTCTCTCCTCCCTCTGTTTTAACATAAACTTTTTCTGTTCACTAGGCCACTGGACCTACTACAATAAATTATTCCCCATCAAATTACTACAGAAATGTAAAGAACCTACTTCAGAGACAGAGTTACCATTGCAAGCCAGACTTACTAATCTGCCCAAATAGGACCTTTTGGACTTGTGGTTATATTGCACCACATCGAACAAGGTACTCTCCCCACCTGCTGCAGAGATACTGGCCATTTCAGATTTTTGACTCCCTTTGAACATCTGAGGCTCTTTATCATCGGTAAAAATTTTTTTTCAAATTTATCATTGGCTGACTCCATGCGTACAACTGTGGGCTTTGAAAAAGGCCTGCTCCACATTTCTATGTTCAGGAATATTTATATTCTGATAATTTTATTTCCTTTATAGAAAATCCATTCAATGTTATCCTGATTTAAAAAATATTTATAGGCATTGTATCTTCCCTGCTCTACAGAGTCACCTGATACGTTTGAGTGCTGGGACGGTCGCTTACGGGACAAATATAAACTTTTTATTCTATCTTCTTTCCTTACCTTCTAATTCAAAAAATTAAGTATGGGAGTTGGAAGACTTAATGTGACTTTTCTCAGAAACAGAGTATTGTTTTGTCACTGCATTTATAAACCCAGGAAAAATAATTGGCTGTGACTTATAGAGATCAACTTTCAAAATTCAATATTGCTTCTAAATAACTCCTGGTATAATATCCTAAGTCAGGCTAGTTGGAAAACTCACTAGGTGGGATCCTTGCTCAAAGCGAAGCTAGGAAAGGTAAGCCTAACTGAAAATCTTAACAATAATAACAAAAAAATACACAGAAAATAAAGAAAGTATACCTATAAATCAAGAAAGATAAGATGAATGATATCAAATAATGACAAAATAAAAAAGCAAATATGTCATGAAATCTTTTATGTAAAATTATTATAAACTTTGTGTAACTAAGAAGTTAACGTTTATGAATCAGATATCTTATGCACTGGAATCCCAGTCAGAATCCCATAAAGGTTTTTTTGTAGATACTGACAAGCAGATACTGGAATTTACATAGAAATTAAAAAAAAAAAAACCTAAACTTTATTTATGATTATAAAAGGAATAAATCTCACTACTTAATTTAAACATTCAATGAAAAGTTATAATAATCAGAATATTATGGTATTGGTCACTGAACCATGTTCTAGTATTCCAAAATAGAAGATTCATTTTGAAAAAAATTTTACTAAGATGAAAAGTAAATCGATTAAAAATGATGATCTTTCATCATTTTCATGCTACTTCAAATATTTGAGATATAGAAAATGAAAATTGCTTTCTTCCATATGCCACATCTGGCACAAAAATGAATTTGTGAATGAGTCTTGGTCCTAAACATAGTCATTACACACGCAGCATTCAAGAGGACCCATAGGCAAACAATGATATATGCAAGACTTAGACGTTAATAGATATGACACAGTAACAATACCCACAAAATTGACATTGAACCATATCAATAGACACAAATAATGCTCTAGAAAGTAAACTATTGAAAGAATGTATTGGCAATGTACAAATCACGAGAAAAACATATGTGAAACTCATCTCATTGATGAACTTGTATCAAGAGTAAAGAATTACTGAAGCAAGTCACATAATATTAAAAAGTAAAATTTTGAGAAAGTTATAAACACATTATTTTATATGATTGATCCATTTATATCTGTAGCACATTAAGTATATACAAATGTAAACTTTAATTATTCTAAAAATGCAAAATGCAATACAAATTTGTTTTAGTCAGATTGTCTGTCATTGAAATATAATACCTGAAAGCACAGCTTACAGATAGAAAAATTTAATTTACTTTCAGGTTTTAGGAGATCCTAGTATGCTAACTGAGCTCAAATTAAGCACATTCATGGCAAAAGGACGTGGCAGGGCAAAGCTGTGGAGTTCATGGTGGCAGAAAAGCAAAGCATTGGGGCAAGACTGGAGGGAAACAAGGTGGGAACCATCGTAGTACCCAAGGTCATGACCTTTCTAGACTCACATATGTCCAGGCTTTACTAACCTACCAGGTGTTTCTTAATTCACTAAAGATGACACACTAGAATTAAGAGTGATGTAGTTTGCAGTATGAGTAGGATAGCAATGCAACTTCTGCAATCAGATTTATCACTAGAGCTAGTAGTATGAATACACAGAGTCAAAAGCTAATCTTAAAAGAATTCTCAATGCTCTGATAAAAATTTTTGACAAGGACACAAAATATGATAACTAAGATTATAACCTAAAGAAAAAAATCAGTTCCAATAAGGTCATACTTATATAACTGGATACACTTAGGATGTGTCAGAATTGCTGAAGACCCAAATCAATGTCTTCTGGCTGAAATTCATCTCTAGCCCACACATTTATTTATTTATTTATTTATTTATTTATTTATTTATTTATTTTATTGATTATGCTCTTCCTAAGTAAGTAAGTGTGTAGACAGGAATTGAATTTGTAACCTTCCTGCCCGGGCCTCCCAGAGTGCTGAGATTAGAAGTCTATGCAACCAAGCCCAGTTATAGATAAATGCTTAGATAAACAGAAACAGTATAAATCATCTTGTGGTAATTTTAATTAATAAAATAAATAATAATGAAAATTATAAATAACCTCTACAATAAGGCAGTAATAATTTCTGCAAACACATGAATAGTGACTAGTGGAAACAGTAAATCTAATAAATACTATATTTTAAAATAGTAAGTTTAATAAATACTGTATTTTAATATAAACTATATTTTCAGTTCCTATTTATCGTCTTCAGCTTCTGATCTCTTTTTTTCCCATTTTATTGATATGTAAATGTTCCCATCTCTTTTTGAGATAAGTCCTTGCTCAGCCCAGACAACCCCCACAATGTTTTCTGAATACAACACAAGGAAAACGATGTGTTTACATTGAAGACTCTGGAAGACACTGGTTTAAATTTGGTAGTGAGGTACATATCACTAGTGATTGCATATATCAATGGCAAGCATCTTTTGCTTTCTTGTGTTAAGAAGGCTCAATAAACTTAACAAATATAATTCTATATCCCACTGTCAAAAATAAATGTATTGGAAACCCAAACTGAAAGATGCTTTCCAAGATATCCAACAAATACTATTCAAAATGTAAAGATTAGGGAAGCAATAACAGAGGGAAGAACTTCACCGGGGAAAGTTGAACACCTTGACTCTTATATGCAGCATGTAATCCTAGCGGGAGTGCAGGAATGTCGAAAGAGCTTCCTTTACCCATTGATGGAATAAGAGGAGCTCTGGTTTCTTAATTTCATGCCCATAACACGCTCATGTAAAACACTAACATCAAAAGATTCTAGGCAAATCAATTTCTATTTATTTTTCTTAAAATTCAGGTACTATTTATTAAGATCTTAATACAAAGTACTATCAGGTATTGCAATGGTTGCTGAAATGGAAAATTTATAATTTAATCAAATCTATGCACATTCTGGGAAACTCTACTGTTCGAAATTGTTTGTTATCCAATTGTAGATCTTTGCTATATTGTATGCATATAGTGCATTTTCAGTAAAATAATAATGAATATGTTTCTATTCCTAATTTCTCTTTCAGTAAATTGCCCTCCCCACCATCATTCTGTTTTGCTTTAGGAAGTCTGAATAGACAAATGGCTCATACTTGTTCAAGAATGTTTCTTTCTGAGTTTTCCAAATTTCCGTTGGCAAAATTCTTTAAACAGCATCTCCATAATCATCTATTTATTTCTATAAAATGGTGACCTCACATTTATTCTTCAAAGTACTAGATAATTTCCTACTAGCTAAATTTAGACTTCAATTTTTTTCTCTGGAGTTCTTCTAATTTGATATTTTCTTTCTGGTGTTCTCAAATTTTTCTGTTCCGTGTATTCCTATCAATTATAAATTGTTTTTTTTTTTTAGAAAAAGTTCTATATTTCCAGTTGAATGATCAATGCCTATTGGAGAGTCTCATGAAAATCATTGTTTAATATTATTACATACACAATAACACATAGCATAAGATATTTACAAGCCATTTCGGCACTTTGTATTGTACATTGAAAAATTGTATGTTTACTGGCTGCATATATCGTAATCTGAATTAAATTCTTACATCTTAATAAACAAGACGTATCAATTTTTAAATCCAAAAATACAGTATCCTCTATGGATGAAATTTTAGCCATTTTAAGTCTAGGTAGTCTGCGTCTTGTCTTTAGCTACTTCATGATGCCTACAAACTAACCCACAATACACATTTAAAAAGAAACCTGGCCCAGATTAGATATTGAGTCACCATACCTACTCTCTTCTGTGCATTTCTTTTCCTCAGTCCTGGTCACCGTTGTCATCTTCATTCTCAGGTGTAGAATTAAAGTGATTGTTTTCATACAGAAAAAATTGCTTTGAATTTAAACGGTGTTTATACTTGTTTTCATGTTGATGTTACTCTATTTCTGAGAATTTTATTTATTTATTTATTTATTTATGAATTTCAGTCGCAGGCACACAGTATCTGACACCCACAACTTAAGTAAAATAGTCGGCTGGCAATGTGGAAGCATTCATTAGAGGGCAGCTGCTCATGCCCCTGGGCCAAGAAGTAGAGGGAGAGACGGGAGAGGAAAAAAGTTAAAGAGTGGAGAGAGAGAGAAAGAGAAAGAGAGAGAGAGAGAGAGAGAGAGAGAGAGAGAGAGAGAACTGGAACGAGCTGGGAGGGAGAACTCATGGCTGCAGGCCACATTCCCGTTGTTCCACTGTTTCTAACCAAGCCCCATCTCTCAACAGACCATGAAATCTTCAATAAACTAAAGTAGACCAATCCATCGATCTCATTAACCCCACGATCCAATCTCCTTCCAAATATATGAGACTTAGCGGTTACATTACAGATCATAAGTGTAATATTCCACCTCTGACTTCCCAAAACTCATATACAATACATTATCCAACATGTATTTAGTCCATCCATATCCATTGCCAAAGTGTTAATAGGTTCAGCACTGTTAAAATGTATAAGATCAAAGTCTCCTCTGCAACTTAAGGCAGACTCAGGAGTGAGCTTCTGTCAAAAACCAAAGAAAAGTTAGTTATTGCAGACATGCAATGTCATAGATTCAACATTCTGTTTCCAAAACCAGACAATTGTAAGGCTAGAAATAAGATCAGCGCCTAGCAATGCAAATGTGACATTCTATAGCTCCATGTATGTCCATCGCTGGAGCAGTATCATGGAATGATTTTTGTTCCAAACGGCTTGGGAAACCTGTTTCTATGACATTCCCCGATGAAATATGATGGCATTTCTCTGCATGTGGCTTTTTCTCCCTCAGTTGAGAGTCCATGTTCCTGATATTTCCAAAGTTTCAAGCTACATACTACACTTTCATCTTGACTACAGTATCTCAGGAGTACATAGCTTGGGCTTCAATGTCTTCTAAAATCTTGGCACAAGCTTTCATGATTTCATAACTCTCATGTTCTGTAAAGTTATACAACTAGCACTACATGGTTGATGCAGTCTTCTGGTTCAACTAACTGTCAAGCCTCTTGGCACATGGCTGCCTCAGTCTCTGAGTGTTTGACTGGCTAAAATTGAGGTGGCTGAAATTTGGCAACCATTTTCCTGTGCAGCCCTACGAGGTGCTCTGAGGCAATCTTCTTAGAGAAGTTGTTTATTTTTGTAGCATTGAACTGCTAAAAGATTAAGAATTTAGGTGATTTCTGAGATGTCCTCAAAATGCCTTTTCCGTTCCCTTAATACAGGGTATTTTGTTGTTTTTTTAATGTTAATCTCTTCAACAATAAAGGCATTTTGGCCCAAATTTTGTAGACATTCCTTTTTTTTCCCTGGTAAAACTCTACTCTTTTTTCAAAATTTTAGTGTAGTGACAGCAAAAAAGCCACAAACGATATCCATTTGACAGCCTGAACTTTGGTCTGCGTTAAAACGTTTTCTGCAAGATTAATTTGTCCATTGCTGTTATGTCCAATTTTAGGCAATATTATGTCTCAGAACATCAACAAAATATGGGTATACTTTTTGAAAAAGCATGACACATATGATTTCTAGACCGACTGCCGGTAGAGTTCTTCTCATCTTAAACCACTTAAGTCTACATTTCTATTGCATTTCGGTCTTCTGAAATATGACTAGAATCTTCCATAAAGCTAATCTTTCCACATTATGAGAATTCTCAGCTGACACCTCTAAATCTTTCTAAACTCTTCCTAATAACCAATTCCAAAGGATTCTAATCCGTATGAACAAGTAAGCAAGAATAACAATCCTAGTTCCAGTAGTAACTTTCATATTATGTGTTTTTTTTTTGTTTGTTTGTTTGTTTTCTTTTTTTCATTTCTGGGACAGCATACCTGGCACTCACAATTTAAGAGAAAAAGTTTATATCTTGTAGAGCATCTATTTATAGGCTTTAAAAAATAAATGCAAAAAGTAAAATTGTATGAGAAGTATAATACCTTTTAAGCACCATATTTACATATTTTAACGACAAAATATTTCATAGTTGTTGAAATATAAAAATACAGTTGGATGTATATGTCAAATTCAATTCAAAGCACTTAATAGTCTTGTTTTATTTTTTGTAATATTTTGTAGCATTTATTTAACACACAAATTTGATATTTGAAACATTGCCACATTATAGTTTGGATATTACTTATAAATTAATATTCAAAATTAGAAACCTCCACATTCAAGATACATCGAATGTGTGCTCTTCATTGCATTTTAATTTTTAAGCTCTTTATTATAAATGAGGAGACACAAAGTTAATTTTGTTTTAGGGGATATTTCATTGCAATATGTTATTTTTATGGTGGCTAACATATACACTCTTTATTGAACAAATTGAAAAAATAAAACTGCAGATAAAATTGTCACTTAGATAAAGTGTTTGCAATGACTTTTTGTGTGTAGTAGAAAAATGTGTTATATACGCCTGTCATATTGCTGTGTTTGCAGTCCGGTAAATATGTGGCTTAAGCCAAATAATGGTGTCAGCAGCCGATTACAGATCAATACATTCACAGCACTGCAGAGTGCTGAATTAAGAGGAAAAAAGTTCTGTTTCAAAACAAATAGTGTTGACGACTCAAGAAAACTTCCATCTAAAACATATAGTGATATTATATAAGATAGTATAGCATGTAGCATGAAATGGCTGCATTTTTAAAATCTTTAGAATCATTATCTTAATTTTTGTGAGTAGAACAGCTGATTTTTGAGAAGATAAATAGAGTATATAAACTATAATACTCGCATTAATAGAAACATCTTGAGAACTTGAGATGAGCTCTTCCAATTCAAAAATCTATTATGAAGAAATTTACGTGAATAAAATGAATTTGTGTAGATTGCTAAAATATTATGCAAAAATTAATCTATAATAATTGAATTACAGGTAATGACACTATAACACACTTGAAACATTCATCAGGTTATAGGGAACATTCAAGTTATAACTTCTGAGATTCAATTTGTAATGATATCATGAAATTTTAAAAAAATGGGTAAAGAACTTTACAATGCATAGTATTGCCTAATTTGATTACATACATATGCTTGTGCTACACACACACTCATATGCGTAGATGAATAGAACTGGAACCATTTCTCTCACTGTCCACAAACTATAAATCTAAATATATCAAAGACCACAATTTGAGGTCCAACCTTATAAAATCATTGCCAAAAACACGAGAATTATTTCAGATTGATGGTATAGGGAATTTTTTGCATACTGCCCCAAACAGAAATGGGAAAAGAAAAAAAGACCAACAGGGTTATATAATTCTGAGGAGGTTATGCACATTGAAACAAACAATAAACAGAATTAATACACGGCCTACAGAATGGGATAAAATATTTGCAAACTGTTCATCTGGTGTGAGATTAATATCAGTTGTATAAAAGAAGCCCGAGAAATATAAGACTAATAGCAATACAATTAAAACGGCTAGATTTTTTCTTAAAAAGAGAACATACAAATGAACATCATTTATTTGAAAAATCGGTCAGTGTCCCTAACCATTGCAAATCAATGCCACAATGAGATAGGATCTCATTCTAGTGAGAATAACTGCTGTCAAAAGAGAAAAAAATGTACATTTTGGGGGCAAATGCTACCAAATAGGAATTTTTTATACAGTTAGTGAGAATGCAAATAGTATAGCTATTATGGAGAATAATATGAAAATCTTTTAAAGTAAAAACAGATCTAAATTTTATACATTTATACTACTGTATAAATGCATATATGTACATATATATATATATATATATGTAAAATGTCAGAAAGATACATGAATTCTCATTCATTGCATCAAAACTCATAATTATCAAAATATGAACTTGACCGTGATACCTGCCAATGGATAAATTCCTAATGAAAACATAATATATTACTCTGCACAAAATGAAATGAGATCCTGTCATTTACAGCAGTACCAGTGAAATAGGCTGTCATCATATTAAATAAACCAGTCATGCTTAGAAATACACATGTATTTACTTACTTGGGCAAACTCAAACATCTACCTCTAGAAAACTGCAGTGGAATAGTGGTCAGTAGAGACAGAAGGGAGGGGAAAAAGAGGTCATGGAAAGAAGTCACGAAAGGGATACTGAATCACAGTGTGAGTGAAATAATTGTGTCAGGTTTTTTTGTAGCACAAGAGAATAGTTGTGGATTACAACAATCTGATATTTTAAAATAAAGAGAAATACAAGAATTTCCAATTTGTAGAGTTGATTATGTGAACAGATGAAATGGCTTATTATCTTGATTTTACACATATTGGATATAAATGCCAACTCATTAGATTATCATACTGTACTCCAATAAGATATACAAATACACATGTATCACAAAAATGCACACACACACACACACACACACATGCACACACACACACACACACACGGAAGGAATGGAGGTTGGCAGAGTGAGAAGTGGTATTTTCTTACTTCTAGTTTCTTTCAGAATAAGAACATTTCTTAATGTTATATAAAATGTTAAAACCATCAACTTTGTTTTTATACTTGGAAAGTCTGCAACATAGGAAAGCTCTCTTGTTACTAGAACCATTCCTCTTTTAAGGCTTTCTCATCAGACTTGGATATTCTTAAGTAATTTTGCCTCTGCTAGAACTCAGACAACTCTTTCTATGCAATTAGAATCTCCTTTCAATTTAGCCTTTGTTTCAGAATATTTACAAATCAGTTCTCTGTTTCAGTATACATACTTCCCTTCAATCTCTGGTGTGATGTACAAGTGTTAAGAATGTCACAGAGCCTTTTAAACTCCTTGGCTTTACATGTTCCTTCCCTGAAAAAAATGAAAAACAGAAACTGATAGAGTTAAGTGAATTAAAATATAAATTAAGAAAAAGAAACAGAAACGGGGCCACCTTGAGCCAATAATGCTGAGTGAAATGGACCAAACGCAGGAGACTTCCAACACAGGCATTCCTCTTATGAAATTCACACAAAAAATATGTAAAATGGCCCCAACACGGGTAAAAGGGTAAGAATGAGGGGCGATGGACTGCTGTGTAAGGGGAGAATCTCTGAAAACGGGGAAGGGAGTAGATGGTCAGTGATTCTGCAAACTATATATCTCTAGTGTGTTATGGAATCTGGAATTCATGTACGTATTTTTGAAAAGCATGAATAAAAAGAAACTAGAGATTAGAATGAGAAACGAATAAAAAGAAAAAAAACAGTAAAAAAAGCACACCTCATTTTTTTGGTTCATTATTTAAATATTATGAGAAATGTGTGTAGATAAAATAAATCCTCTACTAAATACATTTAGCAATATTTAATTACTATTGTAAAACATGGTGGTCGCATGGTCAGTTATTTTAAAAATGTTTTACATATTTCTGACTCTATTATAGTATGCATATTATATATAGATTGCATATTTATTATACATATCATGGTACAAAATTTCTGTTTGTCTAATGCTTCTGTCTTTGAGCATGTGATGGTCTATGCCATTTCAGGACTCTGTCAGAAAAAAAGCCCAACACCGGATATGATCCCTCACTCATGAGTCAACAATCACAAGCCAAAATAAATTTCTCTATTTAAAACTTATCTTTTAAGCACAGAATATAAGTAAGACTTTTATTATTATGATTTATGAATTTTGTATAAATATTTTCATATGAGAATTTTAAATCATTTTTAGAAAAAATATAATTCAAGAAGTTGTTTACATTTGAATATAATTCTTTTCATATTTAAAGAATCACCGCAAACTATTCGTTAGATACAATTAAACATAATTTATATTCTCAAAAGTTAAAGAAAATATATACCAAGTATCTCATTGCGATAGAACTGTATTAATACTTTTAAAAGTCATCAAAACTCATTTACCCAAGTATCTTGGTTAAAATAATTTCTCTAGAATATGATAAAAATATGAAAATTCTATATGGTGATTTTTTTCATATATATATATATTTTTTTTTTCCTGAAATGCCAATTTCAGGAGCCATATAGAAACTATTTATTCTAGAGTCCAAGTGCTTTCTTACTTTACACATATGGGTTTTCTAAGAAAGCAGCTAAGGGTGATTAGGAGGAGTGATTGGTTGTTTACCTTGGGGGTAAACACATTTGACAGTGTTTCTTGAGTTTTATGTGTCTAATCACATGAAATGTCTCATAACTTTGGCACAGTTTCTTTTTCTGTCTTTGAATAGGTAAAGGAATGTAAGGAAAAATCAGACCACACTTTAAAAAATAGAAAGAATTCGTCAAAATTCTCAAAAAGACATATTTTATTCACATTTTTGAATTTGTGTTTCTTTTCAAGTGAGAAAGTTGGAGAACACGAATCAGTAAATGATAGATATGAATAAAGCTTTCTACTCCCAAAGCAACAGTTCTGGACATTCATAGAATAGGCCATATTTGATCTTTGTGGAGAATACTGGATGTATTTTAGCGGGCTTCATAAAATGGTAATTCTAGGACAAAAACACAAAAGAATTGATAATTCCATCAAAAAAGAAAATATACAACTTGGCTCCAGAAAGTGACATCTGTGAGGATCACTGCAATTGGCTTCCAGGACAGCCCTTGACAGGACTATCTAACAGCAATCTGTTTACCAATTTGACTAATGTAAACAAATTGGACACAATTAGCCCATAACTAGTATAAGAATGAACTGAATTTTAAGTTGGCAGGAAGTCCTGATGATGCAGTGTGGTGGTCAGTATGAGTTGGAAAAAGCAGGGAAATGTTGCTGAGAATTAACAGAAAGTCTGAGTGTTTTCTATTTTAGTAACTCAGCAACTTATTTTATTTTCAACTTTTCAAAAATCTTTGCCAGTCACAGAATTATGCTATTTTATACACGATTTAAAAACACACAAAAAACTTATTTTGAGTCATATTTTTCTAAAATTTCCCAGCCATCTGCCAATGCATATTTGCCTCAGTGTTAGTGGAATTCCGCTACTGCTTTACACATCAATAAAACTCAAATTGCTCCCAGCGCATCCTCGTCCATTTATTCTGCATGTTATCGTGTAGCTTATGCACTTTTTCATTAAAACTCTTCTAATATATTGATTTGCAATTTGCCTTCATTCCTCTATATTTCAAACACATTTTAAGGCAAAGCTGTTTATAGTTGTATAATATTTAATTATTAATATACCAACTTGATGAGCTATAAAAGATTCTCAATTTAGGATGAATGATTGCTTATGCAAATGATTAATTTTATTTGCTCGTTAATATTTTTAGATGGCACAGTGTTGAAAGACACTTTTACAATGTTCTAATGAGTGAATTGGCAATCTAGCTTTTCTATTTCACTCTATATATCCCGAGTCCAATGATTCTTATTCTTGTTCAGTTGGCTCCTCTTAAAATTATTCTTCTTAACATTATTAATGGATCTGAAATTCTTCCTCCATATTATGATTAAAATTATTTTACTTTAAAAATAACATAAATAAAGAGAAATTATCTTGATGATATTCTTTAAAATCTTTCTGAGAGAGAAAAAAAATGACACATGTTCAAAGTTTCACTGCTTAACCTTTTATCTCCTTGTCTAATGAATGCATGAATTTCCCTAACAAATAGGCATATTTATTGATATCCTTCATGCTATCATTCCATGGATATCTTGGACTGATGAACATTCAAGGGTCTACTCATAAGCTATTTAGACTAGAGACATGGAAAGTATATTGAAAAGATTCTTGAAATATAGAATCTTGATATAAAAAATGTTAAGCTTGTATTTAAAAGGCTTGTTGCAACTTCCAAATTCGTCTTCATATGGCTTCTTTGCTAGAAGGTAAGATTTAAATTTTGTCACGTCAAAAAAATATTTTCCGATTTCCCATCTCCATTAGCCACTTGAATAAGCGCGTTAGCCATCTCCTCTTTGCAACCTCTTTCTGAAATTCAGAACGAATGATTTTGACATAAGTGATACATATTACTCTTTTTGACTTAAAAATTATATATCTGAAGTGTAAATATATTTTGAGTTACCCGTTAGTGACATTTAGCAGTAACTTGACAAAATGAAATTGGATTATTTCAGACTGTTTCAGACAAATTTTCCATCAGAAACTCCAAGCCATTAGTACAAACATAGGTGTATTTTGTTCCTGCATGAAAATGTGTATGGTTTTACTTTATATGATTTTTTATGTATGAATGAACTTCCAATCACGGTGATCAAATGGCAGCAAGCCAAAATGATAAAACATCAATAATGTGACGAAAAATTAAACATGAACAGGAAGATATTTTGATTTTTATACTTTCATTGCCCATCCATATTTTCTCCTTTCAATAAATTTCCAATGTTATCTCAAAAAGTTATTTAGTGATACAGATATAGTAGGTTAGGTATAGCATGGTATTTACTGATTAAACATAACTCTAGGACTTTTGTAACCAGATAATTTAATAGCAACATTGACCGAGAACACCTGAAAAATGATTGTCTTTCATTAGGTATTTAATGCAGATGTTGATTTTTACATTCTTGGTCTTATTTTTAGACATATTTATTATCAAATATAAGATTTTTGTTTTTCTCGGTTATATAATACTCCAAATTTATGATCAGAAGGATGCATAATATGAAAATAACATACTTCTAGGTGAAAAAGTATTCTTTATTTATCAAAGATCATTCACAGTAGATGAGAAACAAAGTTTTGTTAACTGTGAATGTGAAGTTAACCACAGCTCTTTAAATTAAATTTACTACATAAAGAAACTAAGAGACTTAAATATATAATATAGCTGACATTGTGGTCTGAAGCCTTATTTTGGTATCATTCAGAAGTATGGCCCCTGGAAAGTGATGAAATCATGAGGACTCTACATTCACAAAGGGATCTTTATCTTTACAAAAATGCTGTTTCAACAAGGTCTTGTCTCTAAACCTAAGTCAATATATGTCATCCATTGTTTAAGTTTCATGGCATCCAGGGCTGAAGTTGCAAAATGTTTTCTTTGCTTCTAGTTCTACTTTTTACCAACTGAATTCTTTTCCTATACTTCTGGTCATATCTGATAACTTTTATTCAATAAACCTCAACCCCTAATTTTCTATTTTGTGACCGTTTTCCCTACAGCTACAAAATAATTGGATATACAATTGGCCTCAGAAGACAATTCAGAGACAGTGCTACTAGATATCCTGCTGCTATTTAAAAGTGGCATCCATCCAGTCACTGCTAAATTTTTCTTCCACTCTCAGCTGATAAGCTGGCTCACATGATTTTTAGGTTTATTGAGTTGATTCTCTACTCCTAAAACTAATGTCTGGATTAGTCAGTTAATGACAAATGATGATATCAAATCAAAGAACCTGAAACCATCAGTGGTTCAAAATAAACACATCCTACCTCTATTCTGCACATCCAATTCAAGATATTAAAAGAGATGTGCTCCACAAAGCTACACTCTGTAGAAATGTCTATCGTTTTCTTCTATTTGAGGCAGCAAGCTTTCTGCATGATAATGGCATATAAAGGGACCCAAGAGTTGATGCATGAGCTTCATCATGAGTCTTCAGTATTATGAGTCTTTCTGATTGATGATGACTCAGAAATTGTATTTTTTTAGATAGAGAAAACTTTAGACAAGGCCTCTTAATTGTTTTTCTGTTACTGGGACTACTCACCCAACAAACACTGATTAGGGGAGGAAATGTTTACTTTATTTTAGCTCACAGTTTCAATAGTTCACGTTCCATTCATGGGCAGCTGGCAACAGCAGAAGCATGGAGCAGAGACAGAGGTAGAGGCAGCTCCTCACAGCATTGCAAACGGAAAGCCTAGTACCAGAAAGAAGGGAGGAAGTAGCATATATCTTTCCAAGTCTTGTCCCTCTGATCTGTCCTTCTGAGTCCAACCTTAGAGTTCCACTCTTTCAGGTTAAGCCCTAGCTCCCACAAACACACAATCTATAATCTACCACATGACTGTCTTCCGTCACAAACCTATAATTCACCACATGCCAAAAACACACCTCTACTTCTAAGTATCCTACAATAAACTTCCAAAATTCAAATATTTATGGATATAAATTTGAAGGAACATGTACTTAAATATTGTTTGTGCAATTAATGTCTTACATAAAACTTCCAGTCAATTGTAATTTGTTTTATTACTGGGACTGTGTTTCTGTTCCTCTCCTTAGAATTCTACATCATTTGGTTATTTGAGGTAATTATAAAGCTACCTTCTGCAGTATGAATTACAACCCATTTAAACTAGATTTGGGACAGACAGAATGGCAACACAAGATCAGCAGTGTTTTCTTCAATTTCCCCAATATTACTCTTTCTATAATTTTGATTTCATGTGTTTTGAGCCAACTTAAACTATTTTGTATTTTAATATAACTCAAAATTGAAACATAATCTTTGACAAATAATCAAATGTAAAAAAAATCGAAGGTGAAAAAGGTAAAATATCTGTGAAAATATTGCAAAAATATCAAAAATGAAAATGCATGCCGTTTCTTCACAGGAGATAAAATTATGATTAACTGATTGTTAACACTTGATTGTTTTTGCTAAAGCAGACATTAGTGAAAACTTAACCATGTTAACATAATGCATTTTTAACTTTATGCACAATAGCTATGCATATCTAAAGTGTGTTTAAATATAATTTCCAATAAAGTAAAAATGACATGTTTTTAGTAATTTTAATTGTATTTTCAAACAGCATAAATCAATATTTACTTAAAACTAGTGTCAGAAGTATGACAGTACTACTTGCAGATTTACAAATAAGGAATTATTTAAGACAATTTATCTTCACTGTGAAAAAATTGTTACATTTGTATTAATATACTCAAAATTCTGTTTTGCATCTTTCATTGTATGTCTTTGAGGTATATACAAAAGATACTATAAGTGTATTTTGATATCATATTTATTTTAAATGAAATTATGCTAATTATAAAGATTTTAAACAAATTGAAAAATATGTAGACTAATGACATAACAAATTAACTGTCTTACCTATTTATATTGAACATATAAACTTACACCATTTGCTTAAGATAGTCTAAAATATATATGGGTGGTCTTTCAGGAGAACTTTGGCTAATACAAACATCTTGTTTCTAAATTTGTATTTCTTTCATAAAAACAAAACCACATAATTTATGAATACCTACAGAAGTACACATGTATACACATTCACATACATGTTCTCTTTAAAATCACATGATTTTGACAGTAGGTTAAAAAAAAAATAAAAGAAGGTGTAACACTCGGAGTAGTAGTTAACCTTTGAGAAAGGGAGCTAGATTGTCCAACATCAACTTTCCAGTATGATCAAAACGTTCTAATGACATCTGTAATTCGTTTCCCTATCATTTTAAATGTACTTCTATTTTTTACTCTTTTTATATGCTGGTATCACTACTAGGTAAGTGATCTGAAATTTCTAAATTGCTTCTAATATCTATTGTATTTTAAGTTCAATTTTACTTTCATTAATGTATTTTTATGTAAATGTATTGTTAATTACTTTTGATGTTGCTTAGAAAAAAGCGATCACATCATTCTTTTACCTGATACTTTTTTTTCAGTGGGGGAGTGTTGCTATGGCAAGCCAAACACCCATGTAGGAGAAAGGACACGTGGACAAGTCAGACAAACAGCCACTCTTGCAATACACATAGGGGTAATACTAAAATTAAAAAAAAAAAGTTCTTCTTTCATTGTTCACCATTCCAATATCCTGTTCTCTTCACTTTTCTCTCCATTGCATATTCTTGAGTCTTTTTCTACCATAGTCAACATCTGTACCCCTGTATACACACACACACACACACACACACACACACACAGAGAGAGAGAGAGAGAGAGAGAGAGAGAGAGAGAGAGAGAGAGAGAGAGAGAGAGAGAGAGAGAGAGAGAGAGAGAGAGAGAGAGAGAGAGAGAGAGAGAGAGACTTCACTATGTAGTCCATATTGGCCTGGAACACACAGCAACGCTCTTGTCTCTGCTTCCAGGTGCTGGGATGACAGGTGTGTGTCACCACACCCATCTGTACTGCATCTTTCATATTTGTTTTTACATCCATAACTGTACCTTCCTTAATTCTTTGCCTTCCAGTTATCTAATTTTGTGAGGAAAAATAGACGGAACAGTACATTATTTAAATATATGCCACAAATGCTAATTGGAAAGTAAAATATGTCTATACCTCTAAGAATGTCTTTGGATCTTCATTGGACACCAATGAGCCTGGTAAGGTCCCCATGTGTAGATGTGATTAAATTAATGATGGCATATAGAAATGCTTAAACAGTACATATTGAAGCATCCAGCATATATGAGTCCTCTGTTCCTGAGTGATGTTGTGTGATATGTGCCTCCTGGCTTTTAAGCATACATCAATAAAAAACGTATTCTCTTTCTCAGTATCTATTGCATGTATTCTCAAGACTGGGCTGAATTTGATGAAATCTCTACTTTTAAGGTAATTTTGCACATTAACTCCACTGAATAACGTTTTGAGAAGGGTTGCCATAAATGTTTCCTATTTTTGAATTGGAAAAATTAATGTCTGCTCTTCTCCTGTTAGAGGACCAAAAGGAGGACAATGTCATGCAGAAACCAAAACGAAGGATCCTGTAAAGAATTGCCAAATTAGGAAACAAAAAATATTTAAATATAGCCGTACATATGTATGTGTGCAGGATACTTAAGATGTGAGGTCAGAGAAGAACACAAAGACAAAAATCTTGCGCAGGTTTTGTCACTGTGTGACCCTTATTATTCATTTGCAAACATTCATTGTGCCACGGGTCATTGAAAAAACTTAAGTGTAATACAAGAATGTTTTCATGTATCTTTGTCATTCTAAGTTATTTTGTATGTCTCTTTTAGCTCTTTGCAAAGAATATCAGACGTTTGCTGTGCGTTATTATGCATTATTATTCTTTACAGTAAAATTTGTGAAAATCAAACATCGTGCAAAAGTGAACTTTAAAGAATGTTAACCATTGCCTTTCAAAGTGCCTTCTAATAATTAAATAACATATTTTTACTTTTAAGCAAAGATATCATTAACTCTATCTTTCATTTTTACTTTCTGTCTTACTGTTGACTGAACCTCATTGTCACACAAAATGCTCTGTATTCAACCTCA
Source organism: Ctenodactylus gundi (assembly GCA_004027205.1). Lineage (NCBI taxonomy): Eukaryota > Metazoa > Chordata > Mammalia > Rodentia > Ctenodactylidae > Ctenodactylus > Ctenodactylus gundi. Next base: position 219,871 of record PVKB01002070.1, on the reverse strand, counting down.
TGATCATTGTCATTGTAAAAGACACAGGTTATTTTCTGGAGCATTTTTATGTGCAAATCCTGTCTTCAAAGGAAAACACTTGCTATTGGGTTTGGTTCATTTTACTACTGGAATGTTTCCAAGATATTAAGAACCAATTTAATAAATTGGTTTTCATGAATGTCATGAAAGTCATTATTCTCATTTATGTAACAACAAAAAGTCTCTGCCTTTGTTAATCATTAGTAGATTAATTAAAGCCATGATCCACATTGGCAGCATGAAATCGAGGCAATTCAGTATTCAAATAATAAGAATAATACGCAAAAGCTGTATTTATATATTCTCATTTCTAGAAAAATTTGCACCATGATTTCAAAATTTCAATTGGAGAAGTTTTATTTGCTCTGACAGTCCTATATCCAAACTAATAATTCAAAACGGGATATGCCATAAAAAAATCTTTCTAAACAGACAACTCAAAGATTTGAACAAATATTTAGTAAAAGCACACATTAACTTTTATTTAGAATTAGATCTCAATTTAATATCACCTGATTATACTGCATGCAAATAGTTAATAGGTAAGTATATTGATATTTTCCATTTAATAAGAATTTTGAAGATTTTCCCTCTCAAAGTCTAGATCCACATAAGCACATTATTAAAGAAGTGAAGGAGCCAAAAGGCAAGTTCATGTGCATCACCCTCTCAAATTCTTTCCTCAGTCCCATTAGGTTTGGGAACATCTCTGAAAGGTCTTTAGGTTCCTCCATATTTCTCTTCTATCTCAAGTGATAATAATCTTGAACTTCTCGTGGTATCTTCCAACAAATAATTTAAGACCAATGACTAACATTTACTTAGCATTTCTTACATCTCAGATATTTTGACTAAGTTATTTTAAATGTGCAATGACCCCAAATAATGACAAATATTATGTGTGATTATTTCAATAATTACAATGAAGAACCATGAAAATACTGAATTTTCCATAGCTATATGTCCATTAGGATGCAGAGTCAGATTCTGAATATAAGCCATCCGTTTGGTTTTAGTTCAGTTAGTTTCTCTCCTTCCAAGAGCCAGTATCAACAGAATGAAGTAATTAGTGGGCATAGTACCTATATTTGGATAACAGTCTGGTTAAAAATGAAGTAGTGTTTAGTTTTTCCAAGAAAGGATTTTCTTGAATTTTGAACATGATTCTAGATAGAGAAAAGGGCACAAGTTGGTAAAAGCCATGGTAAATTATTGGTGTGGTCAGGCAGTGTCCTGGGTATACTGACGATAAATATTTCAGTATTCCCAAAACACTCAGCCATCTCGGTAGCTATCTAAAACTCCTATTTTGGAAGAATTCACAAATAGCCATTGTATGGAGGCTTGAAATTATGTCATCACTCTATGCCCTTAACTTTTTTTTTTTAATCTATTAAGCAACAATAAATTACAGTCTGGATTAGGCAGGAAGAGGTAAATGAAGCCACTCTCACTGTGGCATATGGTGACTTAGCATATAATTGTAAATGTTCAGTGTACATCCAAAGTTCTCCAGGTATTTTTCTCCTTTTCCATTATTAAGTTCTCAAGTTCTGGTGCTTCTTTAAGAAGTACATAAAACTCATTTATTCCTCATTTATTCTGGGTTTTGAAAATTAGTGGTGTGAAAATATTTCAACATACAAAAAAAAGGCTGACATATCACTTGATTTTTACAGTTATTCTTATACGGTTCATGTTGAGTATAAATGTATTTCGTGAGTTATTTAAAATTAATCCATGGGCATATTTTATTTATCTTGTATTTCCCTCATTCCTCTTGATACAATTTTTAAAAAATCACAATGTCTTTAACACCCAAAATTAATCATCCATTTATACATTTACATTTATTCAGTTTTCTCGCAATCTATTTTATTATTTTATTTTTTTATAAATTGTTTGAATTGGAACCCATTTAAAATCTATGCATTGCATTCAGTTACTTTTCACCCTAAACCTTTCAATTTGTATGCTCACACTAGATTAATCGTTTTCCTCTGTAGTGTTGGTAAAGATAGGGATTGTAATTTTGAGGTGATATATATGTGCAGAAAACACTAAGTTTCAATGCAAACATTTTGTAATGTAGGGGTCTTGGTCCCGGGGGGAACCCCAGAACAGCTGAGGGGGAGTTGAACCAATCTGGCAGCCCTTTTCTCCACGGCTTAAATAGACTAGGATAATGCGGAAGTTATCTTGAGCCAATTAGCAAGGCGTGAACTATCAGGGTCGCCAATGGGGAGAGAAGGATTAGAGGAAGGAAGATGGGACATGCCAACCAGCAGTTTGTCACTGGACAAGGTGGCAGGAGGCGTGCCTCTCTAACGCCCCCTAGCGTGAGCTAGCGGTGAAGTGTGCTTCCTACCCGGTTGTCCCGGACTAGAGCTAGATGGGCTTCAACTCAACCTGAATCCCCTACAGTGTAATATATATATATATATATATATATATATATATATATATATATATAGTATATCATGTGGGGTATCCTGAATCTGAAATTTTCCATTATAACCTTGTAACATATGATCACATATCCCTCTGTCTCTTTTAGCACTAGAAAGTAAATTTTAAGTTGAAACAAAAATCTTAGTAACATTTCACCTCAATTTAGATCTTAATAGGTTATGTTGTATTTTTCCATCAAGAAATAAATATGTCAATATGACTGTGTACTATATCAAATATCTGTGATCCTGGCTCAAACTGTTAACTCATTATAAGTAAAAGAATGCTTACATCTTCATTCATCTTACATTTTATCACATTTTCTAGAATATGTGTATAAAATTTAGTGTTCGGTAAACAGACCAAAATACTGAATAAGGCATAATGATTTATGTATTTTTCTTACCCACTACTTTTGAAGTTAAACACGAATTAAAATTCATTGAAACTTATTTAAGAACTCATGAAATTAAAAATTTTAGAAGTGCAGTACAGTCCAATCACTATACTTAGGTTGTGTCAGTCTGGATAATGGGAGGATTTGGAGGCTGCTTGTTGGTTTTCTTCACGCGCACTCTAGCTAAAGATTGTCTGTTCTGATAGCTACTTTTATTCTCTCTGTTTTTTTTTTTTTTTTTTAAGGGGAGGTTTTCCAGGACCTCACACATGCAGGTGAAGCGAGTGCTATACCAATGGATTTCAATTTGAGCCACTGTGGTTTCTTTTTTCTGTCAAAATAGTCTTTGTGTAATTCCAATTTATGTTCAGAATCAACAGTATCTACATGTGGGCTTGCTTTTCTGGTGAAAATATTAAATTGTGACTTGAACTTATAATTCTGAATGAGAGAATATTACATATTTGTCTATTTCTCCTTCCTTTTAGAAGCTATATTCTAAGTTATTGTGAGATTTAGCATGGTAAACTATCCAGCTTCTTACTAATGAGGTACAAGTATGTTATTTAGAGAATCAATCTATTACAAGTAGGGATGAAGCTAATAGATTCAGATGTGTGAATTTCATGACTTTACCAGTGAATATTCAGGAATGTTTTTAATTCAGGTATTACAAATGTGCTATAAAACGGTGGCTACATTTATGTCCTAATAAGTGCATACAAAAAAGAATATTTGTATTCCCTTAACCTCATATAATAGTTAAATATTTGAATTTTTGATAATCTACTAAAATAGTTCTTCAGGATAGTTTTAATAGTTACTTCCATTTTTGTGAAATTTTGATTTTTATATATGTGAAAGAGTAAATTGAAATCTCAAATATTGAGTTGTCAGCCATTTCCTTCTGCATATTCTAAGCCCTTTTTTGGGTATAGGTCAAAGATTGTCTTTGAGTTTTATTTTTAAGATGATTTGTATCAGGATAATTTTTGATGGATTGAGTAATTTTCTCAAGAAAGTACACATTATAAAATATATCTGTAATTTAGAATCTTACTACCATGTGCACTGGACAATTTTGCTAAGTTATAGCTATCTAGAATCTTAAGACTACCTTTTAAGTAAAGAAAAGAAAATTCCACATATTGAATGTTGAATTTTTAAAGTAGATGATAAATGTTTACATCTCCAACTTTTGAGAGATCAGGTGTTTAAAAACACTGTCTAATCTGACATTAGAACATTTTGAAAAAATGCAAGTGTATCTCAGAACCCATTTTCAGGACATAGCTTCATCTGTGACTGTGGCAGTGATTGTGGAGTGTATACAATGACCAGAGTCACTTAAAGTGGCAGTACTTATGTCCTAGGGAGTCATCCATTTGTCATGGCTAAGAGAATCCTGTAAAAGAAGTGGTTTTTCTACTTTATTTCAAGACCTTTTTCTCTTAAAAATTCTATTAACTAAATTATACATCACAAGAGATGTTGATCCGTAGTAAAAAAAAAAAAACATAGTGAATTTTTATAAATATGAACCGTGACTAATAGAAAAGCACCAGAAGTTGCAAGTAGCAAATCCTCATGAGATTTTTGATAGTATAGAGCTGACACATCCCTAAAAATCCTCACATATTTGGAAATTATTGAATTAAGACAGTTAATTGGATCAGTGGATGAATTCATTTACAGTTTCTATTTCTAAGAGGTGAAGCCTAGTCAGAAGTGGCTAATCGTTGGGGGTGTGGTCTAGAAGGGTGTAGTTTTGTCCCCAAACACCCTCTTCCTTATTTGGACCAATCACCCTGTCCCTAATTTCTTCCACTGTCTGCCAGCCAAGTAGTAACTGAGACCTTTTGAAATAGATGTATCCTTCAAGTTGTAGGTGTTAAGTATTTACTCTAATGAGTTTGCAGTAGTTAAATCTTGATGCCTCTTCTCTGAATCCAACCAGTCCCTTTATTGGGATATTTACCAAAAGTTTTTTTTTTTTATTTTTCTGTATTTTGCTACAGCAATTTTTTTTTGTTCTTAATTATTAACTTAGCATTAAAGATTGAGAATATGGTAAGATTTGGCATTCATAAAAAAGAGGCAAAAGCGTTTTCCTATTTGAAGCAATTTTTGCTTTTGTTGGCCTATCATAAAATTTCAGGAGTCTGATTGTTAAACAAGGAACACTTTGAAGGATATGGTGAATACTATGATTTACTGGGTGCTGGCTATTTCCAAGTACATTGCAGAATTTACATAAAGTTCTTAAGTTTAAAGGCTGAAACATTCGATCTAATATATGGGAACATAACTAGTCATTTTCTCTTAATGTACATAAGTGTTCTATGCTAGTTTTCAAAAGGCTGAATTTCCTACAAATCAATGTTGAAATTAGCAAATTGCCAAAATGTATCATTTACATTATAAATGATACATTGTAAACCTTTCAAGGAGAAATGTAAGGCATTTCCCAGAAAAGCGAAACACTTTAAGAATTTAAATAATAGTACTTGAGAGACTTGGATGAGTAGAGAGTCCCAGTTCCTCAGTTCTACCTACCCCTCCCATTGTGGTAGATGGAGCACCTTCCTCTCACTCAATAAGGCCACCCAGGCTTTGTGCCCTTGTCCCATGGCAGCACTGCTACTGCACTGTACCTCACACCCTTTTATGTCACAGCCTGCCTAAGTAGTGATTAGACTCAAATCTAAGTACATTGAGCAGTCGTGGGTTTATATTTAAGGTATGGGGTGATGATGTTCTGGAATAGCTTTTGAATTTGTTAAGCTATGGAAGCTAGAATACAAATTTATATCAAATCAGCATAGAAACATGGACACACTCATGAAGTATTTATGTCTGTATGGATTTGCTCTAGCAACTAAGAGTATTTCTTGTGTGTTGAACTGAGGCTCTGAGACCAGCAGTCTTAAAATGTTTTTTCTCACTCTGAGCAATAACTGTTCCTTATCAATGTATCTAACTGAAGAAAAAAAAATTGTTTCTCATTGATATAACTTTCTCATATTTCAGCTTTCTTCTGACATAAAGTGACTGCAAAGAATATAAATACTAAATCTAATCAATGATCAAGTTTAACTTGCAAGAGCTTATACAGTAGGACGATGAAGAATTGCTCACATGAGTAGAAACACAGAAATGATCTTACATTCCTGTATAAAAGTTGCTTCTCACGTGACACCCTCTATAGGACTTCTATATGAAAAGAAAGCATAGCTTGTTCATAAAGGGGAAAATTTCAAGAATGTTTCAGCTCTTTACCACAATGATGATTCAGTTACTGACAGTCACAGTATTTTAGATACAATGTATTTCATTAATCCGTAATTAGTGCTTGTTGTCATAGATATGACTCTTCATTTTTTTTTCAAAACACACCACTGTATGAGCATAGATATCATCATCAATTGTCCAGATTACTAGATGCAACACCACAGGGCTTGGCTACCAAAGGTGAAACCAGAGAGCTTGAACCAGGGTTTGTGTTCTGCTGATGTCGAAGAATGAACACCACAAATAAAAAGATAGTTTGGAAGCAGAAAGTAGCTTTCCTGGAAGAACTATAAAGGAAAGATGAATAGAGCAGAAGGAACTCCACCAACAAGTGGTCATGTACCAGTGCCAATTACTTAGCAGTTACAGCTGTCTTTTATAGTTGTTCCTACAGCTCATACAGATTAATTTTCTTACTCAGAGTTGGCTTTTACTGATTGATACATACTAGCCTAAAAACTAGACTATTGGTTTTAGATCAAATCCTCAGGACTAAGATATGACTTTAAAACTATGGCTGCACTAAGTATTGCAGGATGGATCTGTAGCCATCATGATGGCCCCCACACAAGCTTGCTCGTCATTTGCCTTACCTGCCAAGGTGCCCTGTCCTTCTCTGACTTTTGCTCTATATTTCTGTCTTTTCACTTGTCATGCCCCTATCTTCAGGAACATCTCAGGCCTATGCCTGCTAGCTACACTGACTACCTACTAGAATCTATCTACTCAAAAGGGATATCTGTGAGAGAATACAGTATCAAAGGAACAAATGCAAGAGATATACGACCAAAATATTGGAATGCATCTGGTAGAAAATAGGGAAAAGTGATTTCATTCAGTGTTCACATGTATTAAATTTATAATTTCACTGGAAAAATATAAACACAATGAATATGAACATAAAATCAACACAATGAAAACAGTGCTGAAAGAAAAAAATATATAGCACCTATTTAAGCCACCAATACTCACAATATAGTGGCTACGTGTGAATGTTTGTGTACTAACATATTTCATAGCCTCTAATACATAAATATAAACTATGTTTCAATTTTCACATGCACTTGGTGACACCATTCCTTCAAACAGGAGCCTACAGTTTTATTTGTTGTATGTATTGAGTGAGTTGAATGAGGATGTAAGATCCCTGCATATCTTTCAGAAGAGAGAACATACACACACAAAATGAAATCTATCAGTAGTCATGTATTCTTTTCCTATGATAATCATGTATATTTTCTATGATGTGATTTTTCAGGTATTTTAATTAGGTAAAATGAATATGTTTGCAGCTGCAGCTACCCAGCAGTGGCTACACTGCATTCAAGTTAGTTCTTTCATGCCTGTCACAGTTACTTTCTTTTCACTGTGACTCAATACCCAACAGTTTCAGAAGGTCACAGTTCATTCAGGGGTGGGTGGTTTTTAAATGATGGAAGCACATGGCAGGGCTGGAGCATGGACAGGGCCAGAGCCAGAACTCCAGTGGCAGAAATCCTCACAAAAAGGTGGTACAGAAAGAGATGTGAGAAAGGGCGGAGCCAGCACAGATTCCTCCAGGTCAAGTCCCCAGGTCCTGCCCCCTTCCAGCAAGGTGCCACCTCCCAGCACTACACAGTGTCCATAGGCACATGAGGGGACATTCCAGATCCAAACCACAACAATGCCTAACATCACCCAAAGGCAGCCTGGGTTAATGACTTTCTAAAAATAGATTTGGCAGTCTGTTGATATACTTATTCTCTGGTAAATAAAATCTGAACTATAAAATAACTTACAGATATGTCTTCTGGTATGGGTCTAAGCATTCAGGTACTTTATAGAATAGCAGACAGAGCAACAGAAAGTTCCATGTGACATTGTCATCTTCTCTTTCTGTTCACAAAACGATGATGATAAATGGCATAAAAGTTCACATCATTTGCATTGAAGAGGAGTGCCTGAGCACCCGCATGAATTCTACCCTCAGGATGATACCTGTTAGATTTCTCCCTGGAAGCTACACTGAAGTCAGCATACATTTTTGTCAGGTACCTCCCCTGAAAGATGGAGGAATATTGTTCCAGTTATTGTTCCTTTCAAGTGGATTCCGTGCAGCACATAGTCAGCTACCATTATCACTAGTTTCCAGATGAGAGATGTGATTTCTGTAGAGAGTAACTCACTCTACTTTATGTTACATTTTATTGCTTCATGAAATCATTACCAACCAGAATAACAAAACTTGAATAATCTTATTAACAAAAGAAGAAAAGAAACTCGCAGAGTGACAGAAAATTTGCAGTAAAAAATTTATTTCTCATATTATGTTGGACAGCATCCTACATTTAACCTAGTTGATGTAGACAGCTTGCTATTTTAAATTGCATATGTTAAATTTGAAACTCCCAAAATTATATGCCTTAGTTATATATTCCAGATAACTTCTTAAGAATTCTTCGTTTATTAATATGAACTAAGGAATGTGTTTGCCCTTCTTGACGTTGCTCCTGTTAGTCACATGAACTATGACAAGCTCTATTCATCTCCTCTAGTAAAGTGATGTTCTTATGTCCCCCTCTTGGTTCCTGGAAGATCAGGACTCTAAATAGTATTAACACCTGCTAAAAAATCTCTTCAAAAGTCCAATCATGTTTTTCCTGCTGAGGAATTAAATGATATATGATCTCTCATGAGCCAAGTATTACCAGGAAAGTTTAAACCTTTTGTCTCATGTGGCTGTGAAGTCTACATATCCCCTCATATGTTCTCAGATCAAAACTCCAAATCTGTCAGCTGACATGTGCAACTTCCTTAATTGATCTCCAAAGCCTCTTCAAAATTTTTCCAGGATTCAGAAATTTCTTGACTCTTTTCTAGGAATTCTTTAACCAATGCAATCAATGCTCACTTCATGAACACATCATACAGTTGAATAGTCATGGAACCAACTGGCAACTTATTGATATGGAAAGAAGTTATCAAAAAAGTACAAAAGCACTAAGTGCAATTTCCAGCACCAAAAGTTAAAAAGCAAACTTAATTCTGTACTTTAAAAAAAAATTTTACTCAGACATTCTCAATTTGATACTTACCAATTGTCTACACTGTGGATAACTGAACAGTATGCACAATCTGCTCTATAACCTGAAGAACTCAGGACTTCTTACCTAGGATGATTGAAGGGAAGAGAACTTCAAAGGTAGGATTCTAAAATTGCCTATTACACTAGGTTTAAACTGATAGTGTACAGTAGGAAAAGTAATCAATTGCTTTCAATCAATTGTCTGTTGAAGTCAGGAGATAACAAACTAAGTAGCATAATTAGAATGAGAAATATAAAAATGGGAAAGTGATTGGATAATTTTTCTTTCATCAGAGAACTTAGAGAAAATGTTGACACGACTTTGAAGTTATCTAGCTGAAACAGGCAGCTGAAGAAGTTGCCGATCTGCCAAGAGGGTAGTCTACATCCCTCCAGCGTTCGTTAAAACTTTACACACTTAAAGCAGGGTTCCCAGTTTCCACTAGATAAAACTTGAAATGCAGTTTCCTTTTTCTTATTTTTCATACGCGCTCTAAATATACTTTTGCGATTTTCTGTTGAGAATTTACACTCTAGGGTGAAAGCGTGTTCAATTTAAGTTCTCCTTTCAGCAAAATTGGCTTAAATGACTTTTCTTCCCACATGCTGCAGTAATCTTTATGGCAGATAAATGGGGACTTCAGTGTCTTGGGCAAATGCAATGCACCAGACCTTTTGCATGCTAACTCGTATATATCCCCTCAAAACTCTATGAGGTGAACATTATTTTCATACGGATTTTACACTTGAGGAATCTAAAGCTCACATAGGTTAAATAATTTGCTCAGGATTGTGAAACCTAAAACAAGTATAATGAGGTTTCTTCGCTTGTTTTTCTCAGCTTTTGTGCATGCAACCTTCATCGTTCTAGTATGACTTTCCCTTCATTTAGTCCAATTTTTTGGTCATCTTTTGTCAAGTATCAGCCTGTTCATTCGTGGCCACCCTGTTAACATACTTCTGCTATACTTTTGTTCTCTTTCGGTGAATATTAAGCATAGTGCTATGACACAGTAGTGCACGAGAGTAAGAGAAGTATTGGAGAAGATTCTCACTTCTGACCAAGAGTGTAACATGGAAGAGAAATACTTTCCCCCTTTTTTTTTTGGGGGGGGGGGTTGTTGGGGGGGGACTTTTAAAACAGATTTTAGAGAGTAGAGCAAGAAGAAGAAATCCCAGAGAAGAATGGAAGCACTGAGGATTTACAGCTGAATTAAGTAGATAAAGCCGAGAGAGGAGATAAACAAAGATGATATGGCCTAAACCTTCCTGTTTCTCTGAAATTCATATGATAAACCCTGGATCCTTAATTCAGTGCATTTGATCCTCCACCTTTGGAAATCGATTAGTTTATTAAGATGGAAAACATGAGAATGGGATTGGTGCCCTTAAGAAGGGGGAGGAGGTAGAGTTTGTTTTCTGTCTTGCTATTTTGTCCCTTAGTAGGGCACATTGAGAAAGAAGATGGCCACATGAAGATCCCGGAAGAAGGTGGCCTACAAAAACATCCTAGAGAAAGAGAAAATAGGGCCACAGTGTGTCAGTAATGTTTAGTGAAATGAATCAAACCCTAAAGGCTGACTATCAAAACGTGTCCCTCTCATGAAATTCACACAAAAAATTGCACAAAAAGGTCACAACACTAGAGTCAGAGTATGAAAAGAGCAATGGACTCTGCTAAGGAAAGGACGAACCTCTGCAAAGAGGAATGAAACACAGGGCGAGGGCAACAGGGAAGGAAAAAGAGGCCAAAATTTCTGTCTCTGGTCATTGATTCCCCAAGCCAGAGGTTTCAATGCGTTATAGAATCTGTAGCTCAAAAATAAATATAATAAAAAATGAAAACATGCCTTTATTTGACTCTAAATCTTCTCAGGCCTAGATTTTGGTTTAGTCTCTTTAAAGCTATGAGCAATAAAATTTCTGATTAAGCCATATAGTTTATGTTGTTATCATATAGAACCTTATACTGAATAAAAATCCCAATTTATAGTCAGAGGTATCAAATGTAATAAGCAGAAAGAGAGGAGTCACAGTATTTTTTAAGAAGATTCTCTTCAGGTATTTAAATGTTGACTGACTTTCATGTGTAAAATATAACAAAAAGTATTTCCCAAAATTGGAATAACCAGTACCGGACACTTTTACAGTATATGGGATAGTTTAAAGTCATAGTAATCCTATAGAAAGCCTTGTAATTCATAAATAGTTATAAGAACACTCAGAAATATTTTTCCTCACTCAGTTAATAAAGATTAAACAAATGAACCTAATTCTATCTAACAATTATTAAGACATAGAGCTATTTAATTCACTGTTTACAAGTGAAAGCCTGCATACCAGCACTAGATTCAAAAATATTTATATTAATGTTGAAAATTAAGCATCCAAAAATTAAAAATCACAAGTTCTTAATTAGGATTTTAACAAAATGCTAAGCATGCTAAGGAACAGGAATATGCAAGCTAAGGAAAAAAAAAAGTGAAACCAGCCCAAACAGACTGGTGGCAATGTTAGAATGTGAAAGGGGGGATGGGACAGGAATTTTTCTAATCAGTGTATTTAATCTGTTGGGTAAGTAGACACATGCAAGGCTCCTTTCAAACTTAAACCAGAAGAAAAATGAAGGATATAAATAGTCAGACGTAAGTGAAAAATTTAGATATAAGTCAAAAAATAGATGAATGAATTTGAAAACACAGCCATGCCAATTATTAAACAAAATATAAAAAAGAAATTGAAAGATGTGTAGAGATGTGAAACAAATTTAAAGAACTAATATCATCTGTGCATCAATATGTACAATTGTAGTTCCAGTAAGACACATAGAAAGAGAAAGTGGAAAAATATTTGAAAAATTGAAGCCTCTAACTTTTTAACATAACTATAAATCTACAGATGCAATGGTTCAACAACTTGAAACACATCGTAAGGAAAATGCCAGAAAGCTGTACTATAATCCAATTATCAAAAAATTGTGATATTTTTAAAACAATGAAAATAAGTTTCCTGAGAAGCAATACATATGAGAAGAGAATAAAATGACATTATATAATACAAAAATAAATAAATAAAGCATACAAAAGCCCCAGGTAATCCAGAAGTCTTTTCCCACAGCTGAATGCATTGAATCTGTTATAGAGTTAAAGACAAACTGACTCCAATTCTGCATTAACCTTTCAAGAATATTGAAGAGTGAGGGTTAATTTCTTACTCTTTCTCCATAGCCGTCCTCAGAGTGGTATCAAGCATAGATAAAAATGATAAGAAAAGTAATCCCTAGGCTCATATCACTTACAAATATAATAAAGCTACACATATTTCTTAAATTATTCCAAAAGTCCAAAAATATCTGAATCTCATTGTCATTTGAGGACTGTACCATGAAGGTAAGATTGTTACAACATTCAAGAATGAAATTTTCAAAAGCCAATTATGAAACAAAGAGAAAATAAAACCTGTCTCACTGCTACAAGGAAATCAATACAATATGAAGTAACTGATTGTGAAAACTTCCATTAAACCTGGAACACAATGGAAAGTCTTTATATATACTAAAAGTCCACTTAAACTACATGCTGCCACCATATTTAGGGTTAAAGACCAATAACTCTTCCATAAGAGCAAAGAAAAACCGAAAGTGCTCACATCGATGCTCATTTTTAAATTCATATTATGTGAAATATTGGATAAATGAGGAAAATGCATAAAAGTAATCAATGTTGAAAAATGGCTATCTATGTAAAATTTTAATCATGTCTATATAATACCTACTAAACTTAGTGAGATTTAGAGTTGTGACATCCAAAATAAGAATAAATATATTATTTTTGGCAATTGTAAAAAGCTATAGAAAAGGTAAATTTAAAAAAAAATCACCATAACATCAGCATCATAAAATAATTCATCAGGATAAACATGGAATAGAAAAGGAACCAAGGGGTATATGAGATGTGAATGAACTGTAATGTGAATTTTGAAAACTAAAATTCCTATAGTAAATGAGACATTACCATTAATCTCTCTCAATATTCATCCCTCACTTTAAATGTACTTTTCCCTTCATTATATGAAAAAGTTCTGAAAGGTTTTTTTTTTTTTTTTTTTTTTTGGTGTGTGTATACAGTGCTTTTGTGTAAAGAAAACTGATTAAAATGATTAAAAAACTTAAGTAATTCTGCTGAAAAGTGCCATGCCACAGCCGAAGGTCAAGCTCGTGGAACTTTCCAGCTCATACTCCTTCCTCAGTAGAACCTGGCACTGTGTGACTTTGACTCTTCCTCAATGTCGAAATGATCATGAAAAGCAAACTTTTTCAATAGATTCAAGATGTCAAGTCAGCCCTGAGAACCAACTAAAGCACACACACAAGCACACACACATACACACACACACACACACACACACAAGATTTTCAGAATTGCTTCAGAGAGTAGCAAACCCATTGGGCAATGCTAGAGGGTATCGGTATGTTTAATGACAGGAGAGCGATGTTAAGAGGAATCAAGGGCAGCGTGTCTGTGACTCTGTTCTTTTCTAATTTAAACATTTACTGTGATTTTTGGTCACGCTCTATACACTGGAAACTATAAATATTTTTGACATGAACTCCTAAGGACAATACTTTTCAGAAATGAATAACTTGCATAAATAACTCCAGAAAATTTGGTAAACATCTGCAAATAAAAGCTTCAAAATGGATACAGATCAAATCACAAAATCTGTAGTTATGAACTTACAGAATAAATAAAGGTAGATTGTGAACTTCACCTATATTATTTAAGTTTTGTGCATTTTTATTCATGACATCAAGGCATAAATTAATAAGAAAATAATATAACTAATTAAAGTTGAAACTATTTTCTGAAAAAAGCATGTTTAAATAATATTGAATGAGAGAACTATTTTCAAACTATGTCTGATGAAGAATTTTTTCTAGACTAGCCAAGAGTCAAAAAAATTATGTAAAATTGATTAAAATAATTGAATAGCTTTCTTTTCTAAGAAAATCAAGATGGCTCTAAGATATATAAAAATGCTCAGCATTTAAAATTTTAACTTTTTAAACAACATAAAATTAATATCATGATTTGATAATCCTTTACCCATCTTATAATTACTAAATTTAAAAAATATTTTAAAAATGCTACTAAACAGTGGGCATGAGAAACAATTAAAACTCTTCTATTGCTTATGAAACTGTAAACCATTACAACTCCCAATTGAAACTTTATGGCGATCATTAAAAATTTGTATTTCCACCTCTATCACTGACTAATTTTTCTACCTATGTTACTGGTAGAGATTTTTTAAAATGCAGAAACTTTTACAATAATAATCATAACAGCTTTATTTTCAATATCCCTATTCACCAACAGAAAGTGATAAATGCAAAGTAAGATAACCCATAAATCGGAAGAGCTGCTAGAAATTAAAAAAAAAAAAACTAGTGATTTATACAACAAATAAGGATGAACATATTTTTGCTCAAATCTGGCAAAAACATTCTATGTTCTATGGTTCCATTTATAGTAATTATAGAACATGCAAAATAATCTAAGTGACAAAAAAAATACCAACTGTTGCCTCTTGATGGAGCCAAGAGAGCTTCAGAGAGGTAACACACCCAAGGAAAATGGAAGTGCACTGAATGCGCTTAACGTTCTGACTATTGAAATAGTGTTTCTGGTGAACAAACGGTTCAAACCTTACCAAATCATAAACTTTAATGTTGTCAATATGATGGATTTCAATTTTACCCCTAGAAGGTTTTTCAAAAAATCATTAAATATGATAATTTTTAAATGTAACACATTTCACTACACGGATGATGAATGCCGTGGGCTAATGTACACAGAACTTCACATGTGACCACATTTCAGTGTATCCTGCTGGATGCAAAAGACATTGATGATCATAGATACAAGAGAAAGAAAGACATGTGAAACTTCAATGTGACATCTTGGGACTCGATGAAACCACAGCTCTCTTGGAATGTCTTCTGACTCTGTCTACTCAAAGATGGTCACAAAGGAGTCTGAGAACTTGACTGGCCTCCATGAAGGTCACAGGTGCATTCCAGAGAGATCCTGCCTCAGACTTAGAAGTCAAAAGCCCAAATATGTAGGTCAAGCTAAGTTCTTTAAGATAACTTATCTCATGCATTTTATATATTTTTTATTAAAAAAATTGAAAATTCCCCAAACACTCTCCCATGAATGAACATGTCAGCTTCATTTCAATAACCACATTCGGATTCAGATAGACAGATGCTATTAGTGAAATAGCAGATTTTGAAGGGAGCAACAGTGTAATGATGAGAAATATTGTTGTATATGTTGTTATTATAGGTGGCGTCAGGGCCAGAGGAAGTGACAGTATTGTAATTGTAGATACATTTTACAGTTGGTCAGAACCATTTGATGCCTTTTAAATGGTCTTAAAATATTGCTATTTTAATTTAATATGAATAAAAACATAAAAAATTAACAAGAGAACCAACTCTATCTTACCCTTAAAATACACTAAACAATCTATTAACGAATCATAAAAACTGGTATTTAATGAGAGCATTATGGACTACTGCTTTACGGTACATCTCAGATCAGACACATTGCGTACTTGCATTTAAAAATTACCAACACTTTATTCCAAAATATGATAATATTATTTATGGAGCTGATTTAAAGAGAAGTTTTTTACAAGCAGGTCTATGTTAAGGGTTATAAAATGTTGTAGAAGAGAAAGACAAGCTAAATGGCTCCGCATGAGACAAAGAGCAAAATACAAAATAAATTCACAAGTTTTATTAACACATTGCTGTAACTAAATTCTCCCCCGACGTTTTTCTACTATGGATTTGCTTGGATTCCATTTTCTCTCTTTAGGTTTGATAGGGGAGTAGGTATAAAAGAAGAAAGGAATATATTTTAAGTATTTTCCTGTGTAGAAGTGATGGTAAAATGTGTGTGTGTGTGTGTGTGTGTGTGTGTGTGCGTGCGTGTCTATTTTTGCTTAACAGAAATAAGATGAAAATATAAACTGATTTTTTTCCTTTTAAAATTACTGTATGTGTTTGTGATAATTAAAGCTAAGAATATTTTCATGTGAAAATATTTATTCAACTATTTGTTCAACTATTTATCTGAGGAAATCACAAGGTGATGTTTTATATTTTAGTAATTTAAAATGGTAATATTTATGAAAAAAGGCATTTGTTAAAATTAATAACACTAGGAAACATAAGTATTAAAATTAACATATAGAGACTAGATATATACTGAAAGATTTTTAAAGTCTAATACATAGTTTAGAATGTGACAATACTCACAACATTCAGGAAGAGATGTTTTAATAGGTAACTTTATAGGTGAATAGGACATGTACCTGCATAAGAATTGTATTGTAGTTAATAATATGTTTCCAGTCAGGTTACAGGTTAATTTAGATACTGTGGTGTGTGATAATTCAAGCTAATATCTTTGTCACAAATTTAAATAGAGTGAATAGATAGAGAAGCTATAAACTTCTTATGAGAATCAAGTGAAGAGGGAAGACATCCATATTGTTTTGGTTTGGAATCAGAAACACAATATTTCGGTATCTATTTTTCTGCTACCTGTCTGCTTTGAGAAGTATTTACAAATATGTATTACGCAGTTACTAGAATAGACCTATCTTTCTCCTGACTTTGTGAAGGGACAGAGCATAAAAACAGTCAACTCAATATCAATTAGCATACATAACAGGTAGATTTTGGTTTTAATATTAACTCCCAATAAAAGAAACAGAGTGCTTTGAAGAAATGGCTGACACTAGGAATAGAAGACAAAGTACAGAAATGAACCTAAAGCATTTTGTTGGGTGGGAAAATAAATACATACTCAAATCAAAACTAAGCAAATACAGTATCTAAACACTATCTCTCTGACAGAAATTCATTAATGGGGAATATTCATCAAAAATGTATAATTAGTTAATGAAACAATAATAAACACAAATAAAATACTATTTAATTTAAATGCTTATTATAAAATTTGTATCCATAGCTACATATTTGCATAAATACATCACTAAGTGAATAAGTAAATCTGGTAGGGTGGGCAAATCTTTGTATTGAAGAACTTTGACTTACGTAAGTAGATGATTTTTCTTCAAGGACACGAAACAGTTCACATTCCTCAGGTTTACACCGTGCATAATGACTTTCTACCAGAATATTATTTAAAAAAAAAAAACAATTGGGAAAATTCAGAGTTGAGAAACTTGAAAAAGGTTTTCAATAGAAGTATATAGTTTTTGTGTTCTTGATTTTGGTAACACTATGGACTATTTACACTAAGGGATATTTACTGGAGACAAGAAGAGACCCTAAAAGACAGAAATAGGAAAAGCGCGCACGCGCGGGCGCGCATGTGTGTGTCTGTGTATGTGTGTGTGTGTGTGTGTGCATATGTAATATATGTGTATACATATATACGTAAACATATATGATGTGTTAATAAAAATGGAGAAAATGAATGTATATGGGCTTGAGTACTAGCACAGTAGTTACGGTGTTTATCCAACAAGTGCAAGCTCCTGTGTTGGATTCCCCAGAACCAAATTAGGCAGGGCATGGTGGCTCATGCCTGTATTTTTAGCACTTGCGATGTTGTGGTAGGACGATTGCTGTGATTTGAAGGCCAGCGTGGGATACATAGTAAGTTCAGAACCAGCTGGACTATGGAACAAGACCATGTCTCAAAACAAAACAAACAAACAGATGCAAAAACAAAACAAAAATAAGCAAAAACAACAACAACAACAAAAACCCAGAAGAAAGCATAGAATGTGTAAGAAGTGTGATGAAGTTTTTCTAACTGAAAAAGTGAAAGATAAAATAATAAACTGTACTCCGTCTCACTGTCAGTCACAATCACATAACATAGACATTACTTAACCCAGTGAACTTTTTTTAATCTTCGTGAAAAAATAATTATGCTATGATACCTGAATGGAAAGCAACTGAACAATTTTAATTGCCTAATGATGAGCAAACGCTCACAGCCTCGTGCACAATGCTTACACTGGAACAGCACTAATTTTAATGGTACCATTAGTGCCATTTATTTAAGGATTTTTGCCATTTCTATCAAAATGTTGAGTAACTATTGTAAGTGAAGACTTTGGGGTCTGCTGTGCTTTTATATGATCGTTGTTAACATTTCTATAATTTGCATCTTGTAAAGGAGAAGTCAAGTAATGAAGCCATTTTTGATGTTTGATAGTTTTGGTCAGTGCTTGTTTCCTACAGGACACTTCGTGTATTTAGATTTAAAGATAAAAGAGAAGCACAATAGATTGCATCTTTACTAAGAATCATGTAATTTTCATAATTTATTTGTAAGTTTGATCAATAAGCTTTTTGTCTAACTTTGTACTGTTAAATATCATCTCTTTGCTAACTTGACCTCATGTTTAGAGCAGTTCATTTCACACACATCCTAGATGCAGTTTTATGTTCTACTACACACGAAACCGAGTATTTGTCTGATGTAGTTGCATAATTATCTCATTTAAATTAGCTCTACTCTGAATGAATATGATAATCCAAATCAACTTGTTTCACCATTTCAGCACTTACTTAACTTTGTCAAGTGCCATGTACTCCATTAATTCTGAGACACACTTTGTCAATTTGATTGCCTATCTTGTTGGTACAGCTGCTTGCTTTCATAATCCAGGAGCGTATTAGAGTCGTGGAGTCTCTAGTTACATGGCCGATCTTGTTTATTTGCCGATGACTCTCTGCTTTAATAATTGAAGTCATTAGCGTATGAAAATATGTGTTTGGCAAACACTGATCCATTGACTTAGCTATGTGTTAGTACATTAATTAATAATAAAGTATTTTAATGAAAAAGCCTGACATAATATGAATGTTTAGCATTACACATGTTGCGTCTAATGTAAATACATAAATTAGAGGAATGAATATAGATCTATATGCTCATCGGTGTCTCTATGCATTCTTCTCTATAGTCTTTTTATTAAAATTGAAAACTTCAGGACAGGTGGTTGCCATTTTCCATCCAAAAAAATATTTTTATGAAAAGGAGCCTACCTAAAATATTTCTCTTAAGCAGTAAAGTTTATCATAATAAATTTTAGACGTTTCACGTCATACTAACAAGGTAATCAGAGATCAGTCAAATGTTTTTAACCTTCTAGAAGTAGTATTTAGCTTACTAACAAAGCAATGTCTTCTATATAATGTTTTATTTATTGTGAATAAAAGTGAAGAAATTCATTTAAAATGTTGTTAATGTAAAATATGACTTCTTAATAAAATGTAATTTCTTTTTCATGAAGCATAGCTCAGTGGTTATAGTGCTGGCCTCTCAAGGGTAATACACTAGGTTCAATTCTCACCACACAAACTGGGCATGGTGGCGATATAATGCTACAATCCAACCATTTGAGAGGCTGAGGTAGGAGATCGCATAAGTTCAAGGCCAGCCTGAGATATATAGTGAGTTCAAGACCACCCTGTACTACAAAGTGAGAGACTTCAAAAAATGATAGTTTTTAATTTTAAAAATAAAATTAGTTTCTTCTTCAGAGTTGCAATAGAAAATATTAGCTATACCATACTCTTTCATATTTGAAAATAACAAATATATATTGAAAATTACTAAAAAATTAAAAATTATATTCTGATTATTTTATTGAAAATAATACTATGTTTTGCAAAGAGGTCAATATTACAAATATAGTCTGACATATTAACTGAAAATGATAGTTTATAGTTAATCATTATTTCTCTTTTCAAGCTGTGTGTCTTACACTTATGTTTTGTATTTTAACTAAAGGAATATATAGATAATTTTGATTTACAATATTTTCAATCATCAATGGAAAACGTTGAAACTGAAATTTCATGTATTGCATCTAATCACCCAGCGTAGCAGGAAAATCCAAGAGCTTTTGTTGTTTTTTCATAGAGTCACATGACTGAATGCATGTGGTAGTTTGCTGCTCACTTTCCAAAAACATCTGAGTGTAATAGATATATCACAGGCTGGAAAATTTAAAAATAATATTTTTATTTAACTATTATTTAGTTTTATTTTACAATAAAGTTTACAGTGTAGTGTTTGCCCTTTCATATCTTAATAAAAAGGTGGGCATGGTGGCTGACATCTGTAATCCTAGCACTATGGAGGCTGAGGCAGTAGGGTTACAGTGAAGTCAAGGCCAGCATATGCTACAAGACGGGTTCAGGATGAGCCCAATCTGCACAGCAAGACTTTGTCTCAAAGAAAACAAAAATAGTAATTTGAATCAACATAAGGTGAGGACCAAATATATTTTTACTTCATCTACTTCCTGATTTTAAAGTATAAAGGAATTATTTGTTTTTTCTAGATGCTACAATTCAAATGAGTGACCCTTCAAAGTCCATTGCAGGGTAGAAGGTTCAATTCAGATGAGTCTAAATCCCAGCATCTCGTTTAGCTTTTTCTTTTCCCATTTTATTGATATGTAGAAGTGCAAATTTTAAGGTTTATAATGAAGTTGAGCATTTTGTGCACATATGTATCTTGTGAATGTGACAAGGACTTTCTCAGTCTCCTTTTGTCCTCCCCTTACCCACCTTTCCCTCCCTCCCTACCCTACCCGCCTGGTTCACATTGCTTTTCCTTTTAAGTTTCGTGAGATACTTGTGATCTGGGACTCTCATATCAGAAAAACCATTCGATGTTTCACTTTCTACTTCTGATTCACTTCATTAAGCATGATGTTCTCAAGTTTCTACCATTTGCCTGCAAAAGCCTCCACGTGGGACTTTATAGATGCATAATATCCCATTGTGTGTAAATACCACAGTTTGTGTATCCGTTGGTCTGTTGATGCATATTTTGATGGCTTCCATATTTTAGCTATTTTTAGTTGTGCTGCTATGAACATGGGTAAACATGTACCTCTGTTATGTGTTGTTTTGACCTCTTTTGGAAATATTACCAGGAGAAGTGTCGCTTGATCAAAGGGGATATTTATTTCCAGTCTTTTGAGAGCTCTCCATACTGCTTTCCAGAGTGGTTGTGCGAATATTCACTCCCACCAGCAGCGCAGGAGGGTTCCTTTCTCCCTACATCATCCCCAGCACTGATTACTATTCGACTTTTTGATATAGGCCATTCTTTCTGGAGTGAGATGGTACCTTAGCATTGTTTTGATTTGCATTTCTCTTATAGCTAGGAATTTTGAACATCTTTTAATGTATCTGTTGGCCATTTGAACTTCTTGGTGAGTGAACTGCCTCTTCATTTCATTTGCCCACTTTTCATTAGGATCCTTTATTTTGGTAGGCTTACTTTTCTTCAGCTCCCTGTATATTCTAGTTATGACCTTCCTATCTGAGATGTTAGTGGTGAATATTTTTCCCAGTCTATTGGTTCTATTGTTCAGTTTTTGATGATGGAAACAAAGTCTTTCTTTGAAGAAGGAATTAGAAAGTTCACTTAAAGCTGGGAAAATGTTACAGAACAAAACAGGCAATGTTTCATATATATATATATATATATATATATATATATATATATATATATATATTTGTATAAATAAATAGACTTTGAAAAAATGTACCATAACTTTTCTGAAAATCTAATAGGCTTCAGAATCCAATAGATAACGAGTGCATAAAAATGTCAAGTTCTAATGTATTGTATAGGGAGGCTGGGAGTCATTATTTTATCCCAATAATAAATAGATGCTTAAAAATGAAAGATATAAAAATAACTGATAGCTTAGGGCATTCTGCTTTTCCTAAAATTGATGTAAAGAACAGATGGATATCCAAATTTGCAGTAGAATATAGTCCCGGAAGTAAAATTCACCAAAAAATTGGTAGTGTAGATGGAAAGCCTGATGCACTATGCAAAACTTGCTGAGGGACCAGGGGACATGAGTCTGTTTTCTATGGAATTTAGGCAACCCAGACACTGGAGAGCACCACCCAGTAATTGCTGGTTTTATATTCAGGACTCCTACGATGTTTTCACACTGAAGACTTGAGCAAAATGCCTTCTCACTTCTAGAAAGAAGAGGGAAAACATTTGGAAAGAAAGAATTGTAAATCTGGATCTTCTCAAATTCAAATATTTCTGCTTTGCAAAAGACACTGTCAAGAAAACAGACAGAAAATGCATACTTGGTATAAAATATGTCTTCAAAGTTTATCTCATAAGGAAAAATTACCAAGAATAACTAAATGTTAACATTCCACAATAGGAAAATATAATCCATCTTTGAAGAGGCAGTACATTTAAATAAATACTTCAGCAAAATAGACTTATAGTTGAAACAAGCAAAATGAGCATACGAGAATTTGTCAGCATCATGTTTCATTAAGGAATAGAAAATTAATATAACAATGAAGACTCCATTTCATACCATAGGAGTCAAGGGCATGATCAACCGGAGCCATCTAATTCCTCAAAGATGGGTGGCACGTGGAATTTATTGCACTTGCAAAGTAACGTTGGAAAGGAAGGGGATAATTTCTGACAAACCAGTCATACATTTTCATAATCATCAACTGAAAACAAATTTTCACATAAAACCTTAATGTAGATATTATAGCAGGATCGCTACAGAGTCTTCTTGGAAGCAAACACGATGACCTTCAAGTTCTCTGAAGGAATAAACTTATATATTAACAAAGATAAAAGTAGCCAATTATTCTAGTTTTTTTACGATTTTTATTAAAATGACTATATATACCACTTCTAGGTGTCTTTCCAAGAGAGTTAAAAGCAACATATTACAGAGACACGTATGTTTATAACAACACAGCTAACGATAGTTAAAATTGTGGAATATGCTAAAATATTCATCAATAAACCAATATATACAAAGAATGCAGTACATGTACACAATGCAGTACTACTCTGCCATAGAGACAAATAGGTCTGAGTAATTTGTATAAAGCTAGAAGCAACTTGAGATAGCTGTTCTTAGTAAAATGAGTCAGACTCAGAAAATTAAATATCCTATGGACTCCTAATCTGAGAGACCTGGAATACAAATAAATAGTAGAGGCTACTGAGTGTGATATTGGGAGTCATGTGGGATGAGGGAGGGGCCAAAGAAAGAAAAAAAGAAGGGATTGTGTATTTGGCACAAATACATACATGCATAAAATCTTCAAGCTTAATGTTAGCATTGTGCATTGAGTATATGCATATTCATATATCCACTAATACAAAAGAGGGAAAAAGAAATGAGCTATTGGGCCATTTTTTGAGGCAGGGGTGCTAAGGTTTACATTACAAAGCCAAAATTCTAATTTGAAAGGCTACCTACTGCTCAATTTTAATAGTATGATGTTCTATGAAACATGTGTGTCTGTTAGTAGATAATGGATTGGGAGAGGCTTGAATAGCAGAGTGCAAAGGGATTTTCATAGCAGTGAAATTATGCCACCGTATACTGTAATAATCAATATCCACTACCCAAGTCTCACTTATTGTGCTATACCCAAAATTTATGTGGAAAGCAAGCTCTGTAAAATTAACCCTTAAATCAATGAAACCTAATGTAAGCTGTGAACTGTGACAATTAAGATGTATCAGAGATGGTAAGAAATACACCATTTTTTTTTTTGGGGGGGGGGGGTAGTGTAGAGCGCCAGAGGCTGGCAGCTGGGTAAGCGTAGGGGATTAATGTAAAGTCCCTGGGCTTTCTGCTCAGAGCTGCTACAGCTGAAGAAGTTCTCTAAATCCAAAATTTACCTTTAAAATTTTTTTGATTTAGTAGTGAAGCTGACACTTTGGATTTGAATTTACCTACAACATAATTAAGCACACACAGAAACATACACTTAAGAATCACCTTTAAAGACCTCAATAAAAACAATGAAAATTAGATCAAGAATCTCTTTGTGTCATGGGAACACAAAAATGGGAACCATTACGTGTTCAATTTTAAAAAGACAGTAACATTTTTGGAATGTGGACAGTGGAGGTTGAATTAAGCACCTTCAAACTGAGATACAGCCAGACTCTTTTTATTTTTATTATAAAACATGTGTTACTAACTAATGAAGTTGCCCAGGCTGGTTTGGAACTTGAAATCTTTCCACCTCAGCCTCTCATAGCGCTGGCAACACAGGTGTGGACCATTGCACCCGTCTAGAATTCAGCATATTCTAAAGGTCCTATTCAAACTGATATACTGATTGAATGTGATAGATGACAACTCCAGTACTATTTTTTTTTTGGGGGGGGGGATGTCCAAGAAACCAGAAACAAAATTACAGCTGGAAGTACTATACTTCCAGATTACCTCATTTCAGAATTTTTGGTGAAATATTAAAATTAAAACAGCAGATCATTGGCTTTGGCATAAAGGAGAGTGGGAAAACCCTTGTCAACTTGACAAGATACTTATGTGCACAAAAAGCTCAACTCCGTTGTCAACCTTGAATTTTGCACCTATACATATCAATAAAATGTGGGGAAAAAAAGACAGGTAGACAAATGGAACAGAATGCAGAGCCCCAAAGTAAACTTAGAAATTTGCAGTAAACTTGCATTTGAAGTGACAGTGAGAATACAAAATGAATGAAGGAAAGTTTGTAGCAAATTGAATATCCACAGGTGAAAAGAGGAAATGAGATTTTTATTATAACTCACAGGAAGTACACATTAAAGTGGATTAAGGTTTTAATACAAGGGCTGGAAGAATGGTACAGTGGTTAAAGATCTTGTCTTCCAAACACAAGGCCCTGAGTTTGATTCTCAGCACCACATAAACAGCTCATGGTAGCACATGCCTATAATCCCAGGATTCAAGAGGCTGAGGCAGGAGGAGTGCTGAGAGTCCAACGGTAGCCTGAGCTACAGAGTGAGAAGCAGCCTGGGAGACAGAGTGAGACTTTGTCTAAAAAATAAACAAACAAAAAACCAAACAAACAAATATATGAAATAAAAAGGTTTTAATACAAATTCTGAAACTGTAGATACTCCTAGAATAGAGGTAACAGAGATTTTTGACACTGAATCTTAGTCCAGAAATGCAGATAAGAGAAGCAAAAATAGTCAAACAGGACAAATGACACTGAAATGCTTCAGTACAGCAAATGTAAATAATGAAAAAAAATTACAGACAGGTCAGTAAATGTAAAAAAAAATGAATAAAAAAGTACATCAGTATAGGTACATAATTCCTTTCAGAAAATATTAGAAAAACATGCACCTGATATGCGACCCACTTCCAAAACATAACAAAGAACTCTTACAACTCCCCAGGGGCTATAGCTTGGACCGGGACTGTCCCCCAAATCTCCCTGTGTTAAACTTGTGGTTCCTATCAGTCATGCTGTTGGCTGAGAGTGGAGGCTGAACAGCTGAAGCTTAGAATGTTGGTTTTTGGTTAAACACAGTGTGTTCTAGGACAGAATTATGTATCTCCAACCTTTTTCATCTATTTTCCTTCCTGACCAAAAGAACAATTCCCTCTAACGTGGACTCTGGCACAAGCATGTATCATATGTTTGCAGCAAAATATGTCGAAGCAAGGGTGCATGAAATTTCCTAAACTCTGAACTAATACAACGATTTGCTCTCATTATTTGATAATTGTGGGTATTCACTATAGTGATGAAAAACTGACTAACATAAGAACTAAGAGTAGTGATAATAAAAATAACAATTCCATTAATATGGAGGCACTGGAATGACCAACAGGTACCGGAAAATATGCTCACCATCATTAATTGTGAAAATTCAAATCAAAGTTAGAATGAGATAGTTTTTTTGCACTGGTTAGCATAACTATTATGAGAAAGAAAACTGCAAATTTTGACAAAGATGAGGAAAAAATTGGAATCCTTATTCAGTGCTGATTGTACAATATAAAGTGTGATAGCAGCTATGTAAATGGGATAAAATTTCTCAAAAATGAGAGAAAATATCCTATGAGGAAGCAATTCAACTTCTGTTTACATGTACAAAAGAATTTAAGTTAGAGCCTCACGGATGAACATGTATCCCCACATTGAATTGAGCATTATATATAATAGTCAACATACAGAAAAAATAAGTGTTCATCAACAGATAAAAAAATATGATGTATAATTGTCATTGCATGTAGTATATGTAATATATGTATGTACACATTACATACATATACAATTCTATGAAATATGCAACATTGTTTTCTATTGTAACTTACATATTTTGCATTTGTTTGCACATGAAATTCATATGGACTTTTTATTTTAACTAACAGATATGTAAACATGACATTTGTGTGCACCAAAAAACAAATTCAATATGTTCATATCAGTATCCAAAATAACTAAGATAACAAAAGAAACACAGAATCATACACATATATCATAAAACATGTGACAAGTCTATGTAACACAATCCTATAGCAGTGAGAATACATAAATATCTTTGAGCTGTGTTCAAATGTAGAGATTATTTCTTGCAATCATGTTGAAGGAAAAAGCCAAATAGAAATTTTCATAGCGGTCTGTTGTTGATACAGTGATAAAAGGATATAACTGGGCTTCAGCTTTCAAAGTAAACATGTGCTTAAAATTATTTAAGGGAGTTACTGAGGAATTTCTGGATGGGTAACAGAATTCAAATTGCTGACCTGACTTGACAGGTACTTGGAGGCCTTTGTTTGGTAAGGTGTGCATTCAGGAGTTGCAAGGTTTTATGTATTCTATTATTCATAATTAAAGGAAGATATATTTGAAATGTAGAGATTACTGAATTAAAATGAAAACAAATGGCAAATCAGATGTGTGTCCTTTCCACGCAGAACCAAATGTTGGTTCATGCGAGTCTCCTGAGTCCTTTTCTATGTGTTCAAGCATCTTCCACTGTTTCCCAGTCCCTGTAAAGTGTCATCCCTTCTACATGAAATTCCATTCAAATGTAAGTTTTGGACATTGTTTGAACAGTATCTTTGTGTTGTTATTTAGACTGTTTGAGCTTTTTCTCCAGATGAACTTTTCTTGGTTTCTAAAACATGAAATCTGATTATTACTTTTTTGTCAGTAAATGGAGCCACGACCTAGCCCCTCCCTGGCTTATACCTTCATAAATAGATGATAAATAAACCTAAATTACACTTGGAGCTTACTCTCACATTCTATTTATAGTTCTGCTATTTTGTTCTAGATTATGATTTGTCTAATTATCTAATACTTAAAGTTACCTCTCCTGCATAGTATTTATTTTATTATTATTATTATTATTATTATTATTATTATTATTTTCAGTTTTGGACCTAAGAGAGAATTTTGCCATTTGCTTTCTTAAAACTTGTTACTAAGGTCAAATATATTACATTTTGCTTGTGAGACATTGTAAAAATGTTTTCTTTTTGTGACTGGTAATGAGGAAAAGCCATGGGCTTTCAGAGTAAGCAGTGAGGCTTTAGAGTCAAAATGTAATGAGTTTAAAATTCAGTCATGAACAAGTTATTTAATGTCTAAAACTCAATTTCATCATCTGTAATGTGTAATATAATTTCAACTTTACAGGGTTTTGTTGAAAATTTAATGAGAAAATATATGTAAAGTGCTGAGAGTAATGCCTTGAAAACATAATACACAATAAATGTGTCCTTTATATTTGTTTTCACCCGAAGAATCACAGTTATTTATGTGAGGCAAAGGACTAATAACATCAATTTTTGCCTGCAGTTCCCTGAGTGAAGAAATGTAATTTCCTCAATTGGAAACCTTCTCACTTTATGCTGAATCTACTTGATACATAATTGAAAATATAAACAGATTTCAGAAGTCCAAAAGATGACTTCATTCATAAGTATTTAGAAAGAAATGGGCAAAAATTTAGAAAAAAAAAACTATGTTATGGTTAAGGTGAATGATTTTATATCAAAGTTTGGTGAATTTGAAACAATCTTTTTAATGATGAGCAAATAAATATTAAGATTACCTATATAAAACTTCCTAGCAACTTAAAATTTAAGATAAAAAGATAAGCTCAAGGTGACACGTTTCTCCTTGATATTTCAAAATTACTCCCTGTATTCCTTATTGTTTATAAAAATATCTTCTAAAATATAATAGAGAAATAGTATTTTAAATAATTATAGTAACTTATGAAGCAATGTTGGTAATCTTTTGTTTTTCTATGAAGTGTGATTTAATAATTTAGAGTGTTTTTTTAAACAATTTGAATTAAAGTAACATTCTGTTTAGGATTATATATTTTAGGAATATAATTCACAACTAGTAATGTATTATCTCATATTATATTATCTTGTTTAATTATTCCCATTAGCTACATGTTTCAGAATGGTCAAAATTTTGTTAGTCCAAAACAACTAAAAGTTGAACTTTTTTTTTTCAAATAATTCCAATATATTCTTTTTCTACAAAATATATTAACTATTTTGGGAAAATATACGAAGTACATTATTTAAGAAGTATAAAATTTTCCATAGATATATGTGTAGAGATATAATTTAAGTATTGTTTAATTATTTAAAAATACTATTTGTAGTGTTACATAGAAAAATAATATGATATATTGAAAACACTTTAACATCTGTAAATAGAATCGGAAGATTAAGGAAATGGAGGCTTGAAAAATGTCCAAATCAGCCGAAAAGACATGGGGAACTTTTTACACACGTGGAACAACAGGTAGATAGGTAGGTGGAGAGACAAATTTGTATATGTAGATAGATAATAAATAGACAGTAGACAGATAACGATGTACAATTATTTATGAGATGCGCTATCCACTGCTAAAAAGAGGCTCCTTTGTATGTGTAGTTATTTAAAACCATACAGAACGTTTATTTGTAAAGAGAACAGTTCTAAATCTAGCAATATGAATCTTGTGAGTGAATGATCATGCAAAGCCTTTTGTCATCTTTGAAACTTGATTTATTTGAAGTTCTGAGCCATAGCAAGTTCCATTGTCACGTTGTATATATTAAACTGTGTTTAGATTCCTATCATTCTTGTCTGTTGTACACTTCGTAGCCGTTTTCATCAAGTTTTAACTTTCCTTGGGAGAACTTTCACCTCGTTTATGCCTGCTGTTTTTTGTTTTATGTTCTAGTTGAGGTCCTCTAAGTGTAGTCTATGAATTCAAATATTCTAATTATGAACAATTTATTAGCCTCACGCATCGAATTATTTCTTGTTTTAAAGAATATTCTCCAGTTGATAGAGGTATGTAAGAATGGAGAAGATACATGCTATTGATGATATTTATCCTTGTTATATGTTTGGAGGAAATAATAAGCAAGTAAACAGATATGCTAGTTATTTTTGATAATTATAAACACATGAAAAATGCAACAGTAATAATTGATTGGAGTTAATGGGTGTGCTAATGACATTTCATGGCTATAGAGAGTTTCTGTAACTAAACTTATTTCACGGTGGCACCAGATTAAGAGAGAACCATTAGCTAAGAGTGAAGAAAGACAATTTAAAGATGGGAGAAGTGCAGAAACCTAAAAAAAAAAAATTCAAATTACAATAAATAGTATTAGAGTATTTCAAGGTGAGAAATCTAGGACATTCTCTCATTTTCAAAAAGGCTTTTGTGGTTGTTAAAGGACAAAGAGATCATATTTACAGGCGTGTGGGACATGTGGCCTGGATGAAGAAAACCAGATGCAAAGGAATGAATTCTGTCAATTCGGACTGCATCTTTGTAACAGGGTCATTTTTTTTTTTTTTGTAGAGAAAATCAGTGAAGATAAGAAAAAAATAAGACTAGAGATGACAAGTTGACTAAACCAATAAAATCATTAATTTATTCTTTAAAATTCCCATATAATTTACTTACTGAAATTCTTAGTGTTTCCTTTTAAATGAGAAAATAAATATTTTTTTGTTTTTAATGTTTCAAGGGAAAATTCCAACTTGTGAATAACTTTTGAAGTCAGATTGATGGAGGCAATTTTAATCATCTCAAGGCATTCCTGGGAATCAAAGCATACTGAGCTCTAATCCGATTGGTGACACTGACCCCTTTTATGCCTTTAGAAAACAGTTAATCCTTCTACTTATTTTTGATGTTTGTAGAATGAAGATAATGAGGCATTATTGTATTAGTTAAAATTGCTATCATATAAAGATGAATGAACTGACCACATACCACACATAAGGAAGTCTATTGAGAAACACCTTATTTTACATGTATTTAAGTATGTTCAAAAAGTAAACATAAATTAGATTTCATTAAAATTTGTTTTGTTATACTATTCCACATTTAAACTAAAAGTTTTAGACATTCATACAAAAATTCACTTTTTTCAAATTAAAACTGTAATACCATATATATAGGCATGTATGCTCTAAATTAGCTTGGATTAATATATTCATGGCAAAACTGATCTGTCAAAGATTTACATATTTTAAAATACTGAATCAAAACAACAAAATAATTTTATGTTTTGCTCTAAGAATTTTTTTCTCAAAAGGATTTCCATTTATAAAGATACAATTTCTCTGAGTAAGTGCATGACTAAGGTATCATAAGTTTTTCATAATCAGCTTTTCACCACACAAATCCCAAATTACTAATGACCAGTAGTAATCAATTTCTATGAAGAATAAGAAAGAGTTAGCAAAGAACGATTTATTTAGCCTTATCGCATATTTTCAGGAGGAGAGTTAGCACAGGGTGAGAAACACTAAATACATTTGTAATGAGTATTAAGTTTCAGTACTGACACACAGTGATTGGCCCTCTCCATGACAACTGTTGGCTAATACTCGGCTACACGGAGTACTTGGATTCCATTGCTGTCTATTTTCCTTGTGTACCACAAATAGTTGGTATCAATCACACAGAATCATATAAAGGTAGTCTGTGAGTGGAGTGATCAAAACATATGATAAATTCTTAAATTTTAAAATAATACAATAAAAGGTCTGGAAGAATGGCTCTGGGATTAAAGCACTTGCCAGGCAAGCGCTAAGTCTAGTGCTAAGTACCCGAGTTCGATTCTTCAGCACTACAGAAGCAGGGCGTGGTAGGACATGCCTGTAATCCCAGCACTCAGGAGGATGGGGCAGGAGGAATGCCATGAGTCCAAAGCCAGCCTGGGCTCCACAGTGAGTTGAAGACCAGCGTGGGGTACAGAGCGAGACCCTGTATCAGAAAAATGCCCATAATCTCTCTAAATTATCCTCTTGTACCCAAATGCACACATCTCGTCATTTTTAACATTTTCTAAAGTTCTGATATTCATCTATTGTGAGACCGCTCGTAGTTTTCATACCGTGGGCTGCTTCTGCGTCCTGAATCAACTCCAAATGTTTAACTTTTGGGTCCTGCTGATTTTTGAGAAAGAGCCAGAAGGTTCACAGGAGAAAAATCCAGGTAACAAGGCGGGCAAGGACACAATGCTGTGTTTAGGAGCCACCGATATCCCCAACCGATGGCACTGAGCAGAGACACTCACTGAATTTTTGATCATAGCTCAGAAGAAGCCTCACAAAAAGATTCCCAGAAGTGTTTCTTAAAGTGACAGGAAAGATGTATGTAGTTCTGAAACAAAAGCAATTCTTTTGAAGGGAATTTATGGCAAAGATCTAATATTGTAATATTTTTTAAAATTTAAACATTCAATAAGTATTACTATGACCCCTTGCAAAATCAATTATAGTGTGTATTCATAATCACCTAAGCACAGAGATAAACCCTTTAAAACTAGAGTTTAAATTTCTGATTCTTACCATAATTATACAAAGTAAATTACTCATTTTAATCGTTGAGATGAACTACTACTATTATGACCTATAATGTTAGCACATTAAGTTAGCTTTAATGCTTCTGAAAAGCTTGACTATTGGTTGATGTGTATTTTAAAAAAAAATCTTTAACCTTCATGATGCTCATAGATGAAGGCACAAGAGACAAGTGTAAGGAATAACATTTTTCTCAAATTATACATTTACCCCAAATCGGTATTTACATAAGAAAATTACATCATCTAATTATATAGAATGTGGCACGTGAATAATTAGATACGTTGATCATGGCACATCATTAGACTCTAGATTATGTCTTTAAACAAAAGCTTTGCTTTGAAAAAGATGATGATAAAATGGAAAAAAATTAGTTTCAGTTAGTGAGCTTTGATTAAAGGCAGAGGTACTAAATTTAGGTAATTTTGGAAATCACAGATAGGATCCAGGGAAGACGACAGTTTATCAAAGAAGGCTGGGTCGTCCAGATACTGAAAGAGAATAAGGATGTACTGTCCTAGGATATGATCTAATTAGCAGTAATTAATGGAAATATCCTCAGGACAGTTTTCATTATCTGTAGTGTAACAATTTATTCTTGTATTATTCTTTTTTATGCGAATTTCAACAGATTGATACAGAGAGATCAAGATTGCACCCATGAGCTGAGAATGTTAATTTACCCTAATTGGAGCCCATTGGAGAAATGTTAAGTGCCCCCAAGCAAACTGGCAGAAGTAATCACAATTGGGCACGCATCTATGGTGGTCTTTTTTTTTTTCAAGTCATGCTCAATATTTATAGTTGCTTCAGTAATTATTATCAGAGAAAAGGTGGGACTTTCTAGGAAGAAAAATGAATCTGCATTATTTTCTAGGATGGGATCACTTTAAGATTAAGAGTCAGATAGATGATGAACTAGCTACCATTCTCTGTACACACAACTGAAAACAATATCTCTGACTTTATGAATGACTTCAATTCCCTTTTTGTTTTCAAGGTATATTTTGAGTGATACAGAATTCTGGGCTTTTATTTAATTTTCTTCTAGTGTTCTAATTCAATTCTTCAAATGATTATTTTTATCTCTATTGAATTTGATGAGGACTAAGTTATTCAATTCATATTTTGTTAATTCTGTGTAATCTGCTTTTTTGTCTGTGCTTGTTTTAAGATGATCTTTTTAGCTTTGAGCTGTTCAACTAAGCACTACTTAATTAAATTGTCTTTGTATAATCTTTATTTGGATTTTGTTGAATATCTGAGATCAGTAAATTTATGGTCATCAACTTTGGAGAGTTTTATACTGTTCTTACTTCTTCTTATTTGAATTTACTTTCTTCTCTATCATATTAAACTGCATATATGTTATATTTGTTTATATTGCCCCCATTATCAATGAGGTTTTTATTTTCATAGTATGTCAACCTATTATTCTCTCTGGCCTTTTGCTCATTTTAAAAATTTTATTTTTAAGTTTATTGGTCAAATTGTTGGTCCTATGCAATCTACTATTTCCTTTAATAAACATTTAGTCTTACATATTGCAGCTCTTTGCAAAAATGTTTATTTTTCTATGTAATTACTTTTCTGAGGCTCTTTAGCCAGTGTTTCCTATGACTCTGTGATTCTGCATCTCAATGCACCTGTATTGAACATGATTCAATGCTTTATTCTCTTAATGTCAGCATCTAGATGACTCTTCTTGCTGTTTCATTCTTTTCTTTGGCAATCGGCTGCCTTCATTTTTTTGAATATAAAATTATTTCGTAGGAGATACTGGATGTGGTTTGTTAAAATATTTGAAGTCTGTTATAATATTTGAAGTCTGTTGTTTGAAGTCTGTCCCTGTATATATAGATTTATTAGCTTCAAGTTTCAAACATTTGATAATATTTTCTAATCTTAAAAAATGACCATTGTATGTCTCACTATATATAATACATAATGTGTGTCATTATACGTAAATAGTGTAACTACAATATATTAAAATACAATTTCCATATACTATAAAAAATTCTGAAACTATAGAAAGTGTGTCAAAAGCTGATCATATACATATATATATATATATATATATACATATATATATGTGATACATGACAAAGATAGGTATTAAATACTATACATATGAGACTTATATATTTAAAGATAAATATCTCATAAGGATTGTATAAGTCTGTCTATATTTCTGTAAAAAGAGAGAAGTCAAAATATATATACATGCAGAGAAATTAATATATTAAAAATTAAATGTCACCTTCTAGTAAAAATTTCTAAAAGTATTTTCAGCAGTGTTTTCCCTGTTTTTTCTGCCATACGACTTCCCTTCCAGGGTTAGCACTTTTTCTATGTATTGGCCTAAGCTGTTATATTCTTTCTGAAGTTTGTTGGATCTCAAGATTCCGTGTTTTGAACTTTCAATTTTGTAAATTATATACAAAAAATTCTGTGAATCATAATTTTGCATCATTTCTTCTGAGATCGCTTTATTCTTTTTTTCACAATCATCTGACTGGTTAATTTTCCAAACTTATAATTTAAAAATGAAAGTGAAAAATGTATGTGTAAAGAACAAAAAAATAAGTGCTGGGAAAATCTATGGGATAAATATTTATGTAAGCATCCTGTAACAAATATAAAAGGCCTGCGCATTATCATATGGTTATAGCTGGAGCTCTGTTTACTAAATGTTAGACAAACTGGTGGGTTATCTGGCAGAAAGCACTGTGAGACTCTGAAGTTCAGAGTTGTATAAGCCAAGAGCATTTTCTAGTTCAGAGTCCATGCTTACGATAGTAAGACCTTCTAGACAACATATTTGAAGCCTTATATAGAAATGCTTACAAGGATAGTGAAAATTCTTAATTTCATGACATATGATACTTAGAAATGTTGGCAAAACCCAGAAATACCAAGAGTATAATACTGTCTTTGAGATAATAACTAGAAGCATAACAAAATTTAGTTTATCCTTTTTTTGCAAAAATTGTAATTTCAAGTCTGTCGACTTGAAAAAAAAAAAAGGGTGCTTGTAAGGCTCAGATTACTAACTGCTGTCTTTCCCAGTTCCTTACTGGCATGCGCCGAGTCAAACAAGTTGTGTTATCTACTACTGTGACTTTCCCACACATTGCCGAGCAAGGCTAAACCTCCTTCTTTTTGTTTAAACTTTTACAATACATATATTAGTCTTATTTAATATCTCGGTTTTTATTTTTGTACTTCTTTTTGATAATTTTATTAATACATCTTTTAGGCAAAGTGTTGAAAATGTCTTGTTTCTAAGTGGAAAAAAAAGAGTATGACGTGCCTTACAGAGAAAGCAGATGTTCAATAAGCTGTGTTCAGATATGTTGAAAGTGAGTTCAACGTTAACAAGTAAATTGCATAATAAATAGGTACCTTTAAGCAGAAGCATACACATAGAAATGTCATGCATTGATCTGTTGACAAGAATGTCACCAAAGACTTCTGGAAACTACCGCTGTCCTGGATTAACTACCTCAGTGTTCATATAGTCTCTGAGAACATTTTGACTGACCAAATTGAGCAGAAACACCATACCAAAAAAAAAAAAATATATATTGTCCCGTCTACAATAATGCCCAGATGTTTTGTTGTATTTTATGGGCTGATTTTTGTTTGTTTGTTTGTTTCTTCCCCGACTGTAATTATTTTTATTTGTTTGAATTTGTGACATGCAATAGTTCATTTAACTTGAAAAATTGATGACCTACATATTGCATAATTATCATGCACACTGACTGACAGGACTGAACAAATATGTAGTAACAACGATGCTCAATGTTATGAGATAATTTCAATTCATTAATTTAAATACTTGCAACAATTTTAGGAGTAGCTTTGATACTCTGATTCACCATTATGTTTTATTATAATCAACATAATTAGATTACTGAGTATCCCTCTGGGCTTGTTTTCTCAAAGCCTTAAGAATACTAATGAAGATTATATCCTTTCTGTACCTTTGATATTAAAACAATCAGATATAGCTGAATTAAATTGAAAATTGAGCATCGTAACAAAATGGCTATTCACTTTTGATAACTTAAACTGTTTAAAAGCAGCAAGTCAATACTAGAAACGAACATCACTCATGCTACTGTATTTATTTAAAAATAAATTATTAAACACAACTATTTATAAAACCCCTATAAAGTTAAGCTTTGTATCACAGATGCAAAAATAAAATTTCAGGGGTTTTATGTTTTCTTTTCCAAGAATAGAGAATATCAGAAATAAATGAAAACTTCCCTAATACCAAAACTTTAAATAATTTTCTTCTCTTTCTGAAGTTTATTCTCTTATCAATATTTAAGTAATTCAGAAAAAATCATAATAATGTACAGCACATTCCATTGCCATCAGTAGTTTCACTTAGCAATCTTATCTAATTTCATGGTCTTAACAAATCTATCACTAGCTGCACTTCACAAAGACATTAACTAACTTGCCAAAAATCACAGTGCTTCTAGACAATAAAGCTGATGTTGGACAGGGTGTATGATCCATATGTTTAATGACTGGATTTATAACAAGTATTTTTGAGTATTTGTGCTTTCCTTAAGACTTTATGTTTTTTACTTATATTTTATTATCAATCTTATTTTATTGTTTATCTTAATTGTTAAAAAAACATTAATTGGTGTAACAGAAAGAGTTGAACAAACTAGCACCAAGGTAAACTGGAAATTTTGTTATAGATTTATCTAAAAAAAGTATTACACTTGTAAAAACTACAGAGGTTTATGAAACAGGGGGCTAAGACAAGGAGGGAGGGAAGGGGGAGTAAGGGGAGGGACAAAAGAAGAGTGGGAAAGTCCTTGTCACCTTGATAAGATATGTAGTTGGACAAGATGATAAACTTCATTGTAAAACTTAAATTTTGCACTTATACATATCAATAAAATGGGGAAAAAAGAAAAACAAAGTTTTAAATTTCAGCTAGATACATACTTTTTTCCTTGTTGCCTTTTCATAAAATAATAATATTCATCTCTAAAAATTTTAGTGAGGCAAAAGAAACAATGTAGAAGATTCTAATATATAAAATTTTGTAAAAGAATCACTACCATTTTATGTTTCAGGAAAAAACAAAACAAAACAAAAACTTGTTTTGCAGTAATAGTAGGACTTATTTTCAGAGGCTTAGGCAAGGAAAGAATTGTAGTTTTTAAGTGCTTCCGATTTGATGTGAGTCATTTTGTACTTTTAACTTGTTGACTGTTTCATTTCTCTTTCCTTTTCTTAGTCCTAACCATGGGAAGTGAACTGCGTTACACTGTCAAAAGTAAGTTTACACATACTTAGTACTAAAAAACATAAAATTATATTTTGTGTTTACAAATTATTCGTAGGAGCACCGTAAGAATGCCTTTCTCCACTTCCTGTTTGGTGATAATAAAGAAAAAGAAAGCCAAGAATAAAATAAACACATCATCGATTTAGTGTCTAGCAAGGTGACTAAAGGAAAACAATTCATTTAACTGATTTTTTGCATGAAAGATTATAACACATGGAATAAAAAGCAAACATTATTTACCTATTTTTACAAGAAAAGGCTCTCTCTCTCTCTCTCTCTCTCTCTATATATATATATATATATATATTTATATTAAATGAAAACGGTTGGGAAAACAGGAAATATAATTAAATATTATAATCTGAGAGACCAGTTTAAAAGCAATACTAATATTATGTAAATTAATTAATGTTATAAAATACCTACTTGTAAAATTTATTTTTGTTTTCTTTCCATTTTTGTTTTCTTTTTGTTTTTGATATTTTGATTTTAGCGTATCTGTTCCCAGAAACATTTTTATTCTTTTATTCTGTGGTATAAACAAACATAGATTATAAAATAAATACATTCAGGAAAATGATTTTTATTAGATGAAGTTACTTGTAATATGTATAAAGTTACAGAGAAGGACATGCAGTAAGAAATAGAACAGAAGAAGAGAGAGAGAAAAGAGGAGAATAGAGGTAAAGAAACATTTTATCTTTAAAAAATACATCGCATTGATGCTCATATTATTGTCATCTAATGTCTAAGTCATAGGGGAAAACATGCCAAAATAATTATATTAAAAATCCCTTCAACTGAAAAAGTCTCAGGTATGTCTGCTACAGACAAACAGAATTTGCTTATGAAATGCACAATATACGTGCAGTAGGTTGCATTTGTCATGTGTACAGGAAAGTGTATTTCATCACCTAAGTCAGTGCACAGAATATTGGTAAGACCTCGGAGCGTTTCACAGGTCACCAGTCATCACGAAATTCTCTTTTGCAGAAGAAAGCTCTACCATCAATTTCAACCATCCTTTTTCATTTTGACTGTCTTTAAAGAATATAGTTGGAAGTTTAAAGGAAGTTTGCCTTTGTGGGATGCTTTTCTCACTTAATGTTATGTTTATTAGGCTCATCTATAGTATTATTAGTTGCTGACCCGCTTTCTTTAACATATTTTATTAATATTTCTTTGACTTAGTCAACTACAGTAATTTTGTAATCATTGATGGTAAACGTGCTGGTTTGTTTCAGCTTGAAGAATTACTTGGATTTGCATTTTGAAGCGTGCATCTCTGTTAATATAAACTCAGAAGTGGATATGTTTATATTAAAGCATGCATGTGTTGAATTTTAGTACACATGAGCAGATTTTTTCAAAAATTCATTATGGCACTTCATGGAAGCTGTCTTGATTATTTCTATTGTGTATATAGAGGAACAAAAACAGTTTTAAAAATTCTTTGTAGTCAAATAGTAGTTAAGATAGTAGGTTTGTTGAGAGATGCCCAATGAATCTGAGAGATTTAAAATCCCAGATGAATTACAAATGTCATTATACTTGCCTGTTTGTGGTTTTTTTATATTTCATACCTCATATGTGCTCATAACTTGAAAAAACTTTAGAGTAAAGAACAATGTGATGTCCACCTACGAGTAACATGCATCCCTTATTCAGGCCCTAAAAATATTCATGGCCTATGAACACTGTTCTATAATAAATAAAAACAGAGTAAAGAGATAATTAACTCAGGATCTTGAGAAAAAATATCTAAGATTATGTGTGTGATTCCTACATGTAATCACGTATCCTTGTAACAGCGATGAGGAGGAAGATTTCACTGAGTTAGGAAAACATGAGGAGAAAAACATTACTACTGAAGTTAAAGACTTAACTGGTATGGCCACAAAGAAAGAACTGCAACAGCCACTAAAGAAATAAAAAGTAAGGGATGGAATTTTTTCTCCAAGGCCCTCAGGAAGGACCCTGGCCATGCCTACACATTGATTTTACAGTGCATTGGTGCAAAGTTTGCATTACGGCATCTGGAACTGCAAGAGAATAAATTTCTCTTAGAGAAATATTATAGTGATATTACAGAATATGCAATATTTTTTTAACTTGTAGGAAACTAATACAGTAACCAATTGCTATCATTCTTCCTCCAAACTTAAGATTGTATAGGGAGATTTAAATTGTGAGACTATTCTATTTTATATCCTGAAGAGTTGTGTTGTCTAGCTTACTTTGTACTGTAGCCATACATAAAATCTATTGCCCTGGGGCATAAGTAAGGGTATTTCAAAGCTACGGATTCTTCTATTTCTCCTTTCTGACAAGTATCATTAGTATACATACTTTAACAGTAAAAATTACAATAAAGAAAGAGTTGATAATAAATGAAGCAGTAAAACTTTCAATTTGAGCTTTCATGCTTCAATATTATGTAAAATATGGTATACCAAAATTATAAAGTTATTGCTTGTCAACTAAAAAAACTTTGATATATAATTTCTCTTTATAAAATAGAATCATAATTATAGCTAGAGCTGATATGGATCAGTGAGCTTGTATTGCTCAGCATGTTGTCACAAAATTTACTATATTGAAATATATAAATGTATATCTTTTGCAAAAATAAAGGTCATCTGTATGGCCATTTTTGAGATTAGCTTTTCTTACTCATATGGAGCTGCATGTTGGTAGGATCTGTTGAACTTGGCTGTGCTCTGTCTGACTACAGGCAGACTGATCAGGCTGATAGCAGGTGATTTGACCAGGGGAATTAGTCTTCATATGTGTTATTCATCACATATTAATCAATACACAAGAGAAGTTTCACCTGAAGAAGTGTTTACCAAGAGAGTTAGAAGACCATTCCAGGACTGTTTAGTCTAAGCCTGATTCAGGTGCAATGGCATTTCCACTGTGATCTCAAATGTAACAAAGGCCAGAAGACGAGAGAAGGAATTTATCTCTTCCATATAATGGACCACACACAACATTTACCATTCAAAGGGTCTGATCATGGGGGTTATGGAGAAATAAGAACCATTTTTCAAAGAAGGTCTTGTTCTGTGTTGCTGGGACTCGATAATAAACACGTATAGTATATGAGAGGAATGGTTGATTTTAGCTCACAGCTCAAGTAGTCTAAGTCCATTCATAAGTGGTTGCAATGGCAGACAGTCCTGGTGTGGGACTAGCTGGAATAAAGATGTTCACAGCATCACGACAGGAAGCAGAGAGAGGCAGGATGGAGTCAGTGCATATGCTTCTGTGACAAACCCCGGTGACCTACTCCTTCTATCGTAAGTCCCCACCTCTTACAGCATAGGAGAAATCAATGGATTCCTCACAAGAAGACTTTGAGAGAAATTCCAAGTCTAGACTTATAACAATCAAGATGCAAAAAATATTTCTCACCCCATGCCATCGTTGTCAAAGTAAATGAAAGACAATAATATTTTCTATACTCTTCTTGTTAGTGCAATGGCTTCAACACATAATGTAAGGTAGCTTAGAAGGCCCATTTACATCAAGATAATCTTTTAAGGAAAAAAAAAAAAAGCTATTTCAATGTCCAGCCTGGACTACATAGTGAATTCAAGACCAGCCTGTCAAAAAAAAAAAAAAAAAAAGAAAAAAAGAAAAGAAAAAGAAAAGAAAGAAAAAGAAATCCTTTCACTGACAAATGGGTTTTTTGTATCTTTTTACTTGTTTAATATTCCAATTCATTCTGCATGATAATAGTAGTGATCATGGTGACGTGGAGTATAAATGATCACTGACTAAATTTCTCTTATATATCAAAACTGAACCAAAAAAATCACATCTATCACTCAATGAGAAAGATATCTTTTCATATTTTGTGTATGCAAAAGACTAACAATAACAATTTTAAATTTGTTGGTAGTAAATATGTAGAGATATACCCAATGACTTTGAGAACTTTGAAATCAGTGATGAATTATAAATGTACTTCTGTCTTAAATGAGGAAACAGATAAATCACTATGTAAGAGTAATTACCTCATAAATATTAACTCATTATCATTACATTTACCTACTATAAACTGATATAAAATCCAATGATCTAAAAATATTGTATTTATTGAAGGGTATTTAGTTTTGTGGTCAGTTTATTAGTGTGTCACCATAAAATTACTAATGTATCTAACTAATTTTTATAAGACTACATAAAATTTCCAGTATGAGAGGACTTTCTTTATGCATATATTTTTGTTAATTTTACTTTCTATGGCTGCTTGTACTTGTGTTCATGTTCCACTGGCTCCAAAAACAAGGTAAGAAAAACTAAAAAGAAACTATATTGTTATCCATAATTTATCACAAACGGAAGGTTAATTTAGTCTCTGGTCTCATTTGGATTTAAGAATCTTGTG
Organism: Ctenodactylus gundi; assembly: GCA_004027205.1. Classification (NCBI taxonomy): domain Eukaryota; kingdom Metazoa; phylum Chordata; class Mammalia; order Rodentia; family Ctenodactylidae; genus Ctenodactylus; species Ctenodactylus gundi. The sequence goes on along the minus strand of PVKB01002070.1, from coordinate 178,172 downwards.
ACAAATGTGAAGGATATTAAGCAGAAGGCCTACCTCTTTATGGTGTATATAAAATTAATTGAGTTTTTAAGTTGCAGAGTTTGGCATATAGGGAATTCACGACAATGTTTTTGTATATTGGTCATTTTGCATAGTCAAATTGGTGTTCCCTCAATTACATTTCTCACAGCAAAATACATAATTATCTGTCTACATTCCATATTTTATAATCATGTTTATATAAATACCTCAGTAATTATATAGTTAAAATGTTTTTTTTCGAAAGTTGTAGTTTTCTTTTTCCATATAAATATTTTCAATATCTCTGTTGTTTATGGAAACATTTATTAGTTCTAAAGATATAACATTCAGGCTTACTAGTAATTTCTCAGTAAGAGGAAAAGTTATATATGATACTTTGTGTCTCTACTTTAAAACTTCTTTCATGAAAATTCTTTATGAGTAGAAACTCTTGCAACATACATTAATAGCACGTATGACCTAGCAGTGACAAAATAAACATTGAGATTTTGCTCAATTTAAACACATTATCTTTCCAGGCTTCCCTCTTAGCCCATAAGAAAGATAGATTTCTGGAATTTGCTTTGTGCTTTCATAGGTACCTGATGAATCACCACAGTGGTTTTTCTTTTCTTTCAAATTTTCTTTGTGTTCCCTATATGAAAAACCTCAAGAGAACATTAGCAGAAAGAGGAAAACATCTGTGACATACTTCCCTTCTTGGTCTTTGTACTGCCATCTTTCTAGAAGTGAGTGTGTTAAAAAAAAAAAAAACCTAAAATAATAATAGATGATCAGGTGGATCCAAAGCATCAGAGGACTCCCTCTCCCCCTCTCCCTCCTCTCTCAGGACCAGAGAGATTCTAGTAGTTTCTTAGAGTAGCAATATTTGAATACTTCACAATTCATTTGTAACCTTTCCCTTTGTTGTGGGTCTCTGATCCTGACACTATAAATTCTAGGCTGAAGGGTCTCAAATTTGAGGCCAGCCTCAAGAACTCATCAAAATTGTGAAAGCTGGTCTCAAAATAAATAAAATGGGCTGAGAACAAGGTCAGAGTGAAGAACCTGGGCTCCATTCTATAAATAAATAAATAAATAAATAAATAAATAAATTAATTAATTAAATATTCTTGTCTGACCCTCTCACAGTCATCTCTCTCCTTTAAATTCTACATTTGCCCAGAAAATATTTGTGCATTAGGCGTTTTTTTTTTTTTTTGTATTTGTTTTGTGTGCATGGAAACTCTAATTAATATGTGTTCTAAAACAATTATTTGAATAATCTTCTTGGAAAAAGTTAGGTTGTAAAATTTCATATAACTTTAGCTTAACTTTAATTTTTCAGTTGTAAAGATGCATATGGCAAGCGACTTAGAATGATTTTTTTCTGTTTTTTTTTTCTGACTATTGTAATCTAAAAATAAAGTCTGAAAAAAGGTGGGATTTTACTTTCATTGAATTAAATCTGAAAATCTTTTCCTTTGTACTTTTGTGCTTGGAGGAATGATTCTCTAGAATACTAGAAAGGAAATGGAACCAAAAACTATGAGGAAATTATGAAAACTTATGATGGTAGATGTTAAAAGGTGTCATGAGAATAAAACCTAATAGATTTCAGTCATTATAATTCTGAATAGTGAAAGATTTTTCAAAGTAATCACTACTCTGGCTACATAATAACTAAATTAAATTGCTATTTAAAATCTGCCAGAAGTGCAGGGAAAATGTCCCCATTTTGACCTTCTATGAAGGTAATGAAAGAAGATAGTTCTACAAATAAGTCAAATGATTTCTTCAAAGATATAGGACCAAAAATAGTATAGGTAATAGAGTTGTAATTGATAAAATTGAGTCATTTGTGTTTTATCTCCATGAAATAAACTTGTAAGTTTTATGTTTCTATTAGAGAAATCTATTTCTTTCAAATTAGTAATTATGGCATAATAAAAGCACATTTAGACATAAAGTTTCAAAAAATAACATGACACCAATTTGCATGACATTTTTAATGTTACTGAGTTTATGAACATTGAATAAGATATTATTGATAGTAAACTTCCAAGTTTAAGGTTTTGACTCCAAAGACTAAAATCTACTGCTACTCCCTACCTGCCTCATATGTTACACGTTATCATTACTACAACTAGAAAAGAAAAAAATAAAGATTTGTAAGTAGATTCATGGAGACTTTCCTACTTGGGAGCAATTGTAACCCTTTTGGAACACTGTGGTGGTTTACTTCTGGAGTGTGATCCCCAAAAGCCTCATGTTTCTATGGATACTGTGTACTGTAGGAGGTGGGGCATGGTAGGAAGAAGATGCTTAGGGCTTGACCTGGATGGGCATGTGGTAGTTCCACCCTTCCTCCTAGACTTCGCTCCGCTCCACCATGCTGTGGGTGTCCCTGTCTCCAGAGCGCCCGCCCTGGCTTTAACTGCAGCCCCACCATATGATTCTACCATTTCCTAGCTTCCCATCAGTGAATACACTGTGACTTTCAGAAACTGTAGCCTAAAATGAAGCTTTCCTACCTAAGTTGCGGATGTTCGGTATTCAATCAGGGTGACAAAAACTAATTTAGACAAAAACCAAGGTTTTGGTGTAGTGTAATTCTCCCTGATGCAATTAATTATTTTATTGTAGTATGTTCAATATTTTTTTCAGAATATCTCAAACATTTATTCATTGATTCATTAGATATTCATAATTTTATTTTAGGGTTTTGATATAGTGTTCTTATGGAAAAAAGATAAAAATGAATATTTAATGATAAAAGCTTAAAAAAATCCTGCAGTGATAGCACTCTTTATTTGTATTTAAATAGGTCTCAAAAAAATCTTTCCCCAAAATGAAACAGCAGGAATATAAGCTTAGTCTCATCAAACTAAATATATATGAATCTTTTAAGTGGCACAAAATAATTATGTACTTATTTGACAAAATACCTTCTCCTAATGTAATGCTGCAAAGAAATTAACTTTGTGAAGTTTAGTTCTTAATTAAAAAAATCCACAAATGTATTTTTGATTGAGTTCCAGTAGGTTATATTGTTGATATAAATATTTTAGGTAGATTTTCTTTAATGGACATAGAATTAAATGTTTCTCTTTTGAGAACTTAAAATAATTACCTCAAATCTCCAATTGCATTCTCAAACATATGAGATTAGTGTGAGTAATGCATGATTAGCAATTCCACGTTACCTACCATATCCGTAGTATTGGTTTTCCATATTCAGTTTTACCTTTCTGAGTATTTCCTATCATTATATTTTATTTTGTTTCTATATAATATAGAGTATATTTAGGTGGAACTATAAACCTGATTAAAATAATCTTTTTACTTTGCTGAATGTAGACTGATCTTTTAGGAATTTTATTAACTTATCTTATTTTTAAACTAGTTTAAGGTGGGTTTATTGCATTATTTATGTATCTTGCTTATTTTTTCTCATCAGGAAGTTTAGTGCATCAACCAAAAATATGTAAGTGAAAAAAGTAATAACAAGATGAACCAAGTAGTTCCACATGTCAATTTGGTTCAACAAATTCTACCTCATTTACATTTACAGATAATATAATGACTAAGTAATTTATAAGCTGATGATATTCGTTGTCTATTTCTAAAATTATATTTATAGCTATTGTTTTATTATTCATTTCATTCAGTTTTATCTCATTCCATAAGACTTTTTAATAATTTATTAGTTCTTTGTCTTGAGAAAAACTATCTTAAGAACAAAAATGCATTAGAATAATAATAATATTTAGCAATATAGAGGTAAAAGATAAAGATAAACTTCAATTGAAAGAAATTTCCATTCTTCAACTCATCAAATTATACATTGAAAATACCACCTGAGAAATTATCAGGAAATATTTCCCCCATCTAGGAAATGCTGCAAACGATAATGTGTCACCCAGAGCCTTTGCTTGGATGGCTAACTCTTTCTCATTGGTAATTACTTGCTTTGAAATTCACAGATTCAAAGAAAAAAATAGTGCCCAGAGTTACAATGACAGGATATAATTCTAATCTTACCCTGAGGATCTAAGGCATTTTGAGTCACAGAGGAATATCAATTTGAAATCCTGGTTCAGATATATGGATAGTTATTCAAAACACCATGTTCTACATTTAACATGTCTGTAGTTTCCAAGGAAACAAAACCTGAGATTCACACTGGATTTCAGACGTGATGTTGGTTTCTTTACATACATGCTTTCTAGTATGTCTTTTTATTTTTGTTAACATTTTTTTCAGACTTTTCCTTGTGTCTATTACCTGATAATTTTATGTTCTGTGTATTTTGAGACACAACTGTGTTTTCTTTGCAAATTTCTTTATTAAAATGATCAGTGAACATTTTTCTTCATTACACAGCTCTGTTTCTAGTGATATTGACTGGATTGGCTGGGACAGGGCTAAGTTATTATTAATTTATAATTTTATGTTGGCTAACAAATCTCTCTCTCTCTCTCTCTCTCTCTCTCTCTCTCTCTCTCTATATATATATATATATATATATATATATATATATATATATATATATATATTCCATTTAGGAATACAAACAGTAAAATTATTTTTTCTATTACCTAATAATTGCATAATTGCATTTAATAATTGTTATTTCATAACACACACTATATGCCTGTATGTTCATGTTTTACATTGAACAGCTCCAGTAAGTGAAGGCAATTATGACTGAAGATTTGCAAATTTTGATTTGGAGTGGCAGAATAAAGTTTTATACAGGGGACTATTGCCATCTGTTTTCCTGTCGCTAGGAAAAATCCCCAACACCCACGACTCAAAGAAGAAGGTGGTTAATTTAGTCATATTCTCAGATGATTCACTTTATGTTTGGGCATCTTCGATGCAGTAACATCCTAGAGGGAGGGCTTGGTGGAACAGAGATGTTTAAGCTTAGGGAGTAGCCCATCAGTGTCAGAGAGGAAGAGAAAAGGAGCTAGACATCTACTCCTACCAGTATTACCTACCGAAACACAACCAGAAGTGTGTTCCCTGATTCCTGGGGGGCTCCCAAAGGCACGCAATTGCATACTCCACCCTAACCACCAGAGATATAGCAGACGGTATTTGGAGAGCTTGTGTTGGTAAGTGTGTGAGTTTCCCTAGATTGTACTGAGGGCTTGAAGAGGACATGGTGATTTCTACATCAATATTGTTAGATAAGATGAGTATAATGAGTGGAAGAGATGAAAAAGAAACTGGCAAAGGTTGAAAGATAATTTATAAGAAAAATATTGAGGAAGTGAACAAAGTAAAACAACTTTAGACTTCAAGTTTATTTACAATTAAAGCAATAAATTGGTACAGAATATGTAGAGATCTAGATTTGACCAACAGAGATGCTTCTTAATATATGTTCCAAGTTATCAACTAGACAATTTTCAGGTGATTACATTTATATGTCTGTTATATTTATCAAGAAAAAATAAGATTTGAAAAATAAACATGATGATATAGAAATTTGCATATAGTTATGCCAAGGCAAAAGAACTTTTTGAAAATAAATACAAGCTGATTAGTAGTTCAAATTTTGGGGAACACAAGAAAGAAATGAAAGAGTATTTATCAGTTTACACTTGAAAGTTGTTGTGGCTTTATGACAACAAATAAAACAGTAACAGCAGATATTATCATTGTGAAGATTTTATGACATTATATAGAGTATTTATTTACATCCATCTGTATCTTTAAAGCTATCTTTTTATCTATATCAAATTTGATAAGACACCCACCAAGTTATTTCAAATACTCATAAATATTATTTGAATTGCAATATTTTACTAAGTGGAAGTATCTTCGTTGGTTGGTATCTTAATTGGTTTAAACTAGAATAAATGGATACCATCTATTAAATTATAATACTATTTTTTCCTAGTTACCAAACTTTCAAGAACATTTATAATAATTTATTGTTTGTTACTGGCTCTGAGGTGAAAGGAATGCTGTAATCATTTCCTGTTTATCTTTTCATATATTCCTATATACACAATTTTCTCCAACACAAATGAGACTGAATGTATCATTAAACTTGATACTGTTTAATTATTTTTTGTATTTTTCTTTGCTAATTTGAATAAAGAAAATTATCTTTTAATGTTTCAATTATAGATTTTCTTAATTACTTCTGCTATTTAACATTTTTATTTGTGTTTCATAGCTTCTATTTCCATATTGGGAAATTATCTCTAAAATTCCTACATGAATCTTGGAATGTTAGCACTTTTTAAAAATCAATTTGAAAAAGTCCCAACAGGCAAATTGGAGTTTTTGTTTACTTCAAAGTATTTTTATGTCCTTAAATGATAAGCTCAAATTATGAAATACTGAAGACATTACCCCTCTACTTCATGGTTGTCCTACAATACTCCCAGACTTTGAAAGCTAGACTTACACAATTATTTCTTCACTGAAGGATGTTAGAGATGTTCCAGATACATAAAGAATCAGAAACTGGACAAGGTATTAATGGTTAATGTATTGATATTAGCCCCACATTTAACAGAATACTCATTTGTTAAAGATGTCATTTTTTTTTTCATTCCAAAACAAATGAGATATGAAATTACGATGAAATGTGCTAGAGAAAGTCAATAGGTATCTAACTTTATCTCCTTTAATTACCTAATCTTACACACCTATTCAACTCTTACTAGATTTTTTTCTTGCCTTTTGAAATTCACAATCGCCTCAGAACAAGATCCTCCCATATATACAATCCTTTTGTCAAAGAATCATTTACATTCTCCCACTAGATAAAGCTAGAGATGATTCAAAAGGTAGCATATCTTTTAGAGAAACATCAAACTGTTGCTAGAAGTAGTTAAATTTTCCTCTTGCCAACCTTTAATTTCACCTACCCACCTTTTTAGAGCAAGCTTTCATTCATTTTTTCTTCCCATTTTGATATGTACAAGTGTAGAATTTAAGATTTAGAATGGAGTTGAGCATTTTGTGCACATACGTGTCTTGTCCAAGTGACAAGGGCTTCCCGATCTCCTTTTGTCCCTCCTCCTACCCTCCCTTCCATCCTTTCACCCCCAACCCCCCGTCCCCCTTTTTCTCTTTGTCTTTCGTTTAAAGTTTCATGAGATAGTTGTGGTCTGGGTCTCTCATATCAGAGAGATCATCCGATGTTTCACCTTCTGCTTCTGACTCATTTCACTAGGCATTATATTCTCAAGTTTCTTCCATTTGCCTGTGAAAAACCTACACACTGTTGGACCTTACAGATGCGTAGTATTCCACTGTATATAAATACCACAATTTGTGTATCCACTGGTCTGTTGATGGGTATTTTGGTGACTTCCATATTCCAGCTATTGTTAGTTGTGCTGCTATGAACATGGGTATACACATATCTCTCTTCTGTGTTGTTTTGGCCTCTTTTGGATATATTCCCAGGAGGGGTGTCACTGGATCAAAGGGGATACATCAAAGGAAACTGTCAACATTGTAAATAAAGAACCAACAGACTGGGAAAAAATATTCACCACCAACACCTCAGACAAGAAACTCATAACTAGAATACACAGGAAGCTAAAGAAAATTAAGCCCATCAAAATAAAGGATCCTATTGAAAAATGGGCAAATGAAATGAAGAGCCAGTTCACTCAGGAAGAAGTACAAAGGGCCAATAGATACATGAAAAGATGCTCAACATCTCTAGCCATAAGAGAAATGCAAATCAAAACAACCCTAAGATAACATCTCACCCCAGAGAGAATGGCTTATATCAACAAATCTAATAACAATCAGTGCTGGCCAGGCTGTGGGGAGAAAGAAACCCTCTTGCACTGCTGGTGGGAGCCTAAATTCGTTCGACCGCTCTGGAAAGCAGTATAGAGCACTTTCATTCCTTTTTTATAAACAACAAATTTAATCATACCTGCCACAAAATTTATGCTGCACTCTTCAAGAATATTTTATATTTTGAATTTTTGTTTCTTTATTCCTTTTTTTAGAACTACTGCCTTCATTTCCCTATGAAAACTGAAAAGTTTTTTTTGGGGAAAAAATCTTAGACTTACAGGACCACAACTACATACCCACAGGAGAATATGTATCACTGTGTTTATTGATATTTTCTTAACTAATGGATCATGATTCTGATTTTTTTACCGAATTAAGTCACTGCTTATATTTTATGATTTCAATGACTTACATTTGGTAACTTAGCTTTCTTTTTCATGTTTGTTGTGTTATCCCAGAAGAACTTCCTGAACTTTCTCTTTTTTGTTGTTCTTTACTATGTTACCCTCCTCTCTAAAACACATGCATAAGTGTTCAGAAATCTTCTTACATGGTTTACATGTTTATTTATAACGTTTACTAGCCTTGTGGTGTTAAATATCACATATGAAGTAATAACTTCACCAAGCTTTGATTATATTTAATGTAGGTTTGACATTTATAGTAAAAAAACCTGTAAAATGAATGGGCAATTTTTATTATTCAAGAAGAACACAAATTAAAACGTAATATATTGTTGTAATCCCAAAATTCACTTTATATTTTTGCAGGCAATAGCTCCCTAATTAAGCCAACTTCCTGACTTTGACCCTGAAAAAAATTCCTCTCATATATATATATATATATATATATATATATATATATATATATTTCCTTTACTTTTAACTTAGGAATGTATATGGAACATATTTGCTTGCGACTTCTGCCATTTCTTCTGTGTGTACTTACCCCACTTTAACTGTTATCTAAGTTAAAACAGTACTCCGATAACTGAACTTCCAAGGCTTTGCTTCCTTTCAGTATTTTCAAAAAGAATACAAAAGTCAAGATGCCAAAACCAAGTCTCACAACATAGCTTTCCATTTTCAAATAAATGAAAATTACTTTCTTGTTTTATTTTTCTTTGTAGCCCTTAGTACTATTAAGATACTGTAGCATTCGTATGTCTATTTTTATGTTTTTATATTTGTTCACTGACTTTCTTATTTCATGAGCCACAAAATCTATGAAATATGAATAAGCGTTTTACCCCTATATGAATTGCTCTTTTCTCAATGTAACGAACAAAATGTGTTACCACCCCCACAGAAGCAACAAAAAAGAAGAATAAATGGACCTTTCCACTTTTGTGCTCAATTACAAAGATGAAGTTTTCATATTTTCTCTTAACATACATGACAGTCTTAACATACATATTAAGATATATCACAGATGCATTAGTTATATATTAATGATAAAGATCATTTAATTCATAATTCCTCTCGGTGTGCTGATTACAATGGTATACAGCCATTTTCCTCCTTCAAAGAATCAAAATATTGATATACTGTTCCCTATGTGATTCATCTTTGTAACACTTTAAAAATAAGTTATTAATATATGCTATTACATGATGTACAAAGAGAGAATTATCATTAAAGATCTCTGTTCTTCAAAAAATGAATTTTTACAAATAATATATCTTTTGAATATTGAGTCTAGTATCAGGCTTAAATGTCAATAAACAAAATTTGAATTTGTATTGCAAAAACTATTGTCTGTGCATAAATCAAAGTTGCAAAGTCTGGAGCAAAGAAATGAACAATGATTTATTAAGTTATAAAAAACGTTCCGGTTTGGTTGGATTCAGAGACTACTGCAAACCCATTAGTGGAATAGGAAGCTGGGGTAGAGTGGTGACTTAAGTGAAATGACTTAGGGGTGGAAGATTAATATGTTAAACACCATATGGTTTCTCGGACTTGGAAAACCCAGAACACAGACATTCTTTGGAACCATATGAAGTGATAGCCGGAGCCAGGGGCAGGGACAGGGAGGGGGTGGGAGGGTGGAAGATGGGAAGGGATTGTGAAGTCGATGTGATACATAGATGTACAAAACACCCAAATTCATTGTAAATACTATGTATTACATCTGTATATTAATAAAAATAATGGGAAAAAAAGTTCCGGTGACATCATTAAAGGTGAGAATAAAGCTGGGCATGGTGGTGCACGCCTGTAATCCCAGCATTCCAGGCTGAAGCCTTAAATCCAAGGCCAGCCTGAGCTCCATTGTGAGTTCAGTACCAGCCTGTGGTACAGATTTAAACCCTGTCTCAAAACAAACAAACAAACAAACAAACAAACAAACAAACAAACAAACAAATAAAGGTGAGTATAAAAACAAGACCAGGGAAAAGCAATTGTGCATAATATACAATGTAAATGTGAAATTCTCAGCCTGAAAATGCGCTTTGATACAAATGACATAAAGCTATGTATATCTTAAAGACAGTAATCAAAGTAACGGTTATTCAGGTTATTTCACATTTTATCATTTTAAGGTAAACAGCTATTCTTGTATGTTCAGTCTTTGTGAAGATTACTCATGGGGCAAGATGTTATAAACCATTTTTCTTAATATCTCCATTCACAAATTTATCCGTGTGCCAAATTATTTTTGATTATTTAGTAATTCTCACATTTTAGAGGAGCTACCATCTTTAAGATGAAATATATTATTTATATGGATTTATTTATGACTCTTTCAACTGTCAAATTCAATTAATACTATAATAACTGAGTAGTTGTCTAGTACCAATTCAAATACATATAAGTAATTTGCATTCTGTATGAGATTCATAAATGAGAACTTCTCAGAATCACAGATTTAAAAAAATAAAAGAGTTGAAGTTTAAACTAAATCTTCAAGAATATATCATAACTTAGTACCAAGAATATATGTCAGTTATAGTTAGAAAAATCATTTAAAATCTAAGGAAGTATGTAATACATTTAAAAATATAAATACTTATATTGTTTCTTTTCCTTAAATATTTACGTGAAATAAAAACAAGCAAATTTAGAATATATTGCAATTAGTATTTTATGTCATATGCATACCTTATTAGTTTTATACAGAAGAAAATCTGAGCTTAAAACATGAATATATTTCTTCAAAGGAATGATTTGATTTAAAAGAACTTTTTTGTGTGATTATACATTCTAATTTTTCTAATCATTTCTTATTTTAGGAAGCAATTACCAATACACAGAATGAAATTGCTCTTAGTGCTTTTTGTTTGTTTGCTTTTTAGAATTTGTGGGCTTCGAGAATGGAATATGGGCTGGAGGAATAGCTTAGCAGTAAAGTGCTTGTATATTAAGCTCTAGGCCCTTTACTTGGGATGATGAGAAGAAGAGATCTACTGAATTTGAGGACTGTCTGGGCTGTGTCCAGAGCTCAGTACCATCCTGGACTACAGAGTGAGAACTTGTCTCAAAAAAGAAAGAAAAGAAAAAAGAAAAACAAATTGGACCAGGTTCAGTACTTATCTACTAGATTTTCTTCATGCATTCATTAAGTGAAAGACACAAGTCATTTCTGATTCTTGGCTATTGACATATAGTGATGCAGTGAACACATCAGTGAAGACTTGTCTTTCACATGCTGATTTCCATTTTCTTTAGATACATAACCAGTATCAGGTGGACAGTGTTTTGTGATAATTCTGCATTTAAATCATTTTAATAAACACCTATAAAATTACCATAGTGATTCTACCAATTAGAATTCCCAACAGGATTACAAAATTATTTTTTTTCATATCTTTTAGCTTTTTGTAAGGATTTTTAAGTTTTTCACAAAAATGCACTGCAACTGTTTAAGGTGGTGTAGATATTATCATGTTTTGAATATATTTACCTTGATATGCATATATTAAAATATCATATATATGCAAAATTTTGTGTATGCTAAAAATAACACATTTTAAAAAGTATACATGGTTGTCAGTTTGCATTTTCTTAATTATTCATATTATAATAGATTCATTTTAAAGATATTATATAAAATATTATAAAATATATACATATATAACAGATATCCACTATTTATATTTTCTTTGTGTTTTATATGAGCCAACAATGGTGATAAAAATTATCCTAAGCAATTGTGAAGAATGGAAAGTGACACTGAATTTCAGGAAATCAGGCAATAGATTTATATATAAATCTAACAGATAAGTTCAACAGTTTGTCACTTAAGTTTGACAAATTAAAACGTGAAAATTAAACACATGTGTAATCAAGTAAAACTACCTCAAATTAGCTTGTATTAGAAAAAAATAAATATGTGCCTTTGATATTAATCTCTGCAAAAGCAAAATATTAAAGATAAACTGTCAAAACAAAACAAAACAAAAATTGATTTCATTTCATAACATTTGGATAATGATATACACTTGGTAATTGTCAGTTTTAGTCAGATTTCCACTACTATGAAAAATATCTGGGATCAACAACTTCAAAAGAAAAAGATGTATTCTGATTTATAGTTTTAGAGGCTTCAGGCCGAGGTTGGATATTTCCTTTGCTTTGGGCCTGGGGTGAGTCAGATACATCATGGCAGAGAAATGAAACACAGAGAAGTACTTCACCTCCTGGAGACGGGAGAACCCGCGTCCACTAAGAAGCTTCCTCTTCTGCTTCATCTGCTCTCTCAGCCTATTGAATGATACACCTCGTCTGCATCAATGGCAGTTCCACGTTTGAGTTTGCTGTCCCACATTTCAGCCATTTCTAAAACACCCTCACCCTCAGAGGCATTCTTCAATAGTTATCTAGATTTCTCTCAATCCAATCAATTAGCCACCACAGTGTCATTTCTTATGCAAATCTCACAGGGTTACCAACCTTATTCCTTCTGTGACCTACACTCAATAATCTCAATATCCTGATTGGACATGGAGAGAGAATTAAAGAAATGGGAATATTTTACTACATAAAATAATCTCTTTCCAACATACAGTCTGTGTAAATTTTGGAATAATCAAAAAAAATCCATGAAAACAAAATTTAAAAGGTTCTGCACAGCAAAGGACACTATCAACATTGTAAAAAGAGAACCAACAGACTGGAAAAAAATATGCACCAGCAACATATCAGATAGGAAGCTCATAACTAGAATATATAGGGAACTGAAGAAAAGAAAACCAATGAAAATAAAGGATCCTATTGAAAAGTGGGCAAATGAAATGAAGAGGCAGTTCACTCACAAAGAAGTACAAATGCCCAATAGATACATAAAAAGATGCTCGACATCCCTGACCGTAAGAGAAATGCAAATCAAAACAATGCTAAGATACCATCTAATTCCAGAGGGAATGGCCTATATCAACAACTCAAATAGTAACATGAAGATTTCTCAAACGACTAGAAATAAATATCCCCTTTGATCCAGAGACACCCCTCCTGGGAATTATTTCAAAAGAGGTCAAAACAACACATGACAGAGGTACATGTATACCCATGTTCATAGCAGCACAATTAACAATAGCTAAAATATGGAAGTCACCAAAATACCCATCAACAGACCAGCGGATACACAAACTGTGGTATTTATACACAATGGAATACTATGCATCTGTAAAGTCCAACAGCGTGGAGGCTTTTACAGACAAATGAAAGAACCTTGAGAACATCATGCTTAGGGAAGTGAGTCAGAAGCAGAAGGTGAAACATCGAATGGTCTCTCTGATATGAGAAACCCAGATCACAACTCCTATGGAACTTAAAAGGAAAAACAAAATGAAACAGGGGGGCAGGGTGGGGAGGGAGTGGTGGGTAGGGGGAGGGACAAAAGGAAAGTAGGAAAGTCCTTGTCACCTAGACAGGATACGTAGGCGCACAAATGCTCAACTCCATTGTAAAACTTAAATTTTGTTCTTATACATATCAATAAAAAGGGGGAAAAACAAAACTAAAAAAATAAAGTGAGTACTTCCATTTGGGAAAATGAAAGTCTAACTAATTGCTATTATTGGTTCATATCAACTTGGAGCAGTGCATTTTCCTGACTCAAGTTGCAACTTGACACCCAGTAAGTACTCCTTCGCTAATTTTTCTCATATTTTAGCCTCATGTACTAATATCTTTGCATAGATATTCTGTGAACGTTGGTCTCACATCTGTAAGTATTGAAAACATTAATTTTTCTTTGTAATGTTCATACACATATTTTCTTGGCATTATTTTCTATATAATACAGTGAGACCATTATTTACATAGCATTTACTTTATATTACTTACTTTGAGTATTCTGGAGGTGAAGTTTACAGGCACATTGTGTAAGTTACATGCAGATACAGTGGCATTTTGTATAAGATACCTGAGCATTTACAGATTTTGGATGGACTCTTAGAGACAACCTCCACGAAACCGAGAAACAACAGTACACACGCTAAAAGTAGGATTTTCCTTACATTTTTGGTGTTTTGTGGAAATATATTGCTGGTGCTTGTGTGGAGGCTTTTTTAAAATAATGTTTTGAGTCGTTTGTTTTTTTTTTTTTTCTTTCCTATTTTTTGTAGAGCTGAACTTATATATTTTTTTCAATAAAATTCATTCAAAATTATGCAAGCATCTTGTCATCTGTATAGTCTTGGTCAGTTCCATGTGGCAATCAACCAATAAAAGTTGCCTGATAAACCTAATATGTCATGTTATTTATTTAATTGGTTACTCAATGTATGCTCCAATTTCCTATTTTAATAATGACAACAATGGAAAAAATACAATATGTTGGAGGAAAAGCTCGTGTTAGTAAATTCATGTATATGGTATGACTGATTTATATTATTGTCCAAGAGTCTTGCAAAGTTTCTGATTTTCTTTTCTACCCATGTGATATTGATGACCGTTTTGACACACTGGAGATATCAGCCTGCGTATCGTTGTACAAATAGTCTTCCAACTCTTTGTGATTATAGTAGGAGAGTCAAGTAGTTGTCTGGTGGTCATACAATATGTAAACAGAGATAGCTGACCTTTTAAACACAGGTGACATCTATCAGTCATTAAATTGGTGGTATTAGCTCCAACTTACTACATGTAATATTTTACTTAATTAGTCAACGTATAAAAGGTCTTTCAACATTAATCTTGCTCTGTTTTTTACTTATCCCATTGCCAAATTCATGTTCTATAGTCTACATTAGATTGTTATCACGATTTTTTTTTTGTATTAGCTTCTGTCTTCTGGATTCTGTGTAATCCAGTGATACACTACCCAAATATCTCAAGAACCTAACACAAGTGGTTGTTATTATTGACAAACAGTGACTATATATATTTGGCAGGTTGCTCTCCCCCTACTGCAGACAGCTATGTTTTTTTCCATATAGTATTTCTACTGGGTGTTAGGTATGTAGATTCCAGTAGCCTCTTTAGTATCAGATAATAATAATAAAAAAGAGCACCCAGTCTCATAGATAGCTGTGGTCTGCTTCTGGAGGTAGCTGAATGGGAAATTTACTCTGATTTGATGTCTATAAAGGAAGTAGAGATTGTGATGGAAAAATGTGGTACCTGAGTACAGGGGAAAAAATCTAAAACATTTTATAAATTAAATAAACTGAAAAAAGTTGCCGAGAAATTTGCCCAATTTTATATTAAATTCTTAAGTGATAAATTCTTAAACATAGGTTGGTACTTTATAGTGTCCTTTCAAAACTTAAAAATAACATGTCTCTCTCTCTCTCTTGTTCTCTCTCTCTCTATATATATATATTCATAGAGAGAACATATATAGACTATATATATATATATATATATATATATATATATATATATATATATATGATTGAAATAATCCAAATGGAACCACTTTTCAGAATAAATACTAAATTTGTTCAAGGAGCCAGGCATTACTTTCATTTTGGGCATGAGCACACTAAGTACTGTCTTTTTCATGTCTTAATGCTTTAATCTCCAGAATACTAGGCTTGCGAGACTTTATATAACAAATTATTAAAAAGTTGATATCATAGAAGCAGAGAAGAGAATGACACGGACCAGTTACAAGAGCAGGGTTGGCAGTGCACGGGCAGGGTTATCGATCGAAACATTCACATAATTGAAATAAGTCGATCTATTTGGGTAATATTATTATTAAAGTTAGTAGCATACATTTCTTTTCAACCTTTGATTAGTGCTTTTTCTTCTTTCTTTCTTCCTTCCTTCCTTCCTTCCTTTCTTTCTTTCTTTCTTTCTCTCTCTTTCTTTTTTTCTTCCTTTCTTCCTTCCTTCCTTCCTTCCTTCCTTCCTTCCTTTCTTTCATTCTCTTTCATTTTCTTTCTTTCTTTCTTTCTTTCTTTCTTTCTTTCTTTCTTTCTTTCTTTCTTCCTTTCTTTTTCCAGTTCTGGCGATTGAAAGCAGGGCCTCCTCTGTGCTAGGCAATGGGTCCCTTTATCAACTGTAACTCCAGCTCTATTTTCTGACATTTAATAAAAGAAAAGATTATTCATCTTCTCACCATAGAAAAATGTGAAGTCATGTGTACACCCATGAGTTATCTTTACAAGATAAGTATATGCAACTTTTATTTCCAAATTAAATTTTACAAAATAAGTGATGACAACTATACATGTGTGAAACTGGAGTGATATTTGAATGTGTGAAAGAATGTGCGTATACATATGGAAAAAATGCTGGCCACGTGTCCATTTTAAAAATATGCAAGGACTGAGATTGATTAGAGTGAAAGAATATAAAAATGAGAGTAAATATATAGAATGTTTCCCTCACTAAAATAAGAGGATTTGATGCATAAATCACTTTCTTCCGAAATAACTGTTGGATTCAAACCATTAAAATTTTAAACTCAGTTTTAATTCTCCAAAGCAAACACATGTGCATATTGATTGGTATTTATAAATGATCTTCATGTAAATTTGGGTCATTTTATTCAGTTGCAAATGTTGAACTAACTTTGAGTACTCTGATGTCATTGAGAACCTGGGATACAAGCTCGAGATCTCAGAGGAATGTGTTTAGGGTAATGATTGTAAGTTTGAGAGACAAAGTCTTCTGGGAACAATTTTCATAACATTGTGACCATGTTTGGGTATTGCCTATGAAGCAAAAATCTGCACTGTAGATCAGGGACCCAAGAACATAAACAAACAAACAAACAAATGTGTAAATGATAAATAAATGAACAATTGGTGAGGTGGAGGACCATATTATTTTTGGTGATCTGCAAAATATATAATCATGTTCTTATTTTTTTTTCCATTTGCAACATGATTTGTCAAATGAAAAGCTCCTCTGTTGTTTAACAGTTTTTATATCTTTCCTTGAATCATCCTCTTTATCAAATTATGGATGCCTTTATTTTTGATTAAAATTAGCCAAAGTACAGAAGGCATTCTTGGCTATTCTCTCTTTCTCTCTTTTTCTCTTTATCCCTCCCTCCATTCCTTCTTTTCTCTATTTTTATTGGGGAAGGCTTTAAAGAACAAGTACATGTTTATTTTCTAGTTTTGTATGCTTCAGACAGTCAGGCCCCATGAGGATCAGGGCTTCCTGGCAGGAACACGGGTTGTGTTTTGAAGGATTTGTCAGCCAGGTGTTGATATTTAGATCTTGACATCAAATTTGCCTTCACATATTGGCAGCATATCAGTGCTGTGATATTACATATTTATTTGATGACTTTTTGGTGATATTTCTATATTAGCCAAGAAATCAGAAAGTAAAGGAGCATTCTCTAAGTTTGATTTGTCTTACACATGTAAGACAACTAACCAATTTAATTCACTTTCCTTCCATGCTTACATTACTAATTTTTAAATCTATTGGTTTGAAGCTTAACATTTTACTTTTACATTTATAACAAAATTATCAATGGTCCTAATGCAAATTGTTACATGGTATTACTAAATTTAAATAATATATGAACATTTTTTCACATTTACTGTCAGAACAGTAAAAGCTTCAGAGTAACAACTTTGGGCTAAAACACACTAGCAAAAACATACATGTGTTTAAGAATTATTATTATCATTAAAACTTTATTAACTTAATGTTAGGGCTTTGTAAGTCTCTTCATAAGAAAACAGAAGCTTGAGATAATATTTTCTTTATAAACATTTTTTAAACTATGATGGCCTGATATGTCCCTTTATAGTTTCATAAACAATAAATAAAATATTGAATAAGTTAACCCTAAACAGTAATGGACAACCCTAAACTGTAATTCCTAAACAGTTCTTTGAAAGTAATCACAGATGTTTCAGGTTTCTGAGTGTTGTCACTGAGAGTAGACTAACACCTTTTACCACATAGTTTTTATGTAACAGAAAGAAGTGAAGCTTCTAGCATCATAAAGTCTTACCTTTCCTCAGGGCAGTGCATATATATATATATATATATATATTTCCAGTGCCCATGGACTGAAAACTATGAATACCAACAGAGCAATTCAAACTGCTTTTTGTGTTTTCTCATTCATATTAAAAGTTTCCTTTCTCTTCCAAGAGATCTCCACATACCTTAAATTCTTTGGATTCATTTATATTTTTGGTTTTAAAGTTGAGATGAGAGTAAATATATCTGAGATCAAAATTAAGATGTTTCGAAATACTACAAAATAATGAGGTCATTTTTAAAAATTTAATAATGTGCTGTAAGGTGGAGTTTTATAGCCTAAATAAGACAATTAACCAAATTGTTAATTGTGTTAAAGTATTTAAAATGTAATTTATTGAACTAAGTCAATCTATTTACTAGTCACGATGGAAGAAAATAATGATTAAGAGAAAAAACTAAAGAGAAATCTTCATTTTCAGATAATCATGCAAACTAAAAGTTGGCTGAAAAGAGTTTGCTACTAAGTTCCAGGCTTTGAGAATAAGAAGCAATATTCTTTGTAAGTTTCTATTTTATTTTTTGTTCAAACTCGCCTATGTACATTTTTTCTGGTCCTCAAAATGAATTGTATAGACTCTGAATTCCCTTATATTCCAAATAATATATTTCTGTGTTGTTTAGATTACTAAGATATTCAATAAATAATGCAAAATAATATTATAAAATAAATAAAATCATGGTGGTTTATTGTGGGATTGTGTTTATACTGAACTACGACTGTTAATAACTGTAATGTAGTAGTAGAGTTAAAAATTGAGAACTTTTCTGGGACAAAATATTTCAAGGTAATCACAGGTTTCTCTTTTTTTTTAGCCCAATTATAAATACATGCTCTATATTGTACTAAGGAGTGTGCAAAATTAAATTATTTGTTAAAAAACAGTAGAAATTTATCAAAAAAGCTTTCAAGATTTAGCATTCGATGATGGTTATGGCAAAAATAATAGAAAAATAGTTTCCTCTGGTTAATCATGCCACACTACTGATCTGATTCTTTAACCAATGATTTTAAAAAACATATTGAAATTGATTGTACTTATGATTTAATTAATTAGGATGTCACATTTAAATGTAATGTTCTTTTACAGCTACAGCTAAAATATTAAAATATTTAATCATTTCTTCTTTGTACAATAACACTGAAACGACATGTCCGTATCATATAATCAATCGTATAATTTTCCTCTTAAAATCTTAATGGGTGTTTTTTTGTGAGCTGAATAATACATGACAAATTTGAGTGTTCCAGACCCATATAATCCCACAGTGTTACAGCCTAGTAGTTAATTATTCTTAGTTTCATGAGGTTGGAAACAGAATAAATATATTATTAAAATTAAAACAAATATTTTCTGATTTTAAAAGTCTCATATCTATAAATCTGCTTGACAAGGTAATAAGGTTTTTCTAACTTTACATAAACATGATCACCAGTTAAAATGATTGTGTGCATTTAAAAAAAATTGATATTACCTCATAGCAAGTATAAGTGTCTTATTCCAACAACAATAATGAGAATTAAGAAATTATGTACTCAGATGCAAGATATGCTTGAAATAATAACGATACATCTGTGTGAAGTTGTTTCATAAGCAATTGAAAACAAAGTCTCATAATTTCAGTCAAGTCCTAGAGAATTAATGCAAATACAGGAACTGAAAGATTAAACCATGACTTTCTTCTTAATTTTATTTCGTATTTGAGAGAACAAAAATGATTATTCTTGAAATATCTTGAAGGAGTTCTGAACAGGAATTAGTGAAAAGAAAGGGGGGAAGATTGCCAGATATGAGAGAAAAAATAAAATTCTGACAAGGTTGTTAGGGAATTTTAGGAAATTTATGAGAGTGCATCTATAATGCAATTCTTAGAATGATACATGTGAATAAAATAAATGTCTTTAAGGAAATAAGAACCTGAAATATAGCTGTGAGTTAAAGTGGCTAAACTCTGTATAGTGTAATTGTATTTTTATTATTATATAATAGGACCTAATATAATTATCTGTTCTCTTATGTAACAGTTGATATTGTAAGATTTTGATTTCTTGGTTTCATCATGATGAGATGTAAGATGAATGGACAGAGATCTTCTGAAACTTTGAGCTAAAATAAATCTTTCCTCCACAATGTTTTGCACAATGTACTCTGTTATAGTGATGAAAAAGTAACTAAGTATATATTATATATCTTTACACAAAATTATATTTTTAAATAATTTCCCTATGGGCTTTGCAGTGTTAACAATCATGTTTTTAATGTCTGTTGTAAAATAGGTGTAGGTTTCCAAAGTGAAGATTAATTTTTGTTAGTGTTGTTGGGTTTCCTGTCACTAAGAAAATTACACGAGAACATAGTTGGAATACTTTTCTGCAAGTGTTTTTTTACATTAAATGTTTGATTTTCTGAGGCAGCCATAATATTTTTTGAATATTTTGTGAGTCGAGGCAGTCAGATGACACCACTATTTAGGTTGATTGTATACACATACACAAAAATGTACAAACACACATATGGCCCACACAAAACAGAACAGCTACAGTTTAACACCAATATTGGCATAATATTTTCTTTCTCAAAATATCTAACTTTCAGAAACTGTACAAGTTTATTTCAATTTGTTTTTCTGTTTCGCTCAGTGGGTGTTCTACATGAAACAGGAAAAATAATTGCTATTGAGTTTAAATCAATTTTTATTGAAATTTTAAGAACTTGTCGCATACAATGCTGCAGGATGTCTGTATGGATTATCTTTAATCCTTACCTCACATGAACAAAGCAGTCATTGCTTATAGAGATGAAGTGAAAGGCCCGTGCTATTAAGCCTTCTACCACAAGTCTTTTGCCAAATAATATTTAAAGCATATAATACCTGCTTAGTTTCCACGTTACAAGTTATAAAACTTAAAAGCAAATCCACTATTTCCATTCAGTGATACCATACTGCAACTGTTTATATAGACTAACACATTTTTCACATAAACCACTTAAACATTCTGGAAATTTTGGAGACAGAGGTAGAACAAAGATTGTGTTCATGAGAAAGTAACATACTAAAATAGTGAAAATTTTGAACATTATATTAGCAATATTTTAAAGCAGTAAGAAGCATTGTTTCAAAATATATTGCTATGAAATATCACAGATTGTTTAATTCCAAAAATATTCCAAATATCACACCAAAATAATATATTTTGAAACATACAGTGCTGGTTTGGGTGAATGGCACAGCAGTAAAAGTGCTTGCTTAGCAACTGCAGGGCCCGGAATTTGATTCCCCAGCTCTCTAGAGGCTGAGGCAGGAGGATTACTTTGAGTCTAAGAGTAGCCTGGGCCAC
Organism: Ctenodactylus gundi; assembly: GCA_004027205.1. Taxonomy (NCBI): domain Eukaryota; kingdom Metazoa; phylum Chordata; class Mammalia; order Rodentia; family Ctenodactylidae; genus Ctenodactylus; species Ctenodactylus gundi. The sequence goes on along the minus strand of PVKB01002070.1, from coordinate 156,635 downwards.
ATAGTGAGTTCAGGACACATTGGACTGTGAAACAAGAGGCTGCCTCAAACAAACAAATAAACAAACAAACCTAATTAGCTGCTGAATAATTTATCTGAATAATTACTCTTACTCTTACTATTACTACTCTTTTACTTAGAGTAGAAGATAGTATTATATACTTTATACAAAATAAAAATATAGTGATGTTTTAGAAAAAACACGAAAGTCAGCTTAACATGCCTGATATCAATATTTTATGTTTTGATTTGTTTATAGATATTTGAACAACCTTTGGTTTGTGAAAAGTAATCAAGATTCTCATCTACAATAGGGTGATATAAGTATTGCTTATGTTATTTACTGAAACATTAAATGTTTTGTGTCTATTTCATTGTTATTCACAAGACATTTTAATGTTTTAAGACAATTTTTTTCTCACTTTGATTTTCTCTTATATTTGACCATTTAGTTATTAGCATATCATACTCTAATCATAAATGATATTCTTATTTTACAAATATAGTTTAGTGCATTAGAACACATATTGATTAACATATGCCTTACATGTGACAAGCATCCTGTTAGGTAAACTGCAGCCCTATGTATTTTGATAACACATGTATGTCTTATGGTGCTTACTCTGACCAAAGATGGCCATGCACTGAACTCAGTTTTCTTTCGTCCAGCTCGGTCTTATCTGCATCTATATTCCACAGTGAAAACTGCACTTTTCCACTTATCTTGCACTATTATGATTGAAACTGCTTTATATAGTATCCTCTCATCTACAGCTACAAGTAGCAAAATTATGCATTCGTATAAACAATCTCTCTTTGCTTGATAGGTGGTAATGTCCACGTGCATGTCAAGTAAAGCTGTGTGTACAATTCACCATCAAAGAGGAAGAGCACGGGACCACACATGGGCTACAGTTGTGGTGAAGCAAGTGCAGAAAGGTGCAAGTGCAGGGCCTTTAATATACCTTTAATTTTTAATGATACAATAATGCATAACAATAATACATATTAATGAGGTACATTGTGATACTTGGCACATGTGTACAATGAATAGTATGTATTACGTGTAATACTTTCAAAACTTCTGACTTCAAAATGTACAATACATTATTGTTACCGATAGTCACTGTAGGATGCAACAACAACCCAGAAATTATTGCTTCTATTTAACTGCAGTTTTTACTGGAAATCAGTTTTCATTAATCAACCTTTGCCTTTACCCAAAGCTCTACCAGTACAGTAACCGATGGTTTTAATCAATATTTTTATGCAGTTAATTATTTTATATTAGACATATGAGTACAAGCATGATTTATTTGGGTTTAGTGCTCCGATTACCATAACCTTCTCCATACTGCCCCCTCTTGTTATTTTGAAATAAAAAAATTGCATATAATTTAGCTGATCATTAGAATTATTTGTTTCCTTTTTGTATTTTGTTTCTCAGAGGGTGGACAGTGCCATCAATTCTCTGATCTCAGTGACTCTAACGAGAGACACGAGGGATGCTCATGACAAAGGACATGCAGCATACGTCATAGTGACACGTGCCACATGCTGAGTGATGGTAGGGAAGAAGTGATGCAGCAATCAGGGACATTGCTAATGCAACAGAACAATCACTAGTACTTATGAAAATCATAATAACTGATCTTGGGCTACATGGGCATCTTTTAAGTGATTTCTAAATTTCTGGTACTGCATTTCTTAAATGAAGTTACCAACAGAAATTTATACTTCGTAAGTTTTACAAATATACAGCATTGAGATGCTGTATATTCATTTATATCCATAGACATATAAATGCATCACACACACACACACACACACACACACACACACACACACACACACACACACACACTAATGGTCACAAAAATCTGAAATGCAGTGTATTGTGATGCCCACAGTTTCGTAAGTTTGTAAGAGAGTTATTGAATGTTTTTACACACTAATTCATACATAAGAAGATAACCCCAGGTCATTAACGCTAAGAGAAATGTTTTTACAATATGAGCTTTTAAACTATATTCTTCTTAAACCAAATATTTTGCTAAGCAAATAATATCTGATTGTATAATTCAAAGTTCATACACAGTAATGATATCATAGCATATGGTAAAGAGCGAGGCCCTGACTTCAGTCTCCCAGCACCACATGACCTGAGGTTGGTAGTGCCCGTTTGCAATCCCAGCACTTCGGGAGGCTGAGACAAGAGGTCTGCTGTGAGTCCAAGGCTAGCCTGAGCTACATAATAAGTTCATGGCCAGCCTGGGTTGCAAGGTGAGACCTTGTGTCAAAAAACAAACAAACAAACAAAAAACCCAAACAACAACAACAACAACAACAAAAATCGGTAAGGGCCTACATTAAATATAAATGAAATCTAAAAGGTTATCTGAAAATGCATAGTTTTTGTCTAATATTCTAACTGGGTTATTCTATCAGAATGATATAAGTTTTATTGAGGAAATAAGGACTGACAAAATTCCAGTTGTACAAACTTACAATAGGTATACAAAAATCTACATATAAAATCCAACTGATTCTTAACCTTGCAATAATGACAATTTACTGTTGTGGTATATATCACTATGTATGCATTTTTCATATATATGAACATATTTACAAAATTATTTTATTTGTCTTTCTTTTCATCCTCTTTTTTACTGTAAACACATGATTAATATAGCTATAGTATAATAGAAAATTCTAGAATTCTTAGTTACACAGAATTAGTGTAACTAAACCAATTTTCAAAATTGAGAGATTTGCATAAACATCAAAGATTTAAGTCCTTCTAGCATGAAATTAAATACAGATCCAAATTACCTTACAAGTGTGCAATTTGATTATTTTAAGTTGTAATATTTTGTTCATACTAACTGAAGAGTTTTATATTAGAGAAATGTAATTTGTATGTACACATGCAGCACATATGGTGTACTAATTCTTTGGAAACAGAAGGACTAATATAATGGAATCAAGTATATCTACTTAATGCTTCCTCCAAAGAATTCCAAAAATGCAGTGGCAGGACTTGCACATCTGGAACTGTATTTCCCTGGAAGTTTGCACAAGCAGTCTATGCCTTCAAATATGTTAATATCTCATTAGAAAGAGTTCATTAAAGAAGCTAAGAATATTAAGCACAATTAGAAGATGCACATTTTGATGTTCTGCAACACAGTGTATGGTTATAGTTCACATCAGCCTCTTCAGTACCTTATCTATGTATCTGGAAGAGAGGATATGGAAGAAAATTTCCAAGCATAACTCTTATCTGAGCAGTGCCTGCAGTATGCAATAATGGAAATATCACACTGTGTGCATTAGAATGGACAAGCATTACACATTAAGAAAAAACTACATTAAAGAGCTTAGAAATTTAATGAACTACAGGGTGAAATAAATAATATATTAAATTGCATTAAAGGATGCCTACCTACTTCCTGAGTGTTTAATGTTTTGTTTTACTATTAATATATTTGGTTATAAGAGGTTTTGAATGACATTTGTTTTTGAATAAAGAGCATCCATGCATTTGTCACAAAATAAATGTGATTTATTCTACCATAATCTGAATTTCTACCTGAATGCTCATAAGTGCATATTTTGAGTTCTTTCCTAATACACTAATAAAATACCCAACACACATATTGATACTTTATTCACTTAGAAAAAAAAAAGGAAAAGTCATTGTTAAGTTTTATTTCCCTGTTTTAACAAATAGCTTTAAACCAGTTAAGTTATCATAAATAGTCTTTGTTAAATGAAGTTGAATAATGAACAGTGAATGAACTAATTTACTACCTTGCCAGAAAAATCACATGCATTTCTCATCACCTCCTTTTCTCTGCCTCAGGTTTCACCTGGATCCCGGCTTCCTGTGCGTGACAGGATCTTTGCTGTGGAAGTTCTTTGTGGCCAAGAGATGTTGGAGATGAACCTCACCAAGAATGTTACCAATGCTCCCATTGCTTTGATCCAAAAACCACAGCCTTTTTTTTTCTTTTTCTAATGACAAGTTCTTACTGTAGCCCAGACTGTTTCTGAACTCACTGTATAGCCCCAAGCTGGCCTTGTACTCTTGGCAATCCTTCTGCTTCAGCCGAGTCCCCACACTCAGGTTTATGTGGTGCTAGGGAATTGAACTCAAGGCCTTTTGCTTGCAAGGCATGCACTTTAACCAGGGAAGCAGTTCCTCCAGCCCTTGGCAGGACTTCTTGATGTGATTTTTCCCTTGAAATCCTCACAACAATGGCAGTTAAATATGCCATGAAATAATTGATTTTGTGGCTATGACTACCTCGTAGGTGTCAAGATTCTTATGAATGTGATTCTCTTACATCCTATAATTTCAGCTCTAATTCCATGACTTCTCAAAAATTAATTTGTTTATATAATTTAATACCATGTACTTTTTAAACGATGTGTTAAATGTCAAATACTTGTCAGAATCCAAGGTTTATAACAACTTGTAACTTGGGAATTTGTTTCTTTTGAATATCTTCAAGTCAAATCAATTTGAGGTTATTGTAATCAAAACGTTGTCATATTTTTCAAATTTCATTCTGATGGTTTTTCTGATGATTCTGATAGTGACTGCCTCTTTTAAAGATCTAATCCCATCCTTCTCAATACCAAAAACTCATAGATTTCCTGGGTGTTTATGTTAAAATGCATTGTTTTTTGGCATTGAAAAAAATTCTAGTTATTGGATTTTTTATTTTTCACATGTCTCTTTCAAATTATTAGCTTTAAAATGGAAAGAACATGCTATATAATGGCAATAAAATTATTAGTTGAGGGAATGCAAAATTATTTATTCTTTTCCTGAATTTTAAGATACCTTCCTTAATATACTGTTTCCATGTAAATGATTTGAGGACCATATTATTAATATGATATCAATATCTGTCTACCAAACCCCATAAAACCATAAGGAAGTGTCTGGTAGATACATGTCCTGAATTTGTTGTTTCTTACTTTGTGCTTTCCTCTAAATTTAAATAGCATATGAACAAAACTTCTTTACAAATAAATCGCTACAAACTTCAATATATTACTACTTGTGTTCTGTAAAAAGAATGAGCTATCATCTATTTGATTATAACTTGCTTTATGACTAGAATAGAATTGCTGCCTTGGGATTCTTATTTCTTGAATCCAAGCTTCCTGTGATCAATAGGCTTCTCCTTAGAGAGATCATTAGAACACAAGTCGACATTCATTAGTTTTTAGAAGATGAACAACATAATGTTTTTTCTTTTTGTTCAACAATCTGGTATTATTTACTTCAATATGCAAATCCATATCATGGTAACAAATGCATGGCTACAATTCTCTAATACTTTCAGATTTAACAATACAAAAATAACTCTTTTGGGATTAACTCTTGTTACAATGATTTGGTAATTTAGCTATAGATTCATGTTGTAAGAACGTAAATGCAATTTATCCAATACTGAGTTTTGAGATTACAGAGTGATACCTGATATTACAGAATATCAGTATGTTATGGATAGATCTCTCATATGTGCTTGTATTGTGGTAACAATTTATATTTAAGTAGGAGCTATCTTCCTTTTTTAAAGATGGGGTATCACTCTGTAATGCATACAGGCTGGTCCTGAAATATCCAGGTGGCCTAGGCTGAATTCAAACTCACAGCAATTCTCTTATCAACTGCTAGAATTGCAAGTGTGCACCACCGTACCCAGCTAGTACTTAGTGCAAAGGAATTGAACCCAGGCCATTGTGCTTGGTAGGCAAGTGCTGTAACAACTGAAGTCCATCCCCATTCCCTGCCTAGCTTCCTCATGGGAAAACAATAAAAGTACAATGCCTATCAAATTCAGGCTTTGTGGATCCCTGGGAGAGATGGCAAGTGATTCCTTTCAGTTTGTTTCATGTTGTGAACACAGAAATACTCTTTAAAAGATATGAGGTCATCTAAAGTTTTAAGATTAATTAATTAACACATAATGACAGGAAAAAAACACAAAGAATTACTTAACATGATAAAGATTTTACATAGTTTTTATTTTTTAGAGAGGAAATTGAATAACTGGATATATTTATTCAAACGTTTCATAAGATTGCTATCGGTTTTAACAGTAAAGCAAAAAGAAATCAGTATTCTAAAAACGTGTTCTGTTTTCAGTATATGTACCAATGAACCAAAATGTATATGGATGTGTGTATGTGAGTGTGTGTGATAAACTATTGCAACAATTAAGAATAATTCCAAAGATCCAAATACTTATATTTTGCTATGTATTCAAACTTAGCTTTCCCAATTCATGGCAAAATTTTAGTCTGTTCGTACTGTCTGTGTTTCTCCATTTTCCATCATGGATATGGAATTAGATATTATGCAATGTATTGAAATGGCACTCTTCCACATATCATAATTTATTTGAGATCCAGCTACATTGTTACATAAAGCATAGCTCATTTCTCTTTATTGTTTAGTGAGAATACTGCACAGTTCACTCATTTACCTACAAAGTAGCCATTTGGGTGGGTTTTGTTTTGGAGCAATTATAATGAATGCTGCAATTCACATTTTTGCACAGGTTTTTATGTGCTTACCAGTTTTTATTTGGTTGGAAGCATGCTTGTTGAATCATAATATAAGTACATGTTTAGCTTATGAGAAACTACTAAACTGTTGTCAGCTGTGGTTGCGTAATTTGTATGTTCAAAAGCAAATCTCATTCATAGCCAGTCTAAGTGGACTTTGTGTTATCATTAGTATTTATTTTTAAGTATTTGAAAAGTTGTTTTGTTCCATTTTGTTCCGTTTCATCAATCTTTTAAAATTTTCACTTCTCTCATGTGTTTATATATGACTTAGAGTTGTAGGAACTCCAAACATCCAGTTCTTCTTATTTTTGTGTGTTGATGAGTTGTCTATTTTTAATATGATGCCCAAAATGAGATATTTCTTCTTTCGAAAGCCTACTTCTGTCTTTTTATGAGTTATGTAAATTAACTATGAAGCCCTGAAGAAAAGAAGGAAATTCAAGTTTCTTGTAGGCAACAGTAAGATCTTCAATATCAGGACCAATTAGATAGAAGACAGGAATGATCACAGACTAGGATAATAGGAGAAGTGACTTGATTGGAAGGTACAAGATTTCATTATTTGTGAATATATATTATTCAGCTCAAGCTTTCAATACTAATATTGAATATTTATTCTTAATTTACAAATGGACTCTGATGTTTAATTTATATAATTTTAAGGCTTCTATTTCTTTAGACAGTAGCAGAGACTAAGATGAAAATTTTAAATCCCTTTTCCCCAGGAATCCCAAAGAAATTTCAGGAAGCAAGGAATGAACAAAAATGGCATGACAGAATAGAGATATTTCTTTGACTGTCAGCAGATATTTAAATAACATGAATGCCATCTACTTATGGCGGATTCCTTTAAAATTGATGATACTTAGAGAACAAAGGAAATCAGCCCAGAGTCACTTTCTGCAAAGCGTTGTAAAGTATAATAGTTGACAAGAAAATGACTCTTCAAGACTTGGAGCCTGATAATGCCCCGGGTGAAAACTTCCAGACATACAGAGCCACTGCTTTTCCATAACGCTGCTACACTTACGATCACCTAGGGAGAATAAAGTGCCAAATGTAACACTTCTGCAGTGACCTGACTTAATATTAAAAGCAGAGAAATGGAAAAAGGAGCAGAAATAAGAAATTCTTACTTACATAACATTTCAAAATGCACATTATAGTACATGTATTTCAAGCATTAAATCAAACATCTCTATTTAGTTAATTACTTAAGAAATAATACATGTTTACCAAGCACTTTCCATTTTCTTCTAGTCTGTGGAAATCACGGGCATTACAGAGATAAGTACACTGTTCCTTTCAAGTCTTCACGATAAATGGAAATGATTATTATTTAAATCAGTCAAATGTAAAGTAATAGTGCATATAAATGATTTGTGAAGTGTGAAATCACTGTACGGGACACAATTTAGAATAGGCAGGTTGCCTTCACAGAGGAAGGGGCCGAATCTGACCCTGAAACAGTAGAACTTGCATAATATGACACTTAATTTTATTGTAATAGGATTAATATAGCGATCCCTTGAGCAGCCTACAAAAGAATCTTTACCAAGTAATGATATAGCATTTTGTAAATTTTGTGAAAATAAAATACTTTAGGCTATAATTTGATAGTATCTTCTGTTTTTATATTCTAATTTATTACTGTCATATTTTCCCTTGTGGACCTTTCAGAAGAAATTTGAGTTTGAGTTCTTGGTATGGGGTTCATAAATTGTATATATTAATTGATTCATTCCCATTTCTATGCATAGGTAAAGAAATTGTAGATCATGAGAAAAACAGAACAATTAATATATTATGGATAGACTTATTGGAGAGAAAGAAAAATTATCACTTTAACGGATAAACCAGTTAAATTTGATGAATTAATCTTGTTGAAAACTATCAACTTTCATTGTGCCTTAATGTATTATGAATAAAATTAGAAACAAAAGAAAATTTACTTTATTTCACAGAGGTAATTAAAACCTTTGTGGGTTATGACTAAAATCAAACCATAAAGATTTTTTTTTAATTTCTCAGGCATAATGAAAACCTTCCTTGGTTTTTGTATATTATGTATTTTAAGAGCTAAATTTAAAAAGTTGATATTTGTAGTTTATTATTGTCCACAAATCACAGATTGAGTAACTGATATTTTGTTTTGCAGTTCATTAGACATTAGTCATTTTAAAGTATTTATATTCAAAAAATTACCTCAAATTGTGCATGCTTCAAAATCTTCCAAAAGGTAGATCTAACAGAACAAATCAAAATCACATGTGCATAGCTCTGCATTATGTCTGTAACAGTCCACACTCCACCTTACACACACTTCAGATACAAGATTGTATTTGCCGTGGATCAGAATGGAGAAATATATAATTGCTGGTGTGATTCTAGAGACTCATAGGGCTGGGAAGTCTTATAGAACAGTGTAAGCATGTAGATAGAATCTATGTGTCATTTAGATATGGTTTGTGTCTTGTGGAAAGGGAGAATTAGAAGTGGAGCAGTATTTGCAAATAAGGAATCTATTTTCAAATGGAATTCTAATAATCAAAACAGAAGGGAAATTGTAAAACTTAAAGAAATAAGATATAACTGGCCAAAGCAAATTTAAATTTTAAAAAGTTATGCATTAACTTTAAAATATGTACAGGTAGGCATGAATATTATAACACTGAATCTTGTCATTGTAACTAAATACATACTTTATCACATATTTGAAATGAAACCGTTAAAAATTACATAGTAAACAATATGTGATTTGCATTGTCATTTAAATAATTAACTTGACATAATTGAGCAGTTAATATTGTTATGAAAAATAGCATTTTTATATATAACTGTCACAATAATGCTTACCAATTATTGACCACACTTTGTGGACGGTTAAAGATTTTTGAGATTTATTTTCTTAGAAAAATAGGTATCATCACTGATGCTTCACGAAGAGCACAGACTTTTAGCTTGTATTCAATTTTTTACTGTTTATCTTAGAGAAAAGAGTATTTTTTCTTAATATTTTATATTGCAACGCATTTTTATTTAAATTATTTTTCATCCATTTTATTGATATGTGTATATGCAAAACATAATGCTTACATTGGTCTTGAGTATTTTGTGCATATACGTACATTACACATCCTGCACTTCGCCTTTTTTGACCCTTTCTCCCGCTCTGCTCCCCACTAGTTCCCATTATGACCCTCAATTAGTTCTACAAAATGACTGTGACCTGGATTTTAAGGCATATGCTAGCTATTATAAATATTATTCCACAATATTTTTATTGTATATGTTTGTGCAACTTACAAATATCTACTCCCCTAACAGGTGTCTATCTTTACACATACACAAATATAACTCATAATTTGTATTGATTCACCTTTTCAAAGATAATTTTAAATTCTATATTTCTCATTATTCAAACAAGCTGTTCTGTATTTTCATGCTGTGAACCTGACACCATTTCTCTGAGGTACAGAGCTCAGGAACAAGTGCTCAGTCAAAGTGTCTACACAGTTTTATTTTTGCCAGATAGCAAAAAAATAAACTCCACATTGCTTTTCTAATTTACATTCCTCAAAGCAATGTATATGGGTTCCTATTGTTCCAGTGTCTTGCAAGGCTGATCCAATATGCCCTGCAAATTGGAAAGAATTTATCAATGTCATATGGTAAGGTGGATTTATTTTGAAAAAAATAAAGGAAAAATATAAGGTTATGGCTAGCCCATAATAGAAATAGAAGGGTTGGATAATAGCAGGATTAAATTTATTCATTCTTCCTACAGAGAAGCAATCTAGGGTTAACTTTAGGGTGATTTGTGAGACACAGAGCCAGGAACCATGTTCAGGCACTATGAATTTATTCTATCCCAATTTATAGGCTGAATGTGTGAGCAACTGTACTGAGGGTCACAAAGATTTTGCAGGTTCCAGAAAGTTTAATGTCAGGAAGTGTCATCTGAGAATACTAGTTTTCATTTATGTGAGGACCTTGGAGTTCAGAGATTCTGGATAAAAGGTTCAAAAACGGTTTAAAAATGCATTTTTGTTACCAGATTTCTGTATGTGATTTTTGTATCATATTGTAACTTTAAAAAAAACATTCTGTATCAGAATAGAAATCATAAAATGTATGTACTATGTTTGAATTCAAATTTATGAAAAAATAACTTAACTTAATTTGTAATATCTTTACCAGTCATTTAATTATATCAACTCCTAAATCGTTACATGGAAGAAGAAAACGAAATTTTGACTCCAAAAGTGCAAGAAGTAATCTTACATCCGTGCTAATGTTAAACCGTTAAATATTCACTTTACGTGGTATTAGAAATGCTTTCCTATGTACTTTCTTTAGACGTTAGCTAGGAAAAATTTTTCTTTTTAAAAAGTAATACGAAGACATGAAATTACCAAATAAAATAGTTTTTTATCATTTAGGAAATTCATAGATTAGTATATATTGATAAATAGTTGTATCTAATATTTTAAACCTAAGACATTTGGTTTCTCAAAATCAAGTATCATTATTTATTCTAATACAAGTTTTTAATAATTATCATTATTTGTTAATTTTTTCAGTATATTTGGTTAATTTGAAGTTATTTACTAATAATACCAACTCTAAAGACAGTGGCTCCATTGTACATGTAAAGCCAAGTTTTCATGTTCATATTAAATACAATACAGCACTAATGCAAGTACAGCACCAATAATATACTGACTTAAAAAGAACATTAATTTTCAATGTCATCCAAATTATATAATGGAGCATTAAATTAGGCTTTCAATACTGAAAGACCAAAACTTAGTCGAATGTGAATGAATTTGAAAGGCCCGGTATGCTCTGGTTTAATGTAGAGGACATAGTCATTTTATAGTCAAAGAAGTGACCTACGACAACTGGAGTGGAGCATTTCCTAGTGTTAATGTGCTATGTGATAAATGTTTGTGATCATCTACAACAACTGATCTACTTAGAAATAAAAATAAATACAGCCAGGAAAGTCCAGATCATCTATATACAAAGCTTTGGTTTTATATATATATATATATATATATATATATATATATATATAACACAATGGTGGGAAAAGTCATCTAAGAGCATATGATGAATTAAAAATTTAAGACTACACTTGTTATGAATCCCTTCTTATTACCGTATTCAGAATCAATTTGTGTGTGCAATTAGTTTCCTTTTTTTTAATTCTTGGAGGCTGATTATCACTGAAAGAAATGTGTACAGGCTCCAAATTAGAAGACTTGGATAATTTTGACTTGATCATTTTTGTGGCCCAAATATATGGGACCAAGAATTGCTTACAAAATGGGGAAATTTATTTCTGAGTGTACCAAGGTAAGGGTACCCGGAGGACAGTGGCATCACTAGACAAAATAAAAATCAACTTTCCCAATAGGAACAGCATTATCCCATTTATTGAACAATCAACTACAACAACAAAAAGAATGACAGGCAATGTTTTTCTTTGCATCTTCTTGATATGATCAATCCATATTTTGAGAATAGAAGCTCATTGTCTTCAGGATGCTGCACTTCAACTGAATCAAACTACTGGATTTCTTGATTCTGTATTTTGTTCATAGAATGTTTATGAGCATTTTTTTTGGATTTGTGTGTGTGTGTGCGTGTGTGTGTGTGTGTGTGTGTGTGTGTGTGTGTCTGTGCAGTGCATTCAACATATCTAGAACATTCTAGCAATACTTGTTTACATATTTATTTCTATAATACTTTTTATTATAATGATAAATATTGTGAAATGTGATTTAGCTTCTGCTACTCTGATATTTTCAATAAATTGTTAAGCATTACGCAATTATGTCTCTTTGAAATTAAGTTTATCATTTCCTGTGACTGTGACTACAGTCAGCACTCTTTAATGTTGTGCTTGAATAAATGTATTGATTTTAATTGTCGTGTATTTACTTGGGTATTTAAAATTGAAATTATTAGATTTGTAGCTCTGAGAGAAATCATAATACAAAAATAATTTTCTGTTAATCTCCTGTATTGTATTATGCCGTATCAACATTTCTAATAAACCGTTTCAGAAGCACATTATGAAAAAAACAAAAGAAAAGTTATTTAATTAATAAAGCACCAAAGGGGTTCATGGACATCCAGCACAATACAACATTGGCTCCTTTCATTAAAACTTTCAATATTGAATTTTATTGTTACATTGATAACTTATTAGAATACTAGAATATCATCACTTAATTCAAGACCATACTTTGCCTCAGGCACCTCCCAATAAATCTTTATTGGTTTTTAACTACCAAATATCTGGAAGCGAGTTAATACCTGACCTGAGGAAACTATATGCTCCCAGAAAATAAAATAAAATATTAATATATTAAAATTAAAAACAACACAAAGCTTGAATCTTAATGCAATTACTCCACTATTCCACTGAGGATAAAAACTTGTTATTGTTAACAGAAATAAAATGTGTCAGTTTATGTATGGATATTTACAGATATTTATTATTTTATTATTGCATTTTTATTATTTTATTACAAGCATTAGGCGTTTTCCTTAATTTCTAACAAAAATACTCATCTCTCAAATATTTCTATGAGTTCTTATTATAGTATTTTAATAAAAAGTAATTAGCAAATGTACAGTTTAGAATATGAATCACAATTAATACAAAGGCAAAAATTTAAGAGTGTACTACTCCCATCTCCAAGTCTCATTGGCCTTGCACATCCTGTTTCTATGAGAATTTGCTCTCAGAGCAGAATGCCTCCCTTGAGAAAAAAACACAGCATCCTGTGCAGGGAGGCATGTGCTGAAACTCTAAAACCCTAGCTGATAGCTTCTACTTATACTTGATATCCCTTATTAGTGCAATTTATGCTAAACAAGAATTCAATGTAAAATAGACTTTAATTTTCTTAAATCTTTCAGAGAAAACTGCTTTTAATGTATACTTATGTAGAAAATATTGATGTGTTACAGAAACATTTCTATGTTTTTTTTTAATTTCTTGAATTGCTAATTTTTGGTTTAATCAGGAAAGCTACTTTACTCTATATTTTTTCTAATATTTTAAAATACTAATGCAGTAAAACAGTAAAGTACTTGGGATCATAAAATATATGTGAAAAGAGGGATGAAATGTTTCACAAAAGGATAGCAAATCAAAACCCAATATTATACTACTACAAGTGCTAAAAAAATGACAGGATCTGATGGGTAAGAAGTTCATATGAAAATGCCATCGATTGATAGTAATCTATCACTCTCATGGGACATGCTATCTCCTTCAATATTTGGTATGTCTTTTGCATTTCTGTTTATAAAGTTATGAGATGCCTTGAATGCCAGTCCAGAATTAAACAACATATGTTCTATGTTAAAAGTAATGTGGCTTTGCTTTGTAAGAATGCTATCCAAACAAATACTTTAAAATATTTAGTAAAAACAAACAGTTAAGTGGATGAAAACTTTTTAAAACCTCTCATGAGGATAGTATTATAACTGTGTGTCCACTAAAAAAAAAAAAATCTAGCTTTGCATTTTAAATATATGAAATATATGACCTATAAACGATATTTCAATAAAGTGATAGGTAAGTATGCATACCTTTCTTTAACTGGTGCCAGAAAAGAAATATAAGAAAGATGGTGGTAGAATATAGATTTGGCAAACTGCTATGAACTTTAATATGCAAAGGAGAATACAGAAATAAGTACAAGTGGCCTTTTGAAACAAAGAAAAAAACAAAGAGTTTGGAAGTCAGTAAGAAAATAAAGATATAAGTGTAACTACATTAGTCTAACACAAATAAGCATGGTTAAATACAATGATAAATCATCGTAAGCAAGGATTCATCTCCAAAACCTTAGATAGAGTGCACAATGGCCAACATCTTAACTTCAAACTGAAAGAAACACTAATCCAGGAGCTTGACTGAGCCTGCCTGAACTTGTGTTACAAATCAAAATAAGGTTTCTTAAAAAAAGAAAAAAAAATCAGAATTAGGATTTTATTTGCTAAATTTGTGGTAATTTTTATGTCTTTGTTGTACAATAAAAATGACGATGAAAATTCCTCTGATCCTAGACCATACTGTCTATTTTAATTAATTATCGATCAGTATGCTTAAGATTTAAAACACTAGGGAATATTTATTAAATTATTTGGAACAAATTATATGGGAAAATAATATCCATGTAGCTGTCTAGTACAAAGTTCTCGTTCATTTCCTCCTGACAAATGAGTAATTCATTACGATAATTTATAATGTTCTAAGAGCACTTATGTCAAGGTGAACTCATCTGTTTGAAAAAAGTAAAATTCAATTTATAAGGAGTACAATTAATAACATAGACATGATGAGAAAACCTAACAGTACATCAAACTTCTATCTTACAATAACCTTACACTTGAGTAAACTTATAAAAATTTTGACTCAAAACTTGAATCATATGAAGATGATGAACCAGGAAAATTCAGGAACATTTCTTGAAAATTAAATTAAAAATGTGCTGCTTTAATTAGCTTATGGGAAGTTCCATAACACAAGAATCCTTGAAATCAATATTAAAGAAATTATAAAAAACAAATAATTCACTCATTTTGTTAAAAAAAGAAAAAAAAAAAGATCTGTGACAATTTTATCCTGCTAATTACTAGCTAGTTTATGTAGCACACTTACGATGATACTTTTCTATATAAAGAAACTTAATTTGTTTGAAAGGACTATAGTGAAGCAGAAACTGAATGCATATATTTACAAAATTTCTTTAAATCAGAGTGTATAACAAGAATAAACAATGAGTACACGCACACAATTACATCTATTGCTTTGAAAAAATTACTAAAAATCGTACCAGAAATATGAGTAGTTAACTAGATTTATAAAAGAATACAGTCTTAAAGTTTGTTTAAATATAAATTATTTTCAAAACAGTTGATTAAAATCTGGACATAGTGGCACATGCCTTTATTCCCAGAACTCACAAGTCTGAGACAAAAAGGATTGCCATGGGTTCAAGGCCAACCTGGGTACATTGTGAATTCAAAATCAGCACGAATTATGAAGCAAGACTCTGTCCCTTCCCACCCACCAAAATGATTATCTTATTTACAGAAATTTGGTAAATATTCTGTGCCTGGGTATTTAGACACACAAAATAAACTTAATATATAGCCAATATCTGAATTTGTATCTAAAACAAAAAATAGCATAAGTACAAGTTTTAAGCAGGAGAGAGGTCAGTAACGTGAAGCAGCCCTGAAATGGTGTGTACCATATGAGGCAACATGAACTCAATAGAACATGAAGACACCGCAAAGCAATCCTGAGCTACAACACAGAATTGGACTCATCATAATTACAGACATTATGTCACATAACAAAGTAATAGTGATTTTTTAAAAATGAAAAATAATACTGGCACAAAAACTGACAGGTGGAAAAATGGAACATAAATGAAGATGTAAAAAGAATTCTGAACGGTGTCAGTCATCTGATTTTTTTAAAAATGGAGACAAAGGCAAACATTGGAGAAAGAAAACCATTGGAGGAAGATCTAGTTATCCACCTGCAGAAGAAAAGTCTAGTCACACACCTGTCACCCTATACTAAAGTCAAATCAAGGAAGATTAAAGACCTCAGTGTTGAGATTGGAACCCTGAATTTGCTGAAGGACATAAGGGGTTAAGTCCTCCAGGACGTATTTATACCCAGGGACCTTCTCAATAAAACACCTATTACACAAGAACACCAGAAGGCTACAGTTGGAATTATATCAAATTCAAAAGTTTCTACATAGCAAGGGAAACAACAGAATGAAGAGAGAGCTGACAAAAAGGGAAAAACAGCATTTTTACCCTACTTCTCAAAGGGCTAATTCTTAGAACACACAGAACTGAAAGAAAATATACTTCCAAAAATGAAATGTCCAAATGAAAAATGAGTGATGAAGATTCATAGAATTATTCCCAGCAAAGGAATTGCAAATGGTCAACAAATACATGGAAGCATTGTCTGCAGTTTTAGCAAATCAAGGCAGCTCTTACATGTCATCTTACTCCAATAAAAGTAGTGGTTATTAAGAGCTCAAAAGACAATGGGTTTTGGTGGGGAGGGGAGGTAACGGAAACTCTTCAGCATTGTTGATGGGTAAACTAGTATAAGCATCATGGAATCGGTATGGGGAAGGTCTTTAAAAACTGAAAATGGTTAGTGAAGTGAGTCAGAAGCAGAAGATGAAATATAGAATGGTCTGTCTGACATGACAGTCCCAGATCACAACTCTTATGGAACTTAACATGAAAAACAAAGTGAAACAGGAGGGTAGAGTGGGGAGGGAGGAGGGAGGGATGAGTAGGGGGAGGGACAAAAGGAGAGAGGGAAAGTCCTTGTCACCTTGACAAGATACATAGGTGCACAAAATGCTAAACTTTATTGTAAACTTTAAATTTTGCACATATACATATCAATAAAATGGGGACAATAAATAAAGTGAGAAAAAAGCTGAAAATGGTTATTTTCTTTGTTCCAGCAATGCCTCTTTTCAGTAATTTTGCAAAATAATTAAAGTCGTTCATACAGCAGAGATGCATGCGTATCCATGTCCATGGCAGCACTACTCATTGTAGCTGAGTCACCGAAGCTGCGCTGTCTACTGCTAGATCAACGGAGGAGACAATACGGTACATATAGTGCAGTTATGTCGTGAAAAAGGCAAATTCGGGTCACTTGTGGGAAAAAAATAAGGATACACATTGAGATCATTGTTCTTAGTGAACTGAATCATCCGCAAAAGATTGGGTGACTCGCATTTATCTATTATGAAAATCCAAAATATAAGTGACTGAGAGAGCAGAAAAGAGAGATGGTTGGAAATGGGGAGGTGGATTTATAAAGAGGATTTAAAGAGAGGAACGGAAAGAAAGTGAGGAGAATGCCATATGGATATGTACCGGTTCCTCAAGTTGAATGCGAGTGGTATATATCGCAAACGCTGATAGAATAATTTTGGGGGTAAAAGGAAATACCTGCAGGATGGTGCTGAAACCAGAAAATAACAGTGGTTCTCTAAGACACATCTGAGACGAACAACCAAGCTCACACTGAAATCCACACACTGGTAGTGACAGAATAGGGAGGTCTGTGGGTGGCAGCTGGAAATAATATGTAAACAACAAAGACAAAAAAAAGTGCAAATCAATTGAGTTTGACAAGTTTCTGGGAAGTCCAAAAAACAGTCACTTATAGTGTTTGATGGATTACTATCCTGTGGTTGTTATGTAACATCCTTACCAATTCATGCCATCTTATTGCCTGAAGATTATTGATACCAAGTGTGGCTATCTGGAATAAACCTAATTTCTGTCAAGTCTGAGGGCAGTTTTCTTTAGTTGTTCCTCCTTAAGATAATTATTGGAATTTGCATTACAAACTCACATGGAGGCTCTTAGCTCTCCCTCTAGAAGGACCCATTTCTTCAAAAATCACTTTATTCATTAACTGTTGCATCAAAGGCAAGGAGATGGGAAGCATAGCTACTTTACCTGATCTTCAGAGAGTCCATGTACATAGTCTGTGTGACTCAATTTCTCTTATAATTTAGTTATTTCATCTCTAGACAACATCATTTTATATCTTTTTACTAGTGTCTTTAAATTTAATACATATTCAACATGCATACATTTTTTATAGTAGGTTTATTTTCAGCCTCTACAATATTTTAAATTATAAGACAGCCCTGTCAATTTCCACAAAGAATTTAAGAGATCAAAATTTATTTTAAAAGAAAAAGCTTGATAGAACTGACTATGCAACAAAACAAGTTATATTTTCTAAAACCTGAGTGCTACACTAAAGTCCCTTATGGTCATGTTTTTAAGATTCTATCAAATGAATACACAAAAGATAAGATTAAAAAGAGGGAATTTTTGAATAACTTTGGCCACGTGGTTGAGCAAAATAATTGTTATTCTATGAAGATTTTTTACATATCTTTCACTAATAATTGTGGCGTTAACTGGTATAAAGGAGTAGTTTGGAAATAATTGAAAATGCTGACTGTAGTGGTCTTGGACTGCCTTGAGACAAGTTTGCTGAGATATTGTAGCCAGATCTCAGAAGAAATGCAGATTGCATAGTCCAGACTCAAGAAGTTCCAATGAGAAGGAGGACTTCATTGGCAACCGGGCCATAAATTGTGCGTGTTATGCTTTGGAAAAAATGTGTATAAGTGTTTTGGCATGTGCACAAACTTTGGCTAACGCTGAGATTAAGGGCAGTGGACTACTCACTATGGTGGAGAGAATTTCAAAAGAAACCGGTGTTCAGGTTTTTACTCAGGCACTGTTTGCAACTTTTAGCCAGCTCTACACCAAGAAGCTGAAGGAAATGGCCGACAAACATGCAATTGCTAAGGAGATTTTTGGTAGTTTCAATCAAGACTGTAACAAATACCTTGAGGCTATGCCAAAAGTCAACAAGAGCCTATCTTTTGCCAGTTAAATGATGGAAAGGCAAATTAAATTGTGGAAATGTAAAGGGCTTTGCTCTGAGAATGATATCCCAAGCCATCCTGCCAGGCCAAAGGGAGAGGAAAAAAAAAAAAAAATGTTTGTTGGAGTTGTACCACCTGAGAACTCAGAATCCTTGGCAAGGATTATGCAAGTGAAGTAGTCTGCTGCTCAAGCAGGCCCAAGTTGTAGACCTTAGCGATATTCACTCAGTGCTGATTTTAGAGGCACAGAGAGTGTAAACATTTGATCACTGAGGTTTCCATCCAGATTTTGTGGAAGGCCTTGGAGGTCAGGAATTGTGCCCCTCAGAGGGCAGTGAATGAAGTTGTGGAGACACCTCAGGTGCAATGGAGACCCCAGAAATTTGAAAATAGCAAACATGAATTATTTACTTAAGAGAGCTATAGGCTGGGAGCTGACCTAGCTCAAAAGTGAGAAGATAAAGGTGACAGCCAGAGGCCACATTGTAATTATGGGACCTTAGAAGCCCCTTGAGGGTGACATCTAGCATCTGTATTGCCCTAATTTCGAAGAACAGAACTAGAGGATTTAACCCTTGTCAGGCTGGGTTTAGAGCTTGTTCTGCCTGATTGATTTCTCTCTCCGTATCCCTCTCTTTTGGAATAGGAATATCTTCCCTGTGCCATTGTATGAGGGAAGTGCTTAAATTTTAATTTTCACATAGGATTATAACTAAGAGTTTGTCCTGGATATCAGAGGAGCTTTTGGACTTGGATATTTTAATGTTATTGAAACTGTTAAAACTGTGGCAATTCTTGAAAAAAAGATTAAATGCATTTTGCATATGGATGTGGACATGAGTATTTTTAGGGTCAGAAGTAGCATGTTTTTATTTGGATCTGGAATGTCCCTTAAAACCTCACATATTTGGGTGTTGAAAAATATGGATGCATGGTTAAGAGGTAGGATCTAGTCAGGTAGGATCACTGGATTAGGACCTGGAACGGTAACTCCACCTTTGTCCCATTGGACTTCTTGTCTGCCACACCTTGCCATTAAGAGCTCTCTAGCTCTGGTTCTACCATGAACTTCTGCCTTTCCCAGCCACCCACATGTAGCGCTCTGTACCTGTGAGCTAAAATACATCTTTCCTCCCTGGAATTATGGACATTGGGTATTGTGTCTCAGCAACAAAAAAGTAAGACACATGATATGCTAAAATATGCATTTACTATCTTCTTTGACCTATATTATTTAAACAATAGAATGGTTTTCACTAAATATCAGTCAAAAATTATTAAAAGAATGAAAAGTAGCCTATATATATATTCAAACACATTTAGTATATAAATAGAGTGGAAATAATACTCATATTTCAATATTATGAAGTTCAAATACAGAACAAATAAATGACTAGGAAGTTCATTTTCACAAAAATATTATTCAATAAAGGACATTGATATATTTTCCTTGAATGTTAAAATGAAATGCTTAGTTTGCTTTGATAACACCCTAGATAGTACAAAGCTAAGTACTAGCACTATATCAAAAATCGGTATTATAACACAGAAACTGTCTAGCTTGCTCATTCCGTTATGGTTAACAACGACTTGATACTTTTGATATCAAGCAGCATTTCATATGCGTGTTGCTCATTGGTGAATTTCCTTTGCAAAAATGTATATTCAAGTCCTTTCACCATTTTTGGTTGATTTATTTATTCGTTATATTTGCCTTTAAGTTGGAGTGCCTTACATATTTTGGATAATGATGAATCATTATAATGTCAGTTGAAAATATTGTCTCCCAATTCATTGGTTGCTTGTTAAGATCGTGCTTTGGTAAATGGTAGCGGACAAAGATTTTTTTTAAAAAATACTTTATACTCATATAGGATAAAAAGGCATGCAGAAATGGAGGGAACAAAGTGGACAAGGAAAACATAAAAAGTAAAGGAACATTTGTAGAAGATATTTGTATTTGCCTGTCAAATAATTTCTTCCTCTAATCCTAGCAAAAATACTATCTTCAATGAAACTTCACTGTACATAATTCTTGAAAAGATAGAATGTATGCAAACAAAACAGCAGTGTTTCTTTGTTCTCATGAAGAGCATTAGGCCATTCAGGAAAATCGATGTCCAAAAATATGCAGATTCTCCATGTTTTTAATCATATGACATTTTATCAGGTGATATAATTGCCTATTCATTACTATGCATTCCTAATATATATATATATATATTTCTTAATATATACTTAATTCTGAGAACTTAAAATGGGATGCTTTAAAGTAAGTGGTCAAAAATTTTCAGTCAATTTCAAGCAGTAAAATTTAAAATGAGGCTACAAATGCAGTGATTTAGAATTCCAGTAGTATAGCAGTCTGACTTAATCTAAACTCACTTCTGCTCTGAAAATAAAAAAAAAATCAAAAAATTATTTTAGGTTATACTGTAAAGTTATGAAGGTAGCAAACTTGAATTTGGAAACAAAAAGTTCATGCAGTTCTTTGAGCTACAGCTGTACATCCTGTGGCTTTTCTACTTCTGAAGAAATTGGTTTCTTTTTGAAAAGAATAGGGAGCTGGTTGAGTGCACTACATTTCAATGACAAGGCGACATTAACAATTCATTTCCTGCATTTCAAGAGTAGGAATCAGCCTACAAGTATTACAAATAAGTAAATCATGGCCTTTCTGTGCAGGAACAGAGATCTTCATGGACTGACCTTAACCCAATCTTACAGATTTATCTTCCGCTATTTTCTGCGCCACCGCAACTAAAGTGGACCATACCCATGATACCTTGATGCTTTGTTGTGACTCAAACTTCTCTCTTCATGGAAAATACTTGTCCTACCTCTAGCAAGTTCAGTACTTTTGAAAGTTTAACCGGAAATCATTTTTTCTTTGTCATCACTTTTCAATGTTAATATATGACATTCTCTTAGGGAGAATATTAGTATTATTTTCAGTTATGATTATTTATCTGTGGGCCATTTCTTTAATGTTAGATACTAGTTTGTATAAAACAGGTTTTGTAAAAATACCTGATTAAAATTCTGGTAAAGTTTTTTTTGTTAACAGCAAAATATATTTTTTTTCTAAAGTAAATTTAGAGTACAAGTTGGACTTTTCTATTTCCAATATTAGAAAAAGCAGCTTTAATTTCCTTGAAACATATTTAAGTATATTCAAATATAGTTTAGCTATGTAAAAATTGTGCAAAAATAATACATGCTATATACATGTTTAATAATAATAATACATTTTATAATAAATATAAAATGACAATTTATCTAAATTATTTGAGCTAATTAAATAGATTGCCAATCTATTTGAGTCAATATTTTTTTTCTTCAGGGTTGTGCAGATACTTAAAGGTTCAGAGATAGTTACAAAATAAACTCACTTAAGAAATATTATATATTTGTGTAAATGATAAGGATCCATAGACTACTCTTACCAGATACATAAAACCAAAAATAAATATTTTGAAAAGCACAAAAATGGCATTATATCAAACTGAAAAGCTTCAGTACAACAAAGTAAATAAAAATTAGAGTGAGCACAGAGACAAAATGAAGAGAAACAAACACTACTAATTTATGGACAGAGGCTAATATCAGAATATACAAAGAATTAAAAATGAAACCCCAAAATAAAAGATATAACCAAAAATGGGCAATTAAAATGAACAAACACTTCTCAAAGGACACACACTCAAGTAACTAATGAGCTTGTAAAAAAAATCAGTAACTTTAGCTGTCAGGGCAATGTAAATCAAAGTATCCTTGAAAATCTGCTTTGTTCCTGTGAGGGGCTATAATCAAGAATTCAAAAATCAACATATGCTTACAAGGTTGTGAGGAAAAAAATGAGTCTTTTAACATTCTTGATGGAAGATAAACTTAATCACAATGACTATAGAAATTAATATGGAGTTTCACAAAAAATTAAAAACAGAAATTCTGTCTGACCCAGTTTTATTCCTTCCTTAAAGTATCAAGAGTACAACGGACCCTACAGGGAATAATGCCTGAAAGACTGAGGCAGGGGGACCCAACACAAGTTTCCAGCCAGCCTGGTCTTTGCACCTGGGTGAGACCTCATTTAAAAATCAAGGAGCACAACTCCTATGGAACTTAAAAGGAGAAAGAAAGTGAAACAGGGGGATTGGGTAGGGGAGGGGGGAAGGAGGATAGGGTCGGGGGAGGGACAAAAGGAGAGTGAGAAAACCCTTGTCATCTTGACAAGATACATATGTGCATAAAAGGCTCAGCTCCATTGTAAACCTTACAATTTGCACATATACACATCAATAAAATGGAGAAAAAAATCAATGGTAAGCTTGGGACTCAGGCATGACTCAGCAGGTAAGAGCATCTGCCTGGTAAGTGTGGAACCCTGGGATGTGTCCCCCCACCCCCCACCCCGTACCCCATAGTCTGGTTGGGGTGGCACAGGACACACCTCTAGAAAATAAATAAATAAACCCAAAATAAATGCCTAAATCACTGGGCCTGACTCAAATGAAATAAATAAATAAGTAAAAATGGTCTTCAGCTGTAACTCAATGCAAAGGCCTTGGGCTTCATTATCATTATAGAATAAAACAAAACAAAACATCATCAACAAAAACTAGAAACAAACCCTAGACATATTAATAGTAACATCCTTATGATGTGTTTCCTGAATTCCTCCTTCTAGTTATTATGTTTTAATAAAACTTGTTACGTATGAATAATGCAATAACATTCATACTCAAAACTCAATAGACTTCTCAATTCAAAATGCACATGCATGTTGGCACATGCAAATGCAATAATACACCAAAATATGCAGATATAGCAAAAACGAAGAATGAAGGATACCTACTTTACATTAGTATTTGTTTGAAAATGAAACGATTTGGAATGTGCATGCACCTATTCTAGAAAAATGCACCACCTACAACGTATTTGGTAACTTGGAAAGGAAGCTAACATGGCTATATTAGTTAAAAAAGAGGAAAAAACATCACTGCTGTGGTATTTGTGTTTTAATGAAGTGATTATATTACTTTAAAAAAATTTACATAACTAGTAACATGAACTAAAAATGTACCCTCAAATAACTCAGTTTCAATAAAGTAGCATACAGTTCAGAGACAATCATGATGAATTGTGAAAATATTGTTGCTACTCCGCATTTAGACTTTCTTTAAGTTTTCTTTACACAAGCTACATTTAAAATACGATACTTTACCTTGTGTTAAACCATTAGCTGTAGATGGAACTGTGTTAAATAATGAAACAAATTAGTAATGAGTAATTGAAATTACTCACATAGGAAATTGTAAGGTAAGTCTTTTTTATTTACTTAGGTATAATTTAGTGGGTGGGTCTTATATCAGAAGCAAAGAACCTTTAGTAGGAACATAATTGTGTGTTAAGAAGGGTCAGAATTTAGGCTTTAATATTTGGTTTGTTACTGTATTTCATACATTAGTCTAACACATTTGGGTGTGTACTTAATTATGAGGCTCTTTATCAGGATGAAGGTCTGGGACTGAGTAAGGTCTGTAAAAGCCAGCTTCTCAGTAGCTGCCAAGGGCACCATGACTCAAAAGGACCGGCGAGAAAATGGTGAATGCACTGAACATGCCTCCTTTTGGACTCCAATTGCTTCTTCTGCGTTCCCAGTCTGTGCATGTGGGGAGACAGCCAGGATGCTGTGTGGTTTGTTAATAAACATGAGAGCCTTCCAAGCTTTCAGTGACATTGATTTTATGTTCCCCAATCCAATATAAATACCTAATCGAGCTTCCAACTTTCACAGAGGGCTTCCTTTAATTCCACATGGCAGTCAGCAGAAATCTGCATCTCTGTTACCTCCCTACTGAATTAGGAAACTGTGTAAAACATATTTTACTCAGGTTGGAATCAGGACCACATCAATTAAGGAATGAATTAAAGAAACTGCTGAAATGTATGAGTAAATCATAATCACTAAATTAACCTTGTTTTCTCATAAATCAGAGGCTTCCAGCTCAAATGCAGATAAGATAAAAAAGCAGGCCAATAAAAATGATTTTAACAGATCGTTTTCCTTCTAAATTAAGCTGGTACTGTTCAGTTTCAATCAAGAGTAGCTCAAGAGAACAGAACTCCAAAGTGTCCAGGCTGCCTTCCGAGTGTTGGCTTTGTTTATTTCCACATTATTGTCCTTTTGTTCTTTGCATGAGGGGAGGATTTTCCATTTTGATGTTATCTTTCAAGAGGTCCTTGATATAATTCTCAACAAACTTAAAAAAGTATAGCAATCCTAAATCCTCATGTCTCTAATACACGCATATTCATCTTTAGAAGACACCTGAGTAACCTAAGAATTTTGTTAAAAGGCAGAGAAATGCAAGATGGTCTTTAATATTTGTGATAATCTCAGTGACACTAATATTGCTGGTTTGGAGATGCTACTTATCCTATCAAGTTATTAGTTCATGTAGAATCAATTAAATAACATATTGCTCTTCCAGTTTTAAAATGGAAGACGCTAAGCAACTTAAGAAATAGCCGCATGTTTAACCTGAGAAGCAGAAATGGTAGATTTTTTTCTTAGTAACTGGGCAAAGCAGAGAGACTTATAACCTGTCTCACAGCAATATATTTCTCTTTTGATAACTCATGACCAAGGTTGAAGTTTAAGTTTAGTTCATAAATTTACTCAACTTTAGTTTAGCTCATAAAATATACTTATATCACTCAAAATGTAGAAAAAATTGAGGGAATCTTGATATGATATAAATAAATCACCTTACCCTATGGAATTTGTCAAACTGGCATGTTTCAGAATTACTAATCACAGAAGCAATTGTCTGTGAGACAGGAGGTATTGCGTTGAGAGCTCAGATACTTTATTTCCCAAGAGAATTATTTGTAGGGTTGTTGAGCATCAAAGATAGCAATGAAACCAGGACCATTAAAATTCCTTGTTGCAAATAAAAATGGCTTGTGAGCATAGTGCATTCTTTTTTATAGTTAATTTGCATTCATACTTCAGAGACTCTGTTATGATGTAATTTGAGAATCTCAGACATCCTATTTTCTACGTCCACAGGTCAATTTTGTAAATCAATGGATTTTTTTCTGAATGGTGTTTACAACACTCTAGGTTAGCACATAACTACAAAGTGATCATTCACATTTTTAATTTCCCAAATAGAAGAAACCATTGGCTTCTCATTGTATAATTGACAAACCCCATTGTTCATTTTATGACTGCCCATAAAGTTTGTTAAAGTTTGGAAAGCATGGTTTCCATTTAATTACACTTTAATTATCTAGTCCCTAGTATGAAGTCAAACTCATTGCTAGGTCCTCTAGATCCTTTTGTTCTTAAAACTACTAATGCTGAATTATAAGCATATATGGCTGAGTCCATGAACATTTATGAAGTTGGGATTATTGAAAGATTGAAATATTTTAAAGACCCGCAGATTAAATGTTTCAACTTCAGGTGAAAGAAATCTAGTTAATAAATGTAGTGTACGTACTTGACCCTGAAACTGGGCCTGAGAAAACTGGCATAAGAATGCTTCGTATATGCTGTATGTTACTGTCAACTCACTTTATCTCAAGACAAAACCTAGGCCTTAAAAATAAAATTAAATTTGATAGTCAGCATGTATATTAACACTTATAACTTGAATGTGAGATGTTCCAACACAATTGAATGGCTTCAACTTCTGCATGATGAAATGACTAAGATACTTAAGAACTATACCAATTAAAATATAGTAATGTGTACATTCAAAAATAGTAATATTGAACATAATTTATATTAGGTAATATGACCTTAGAAAAGTTGCAGAACCTATCTGTTATAATTCTAAGTAGATGTACTACAGATTATTCATGTAGCGTTTACTCAGCAAGTGCCCAATGCATTATTATATGCCAGTCAATAAAACAAGTCCTTGGAACATCCATCCATTGAGACACTTTCTTGCTTATATTCCAGTAAAGGAAGATGGATAATGAATGGTCGCTGTATGACATTGATTTGTGACATAGTAATGCCACTTGTTTGTTTTTCTCAATGCCACTGAGCTCATTATCTACCTCTTTCCTGGTTGGCCATTCTGTAACTTGTAAAGGCTGTTACTTAGGTCCCTCTCATATTAGAGATTTCTGATAAATTTTACCTACAGAGGGTTCTTACATAAATTTAAGAAGGATTAGAAAGTGATGTTGTGTATATATTCATCCAGAAATTTTTCTCTTTATCTCTGTAACTCAGGTTGATAATAACTATTCACTAATGATAACTACAACAGAAGAATTTTTGTAGAAAGTGTGATTCTTTTTATGTCTCTAACCTCTATTTTTCTATTCCACTTAGACACACAAGTAGCTGCCATGCAGTTCTGTGCAACATACCTAATATTCATCTCAAAAGCCTTTGCAAATAATATTCTGTAATACTTGTGTTAGTCAAATCCATGTAGCTCAGACAAAATACGTAACACCATCAACTTACAATGGAAGTTCATTTTTGGTTCAAGGTTTCAGAGGCTTTGGAAGGTTAGCAGGCTTCCTTGATGGGCAAAGCAGTAGAAACTGCTCAGTCAAAGAAAGCCAGGGGGAATGCGGCAAGGGACAGGAATAGCGCACACTCCATCATGTCATTACCACGAGAAGTCCCCTCTTCTGAACAGACCCCACTAACTCAAACAACAATCTTCTCTAAAGTTCTTACTGGAGAGCTCAGAACAGCTTCTGTGTTCTTCCAGTGTTGAAGAAAGAACACTGTAAACACCATTTGGGACATAGAAAGTAATTTTATTGCAAGAGCAAAGGGATGGTGACAGGGACAGTAGGAACTCCTTCTGCTGGCACAGAAGGGGCTAGACTGCCAATTATTCAGAAGCAACATCATTTTTATAGTTTTTCAATAAATCATGCATATTCATTTTTATACCTATTTGACCTTTACTGATTGGCATATATTAGCATAAAATCAGCTCATTGGCTTGAGATTGGCATCTACAAGGAGTTCATATCCATAGCTACAATCCCCAGAACCTGTTTAAGTTTAATTTATGCCATTGTTGTGTATTTTATGGTATTCTGATTTTTTCTCCATTCCCACGTTTCTGTTTTGGAAACTCTCAACCCAGCAACTCTGACTACTTTTAAATTACCAGGCAAAAATCTTAATTATTAACCCTATACCTTCCTAAGAAAATCTGCCTCAAAGTCATCAATAATTTATTCACAAATGAGTACAATGGATATATAATTCAATCCCTTCCAAAAGCTTCATTTTTTTTTTTACAACATAGGAGTTTGGGGAGTATTTATGGTCTAAACCACAACACAAAAGGTATTGTAAAATATTGTCTTACATAGTTACAGAATTTCAAATATTCTACATTAACTTATTGTCTGCTACTTGTATAACCTAGAAAGTTATCAATATATTTTGGGTCCCTGAGACTCAGAAAAATAATTTGAGATTAAATCTGAAATCCAGAAAATTCTGGAGCATTAATGGCCTAACAAGATCTCTACAACAGCTTTAACTTTTAAGGCTCAAAGTAAATTCTACCTTCTTTCACCTCTTTTTTCTATTTCCAGACCTGCAGGAGCTTGGACGATGCCCCTCTCATTAGGGAGAACCATCAACTTGTTCAATCCAAGAATTCAGATCCAAATATCATGTAGAAATTCCATCTGCAAAAAATACATATATCTAGGTATATTCTGGCTCAGACACATTGCCACTTTGGATAAACCATATAATTCATTAATAATATAATCCAAGAATATGTCATTGTTTTACATAGGAATCCCAATTGATACTAAAGAAAAGGAATTGATAATAGGTAGGGATTAAAGGGAAATGCTTGAGAAAGGTAAAAAGGGAAACTCTTGAGAGAGGTAAAAATGATCTGTGCTAGAGCTAGGTTGCAAATTTAATAAACAGTATGGATACATCTATGAGATGATTTATGAGCATAAAGGTGAGAGAGATCAGGGAGAAAGTGCATCGTTTCTTGTAGGTTAGGCAGCTAGCAACAAGGCCCAGAGAGAGAGAAGAGAGAGAGAGAGAAGAGAGAGAGAGAATGGTACTATGAAGTGTGAGACATGATGTGGAGTCACATTATTTACAACAGCAGTGCCATTTTTAGAACTTCAATTTTCACACTGAAAAGAACTGAGGATTTTCAAGGTATTGAGCAAATGAATGGTATGAGTTGATTTGTGGGTTTAAAGGATATAAACTTATTAAGAAATTTCAAGTTTTGATTCACTTAAAAAAATGGTGGTATCAACTCAGCAATGTTCAAAGTAGACCAATATTGGGAACCAGTTAACCTCAAGCAATCAGAAAGAAAGTACACACTGAACTCAGATTCTGAACATATGTAAGAGTGTCATATATATAAGATATATGCTTGTCCTAGTAGATATTTGTGTACAGAAATTTCCTACAGTTCAAAGACAGACTAAACTTATGATTTAAGACCCAATGATGGGGATATGATTTTGATAGCCCCATTGTTAACATTTTGTGTAGTAACAGATATTCATTATACAGCATGCAGTTTTTGCAAGATACAAGTTCAGAATTATTCAATGTTAATTTTTGTTGAATACTTTTTTCAAGTAACACAAATAAAAGAATGATGTAAATCAGTTTCAGTAATAAATAAATCCAATGTGTATTTTAATAGATGGGAGAAAAAAGTTCCCTCAATAGTATAACATTTTCATAATCACAAGAGAAATAGTGAGTATATAAGTATGTCCCTCTTTCCCAGTTAAACAAACACATACACACACATGCGCACACACACACACACACAAACACACATAGATGTGCTTTCTTTTAAATGATTATAACACATGGCAAGGCTCATAAGAATCTCCTACTAGTTTTTAGCATATTTCTTACGTTTGATTATTTACAGAAGTGAATAAATATAAACTGATTCAAATATTATTTTTCAAAAAGTATATCTATTTTACAATCCAATGATGTTCATAATGTATTTAAGCATATTCTTTAAGTATAAGCACATAATTTTTGAAATCAGAAGATACGCAGAAATATATGATATTCTTAGAAACTAGTACAAAATAAAATGTATTTTAAGTGTTTATAATGTCAAACGTGAATATCAAAAATTTTAAATTTACATGTTTTGTACACCATCAATAGTATACCAAATATTATTTTAATGATTTTCATTATTCTTTTAAAATTAATTTATAATTCTAAAATATACCATGCCTCATATATATGTACACGTGCATACACACATATATGCATAGATGAAAATAGACTTAGCTTGACGTGTAAAATAAATATTTAGAATACCACAATTAATGTTTTCATGCTACGAATATTTTAAATTAATATCTATTAATAACCTATCATATGTCAAAATCACCAGAACTCATAATGGTTTTCTACTATATGATTAAAAACCTGAGGCTGTGACAAAAAAATTAAACATCTCTACACAATTTCTATGTTTACTTTGCACAGACAATGCTTTTCAAACACTTCTGATTTAATATTAAAAGCTTGCAATAGGTATTTATTTATTAACAAATGTTAACTGAAGTAGCAGTTGATCTTTGTAAATTACAAGTGGAAATAAATTATCATTAATAATGACAAACTATGATACAAATGTCACCTGAAATAGTGTTTTGAATTTTGCAAACTATCAGTGCAGAAATTGCCATTAATAATGATAATATATGATTATATATTTCTCGTGAGCAGTAGCCATGTCTGTTTCCTATTCGGATCATGTAGTGATTTGCATAGTAATTAGTCAATCAATAGCTTTGACATTAAATCGAAGTGAATTGAATTAATTCAGTATATATATGAATGCACACTTCATACCATCATCAGCCTATACTTTATCAGATATGTGAAAACTATAAGAGGCAGTGATTTTGCTTTATGATAGCTTAATTAGCAATAGAAAGCATGCAGTTTCAAGAGCTCACATGATCATAATAGAATGGATCAGCATTTTTATTCAAACTTTAGGATTTTAATGTACATTTACAGTATGTAGGAAAGAATAGGAAAGCTGAAAATTAGTTCACTATGATTGACTTTGATAAGGCACCTTATAATTGACTAGTTTAATTTGGGGAACATCATCTTAGTTAAAATTTTCTAGGCAAACATCCAAAATAAATATGATAGAGCCAAGGTCTCAGAATTTCAAATAGCACAAGAAATACAGCTTTAAAGCCAAAGCTTTTACATCAGTGAAATCAAGATTTTCAGGACATTTCTTGTTTGCTCTTATTAGAAATTTTCTTCAGTTTCTTCATAAGCTACAATTGATTTAATTGTGGTTGGGAGAAAGAAACGTGTGCAAATGAATTTGTATCACTCTGCAGAAATGACAAAACCTATTTGCGATAATTGTAGCACAATTACTTTTTTTCTCAAAATTCAGATGTTTTATATTCACAATCCAAGGCTTTTTCTTGTAGAAAACTGAGGAAAAATTCATTGGTGCTTAACAAGATTATGTGTGTATTTTAAACTGTGAAGATGAAGGAGGAGTACAAGGAACGGGGGAGTGGAAAAAAGTGTAACATTGACACACACACACACACACACACACACACACAAATATATACAAACTGTACAAGCATTATTATTTGCTTACATTTGCTTTTATTTTATGATAAATACATTAACACATTATGTTCCAGAGCCTTATTATTTGAGCCACCAAGGAAAAAAATTCTATTAATATTTGATATATTTTCATTCCTAAAGGGTGGATCTGTTAGTCTTTTATCTCTTATTTTTAAGGCTCAGTTAACTTTGTGGATGTGGCAAGGCGTTGGGGATGTAGCCAGGTCCTCTGTCAAGAGCTGCATCCTCAGTCATGCTTTTGTTTTTGATTTTGCAACCGGGCCTCGCTAGGTTGTTGAATTGTGAACATACGATCCTTCAGCCTCAATCTCCCAGAGTGCCAGGACTTCAGGCCTGAGACAGTGGGCCCAGCTGCCCTTTCTTCAACGACATTGTTTTGCATCTTACATTTACTTTTCTGTTCATGTTAGTCAAATATTAAAGTCCAAAAGAAGCTTTCATATAAACACACATAAGAAATGTCACCCCTGATTCCTGCGTGACTGAGAAAGACAATGAAGAGAGGCTGAAAGGTACTCAGAGAAGTAGACAGACGTTGTACGCAGAAATAAGAAAAGGCAAAAGGGATCAAACGCGACTTCCCTACATGACTACTACTACGTGACTCTTTTGGTAAAAGATCTCTATTGATTTTGGTTAGGTTCCTGAGACATTGATTGTTTTTGCTTCCTTTGGAAAATAAAATAATTGGCCATGAAAATGATATTTAAATTATTCAGTCAATTTCGACAGACTGTTTATTGAAATTCAACATGCCAGTAATATACTGGGGAATTAAAATTTGCAAACTAAGAAAGAAAATACAGATCACCACCCAACAGGGTCTCAGAATTCAAAATAAAAACAGAATATTAATTTTGCAAGCTCGCTTAAGTGTTTTACTTTAACATGTAAATAATTCTCTAGCACAATAAAGGTATCTATAAATTAAGAAAAATAAATATAATCATCTGCTGATAATAATTTTTATGAGATTTCAACGTCAAAGAGATAACATCATTTTGTTTGTAAGGAATCTGTATTCGCTAAAGAAGTTTTACTGAAAATCTGTTCTTTTTTTCTTCCTTTTCTTTTTTATTTTTAGATTATTTTATTTATTTATTTTTAAGACAAGGTCTCGCTCTATAGCCCAGGCTGCTTCTGAACTCAGTATGGAACTCAGGCTGGTCTTAGATTCACAGCAATCCTCCTACCTCAACTTCCTAAGCGCTTGATTTAGAGGCATGTGCCACCACTCCCAGCTTTTTGTAGTGCTGAGGAATCAAAGTCAGGGCCTTGTGCATCCAAGGTAAGCACTTTAACCACTGTTTCATTTCTCAGGTCCCTGAAAAATCTTGAAACATATACATTTTGCTTGCTAATGAAGACAAAGTTCTGCTTTCATAAGTTCTGTGAAGAACATATCTCCCTTTGAAAGATTTTTAAGAAATATTTATTAATATATAATCCTTTATGAAATTGCAATTATAGGCCAGAGAATAAGATAAGTTCTGCAACTATTAAGCATATTAAAATGTAAATACAGAGTTTTGTCACATTCTTGATGATCACCAAATAGTTGTTGAAGTTGCTAGAATTTTTTTTTTTCAACATTTGGACAGAAGTGTAAAAGATTTCAGCTAAACTGATAGTCATATCACCCACTGGGGAAGAATAGTTGGCCTAGAACTTTTTATAAACATACAACTAGGTGGGAAAAAAAAAAGCTCTAGAAGTATCCAATATGAAAATTCCTCATCACGTTACATTTAGATTCGGTTAACTCATTCACCATACTACTCATATTATTACCTGTAATTTTGTTTAAAAATGTGAGTCTCCAAACTTCTTTGTTGTCTTTGTGGAATACTTATGAACAGTGTTAATGATTTTAATGGTTGTTTATTTTTAAAACAAATAACCACGGAATAAAATAACTTATAACATTAGTTTTTCATGGTCTACTTTATGGCTGGCAATGGTGCAACCACCCTGATACAAATCAAAATAAATCCCACAATGGTTACACGTGTCCTAGTTCTTTCTGATAGTTGAATTTCAACAAATACATGTTAAAAAATAGCAATCACATTTTAAAGAACACAATAATAACTACAAGCAAAATGCATCACTAATTATAAACCCAGCAAAAAATATGATGAAAACCAAAATACCCACATGATTATAAAATATCTTCTCATAAAATACTTAGTTATGGAAGAGTCATCTTTTCAATGAGAGAAATCTAGCAAGGAATACTTTAAGTCGTGTAATAAATGTTGCCATCCCAAATAAACTTGTCAGGGATACTCTCTGATAGAATGAATACAGAAAGAAAGCAAACTATTATTGCAGGTTTTGCATTGCTTTCTACTGCTGCCATACTGTAAGTATCACAGTTAATTAGGTGGTGAAGAAAATAATAGAATTTATGATCTCACAGCTTTTGGAAGCCTGAAGTCCACATAATAAACGTTTCAATAGAGCAATTTTTATTCTTAAACTCATACAGAAGATGTGATCTTGTCTCTTCTAGCTTCTCATGGTTCCAGTCAACCATGACTATCCTACACCTTCAAGCATCTTCACTGTATCTTCCTGTTATCAGATGTTGTTTATCCCTGAGTCTCTACCTTGCATTTTCCTCTTTGTATAAAGACACCAGTTATGTTAGAATAAAGTCCTATCCCAACAGCTTCACCTTAATTCTGCTATATCTTCCAAATCCCTGTTTCTAACTAAGGCCACATTCAAAGATCCTAGAGATGCATATTTCAAAATGTAACATGGGAATATAGAGAATACATGACAGTTGTATCTTTGACAAAAACACAGGTTGTAGAAAACAAAAACAAAACAAAACAACGACAACAACATCAATAACAACATCAACAAACAGAAGATAGCAAGTGCAATGTAGAAACATGGATTGGTTTTGGAACAGAAAAGTGCATCATCAAAGCCTGATAATATTTTATTCAAGTCAGAAGTCTGTGGTATTCTATCAATGCTAATATCTTCATTACTATAACTTTTCTATGCTTTCCTCTGAGAGGAGAACATTAGAAGAAACTCAGAAAATGGTGTAAGTAAACTATTTTTTGGTGTATTCTTCCACGAAGACTAGGGGAAACTACCTTTTCGTACATAGGAAAAAAAAATGCAGTTGCTGGGGTCCATAGTACAAATAAAGATAAATATAAGTCAAAAACCCCATTTTTGTTAGATATTTTCTCTTAAATATCAGGATTTGCACACACATGCATAAAAATCAAGATCAAACATTGTTGCAGATGCATGCTGTATTAGTTACTTTTTGTGACGTAATTGTTGACCTTTACAAATTTAGGGGAGAATTTTTTCTTTTCTTTTTTTTTAGCTTACGGTTTAGGAGGTTATAGTTTATGTACAGACGGGCAGCTGGAAAAATGGTAGAATCACATGGCCGGGCTGCGGTGAGAGTTGGAGCCAGTGTTTTGGGAGACAGAGATTTTTATAACAGTATGGCAGAGCTGAGACTGGTTTGGGAGGAAGGGCGGAACTCCTCTACCTCCCTTTAGATTAAGTTCTAAGTATTTGTCCCTTTTAGCCTGGCCCACCTACCAGCATTACACAGTATTTCCAGGTAGTTGAGAATTTTGGAGGGTTCTTGAGATTTGAACTACAACGTTTTGTCTCTGCCTCCCAAAAGACTTACGTTCACTCTTTTCGGCAAAAGGTTTTTAGCTCTTTTAAAGAGCTGTCAAATTTTAATGGTTTTCGCGCAGTTAAAGACAGTTTAAGTCTATAGTTTTAGCTGGGATGTAATGAAAACTGTTAGTTGTGAGGTTTTGTTAAAATCAAAGAATTAAGTATTTTTTATATAGAATAGCATA
The DNA here is from genome assembly GCA_004027205.1 of Ctenodactylus gundi. Classification (NCBI taxonomy): domain Eukaryota; kingdom Metazoa; phylum Chordata; class Mammalia; order Rodentia; family Ctenodactylidae; genus Ctenodactylus; species Ctenodactylus gundi. The sequence continues at coordinate 121,021 of PVKB01002070.1, read as the reverse complement.
GGGTAAGCATTTTAATTTTAAAAGAGAGGAATAGTAGAATAAAAGGTAATTAGATGAAAATAACTTTTATACCCAGAAGGGTAAGAGTTAAATCCTGTAGTTTTATTTTTAGTATTTGGAGTAACTGTGGCAAGATTTGAATTTTAAAGGGTTTGGGGGGCCCCATTCTTATATCATGGCTGTTGGCTGTAACCTTTGATTTTTAAAAATTTTCTCTTATTTTTTTGTTGAAATATTGGCCCATCACATGTGTGATCACACTACGTTCACCCAAGTTCTTGACCTATCACAGGATTGGTCATGCACCTTGCAGGTACAGAATGCACTGCTCAGGAATGTTTAGTAATACATCTAAAATGTCTGGGCTTGATGGGGATTTTTCTCCCTTCCCCAAGCCACTTTCCTCTAGAAGGAAAAGGCCTAGGTCTTAGGATATCCATCTTGTTCTGGGAACCCAGTCCCTGTCTGACTACTTAGATCTTTTATCTTCTATACACTACTCTAAAATATTTGAGCGTCTATATCTTTACATTTCTATTCTACAACTCATTATGTTACCTATTTAAAGAAAACTACAGGAATGTTGAATTCAAATGAAGTTAAGAGTTTTAAGAGCTTTGGAAAATGTCAAGTTGTTTTGAAGTAATATGTTTCTCACACTTTTTTTTTTCTGCTCTGGAACTTAACAACATCACTGATGCTTTGCAAGGTAACATGAATTATTTAAGTAAATATGGTATAACAATTATTTCTTAGTCACAAATTTTTTCAAAATATCTTTTGCCTTTTACTGTACTTCTTTGCTTTTATTTTATTGCTACTAATACACAAATAATAAACACAAATATATGCACACACATTTATATATTAAATTATTAAAATATAATAAAAAACACCTGCATTTTATATAGCTCAATGGTTTCAATAAAATACAAAAGAAATCATGCATGAAAGAATGCCTAATATTTATGAAAAGACAAATTCTTTCCAAATAAAAATATACTTGAACTTAGGTAAGCAGAGAATATACTCAATAGACTATTGCAATGTGTTAATTATATTGGTTTCATCATTCAAAATGTTTACATATGTAAAAATATTATATAACCTCATGTATATGTATGAAATTACTAGTTACCAATTAAAGGAAAATAAAACTTAAAAATATCCACTAAGGGAAGAAGATAATCAGCTTAAGTGAAGCCTTAACAGCTTTGTAGCTTAAGTAACTCCTTGTGGTTCAATGATAGAAATAGGAAATGTTAAGTGACAAGTTAATGAGGATTAAAATTAAGATTTCTCAACTTCCGTACTTAATTGACTTGAAGCTCCAGATAATGACGTGCTGAGTGAAAATGTCTTAAGCATTATATAGAATGTGCCAGCATTATTCATTCCTTTACACAATGGTCTCAAAATATAATCTGCACATCAGGACTGCCTCGACTGTTTCCAGATATTGTCAAAACCACAACAACAATCTTGGAAACTATAAAAAATTTTGTTCTGTGATACATTTTCCAATTATAGAGATGAGTATACAAAAATGGTTTCCTGCTTTCATAATCAACTGACTTTCTTTGTACTATGAAAGAACTATCTATCTAATGTTCCATTTAAATTGTGGATAATAAGAACTATATCAAAACTTGTGGCTTAATAAGAAATACTAAAATAATACAAAAATCTTGACACAATATGAAGAATTTAATTTTAAAAGTCTAAAGATCCAAGTGCTTCCTATGTATAAATTATTTTACCTAGCAAAGTTCAAAATACTTCACCTTAAGAAATATACCAATGAGAATTGTGCAATAACTAAGGGGAAAAAGTATTTTAATATAAGAATAATTGTAGCATAAATTTAAAATCTCATGGATGAAAAGGTCAAGTATTATTAACAACACCAGCAATAAGATAAAAAAAAAACAATGCATAAAGTCATTAAAAAGGGGAGAAAGTGGTGTAATCAACTGACTTTATTTCTATTTCAAATTTTAATTTAGTTTGTATCAGATACCTCCCTGAGATGATTCAAAGTTATTACTAAATAATTTGATTTTATTTTATCATAGACATGACTAACAATGGATCTAATTTTCACATGAGTTTGGAGAATTCAAAGCAATACTGAATATTATTAATCAATGTCACTTCATAAAAAAGTAAGTGAAAATTTTGTGGGTTGAATGCTGCTCCATTTTCTTTCAATTGTCAGTTTGAAATGTTGAATAATGAATAGTTTTTAGTGAAAGACTTCAGATTAAGTTAACTTAATCAGGTGAAGATTCCAATTTTTACTGCTCATTTAGTTCTTTTTTAGAATAGAAATATCATCTCCAAATTTTTGCTTATATGTGGCTGAAAAAGATTTCTGCAAAAACTGTCTTAGTTACTTATTCATTGCTAAGATAGAATACTTGACATCAACAACCTGAGCAAGGACAAGTATATTTTAGCTCAAAATTTCAAGATGTCTCAGCTCATGCATGAGTGGCTAGCCATGGTGGAGGCACACGCCAGAGGACTATTGGAGGAAAGCTGTTCCCTGCATGACAGGAAGCCAAGTGAGTGAGGAACAAGTGAACATCTGGACAGTCAGGCCAGGCAAGAACCTACCAAGAAGTTGTAATAATGCTTCTTTTACCTTCTGTTGCTTAGTTCAAGCTGCCATCCTCTCCCAGCACCCCATGCACACACATGTAAGGTTGCTACTCTTCTCTCAATTACTGGCCCCCCAATTACTGGCCCCTGAGTCAATAGTATGTACCTGAAATCTCTGTTCTGGGTGTTTTCCAATGTGAATAAATTGACATAAGTCCTCCAGCTCAAGCCCTAGGTACCTACCTCTTCCAGCCAGGCTCCAACTCTGAATAGCACATAGTTTCACAGTATCCCACAACATCCAAATACATCAAGCTACTGTAGAACACTCCAAATTCAAACTCTATCAATGTCTTTTGTAATTCGTTGTTGAATTAAATCCATTATGTATATATATTTTTAAAAGATATTAATTTATCCTTATTTAGATATTGTAAGACTATTATGTTATTTAAATTAATATTTATAGCAATATTATCAATATAAAGCTAGTTTTTAAAAGTAATTAGCATTCTAAGGATTAGTAAGTTGACTACACTTTATGACTTATTATATATTTAATAAGTGTCAGAAGAATAGAGTTCAGATTCCTGAGATAAAAACATGGTAAAAATTTCTAGGTAGGAACGTTAGTTATACTATTTGATCATTGTTCATTGCAGAAATATGTCAAATTGTCACATTGGACCTAATACATATGTAAAATTTTATATGCAAATAACATTTTTAGAAGCATAATAAATTAGAAATGATGACATGTAATATGTCATGTTTCATATTATTCATCATAGTTAAAATTTTTTTGTGGTTTCCTTGCCTAATATATGTATCATAGGTTGGAGAGTTTTAATTGTTTTATTGAATTAAATTTATTTTTATATCACCACATGTATTTGTCAGGGACACACTGTGTGCCACCACTTTTAAATTGTATTACAGTTCTTTTGTTTTTAAAAATGAAATTGTATGTGCATTTAAAATTAAAATTTAAGGGCAGGAGGACTGGCACAGTGGTGAAAGCACTTACCTAGCGAGCACAATGCCTTGAGTTCAGTTCAGCAGCACTTTATAAACTGGACATAGTGGCAAGTGCCTGTATTCCCAGCTCTAGGGAGGCTGAGACAGGAAGTTTGTCAGGAGTTCAAGGTTAGTCAGGGCTCCAAAGTGATTTCAGGACCAGCCTGAGCTACACAGTAAGACCTTGTCTCAAAAAATAAATAATTAAATAAATAAACAAAATTTATATATAATGCGTCATTTATTTATTGTACACAACATGACAGTTTTAGTACATACTATATATACATATATATTTTTAAATTATGGAATGGTTATATCTATGTAGGTATCAAATTCAAGTCACCCTTACTATTACTAGGGTTATATAAGTTTAATACCTGGAAATTAAATTATTTTACTAAGATATACATTACAGAAGGAAAAGAAAAATACAAACAATTTTCTGTAATAAGCAGTGCTATGAAGCGAAACAAGTGGGGGTAAAAACGCTGTTGGAGGGTGCGGCCCTCTTGGAACCCGTTGGCTTCCATGTAAGTCTCTGGTCACACTACTTCACTTGAGTAATGTATCCAAATGTTATGTTTTATATCATAAATATGTATCAACACAACATATTAATCAAATTAATGATTTTTTAAAAGAGGTAGTACAGTATTTGTGTAAAAGGGCAGGCATAGTTAATAGAAAAAATCTCTCTTCTCTTTCAAAACTATGCTTAAAAATAGCAGTGTGTTGGAATCCATCGGAAATTACTCCACGATCAACACAGATACTACTGAACCACACTGGAGTCTAGTTTTCTGGGGAGTGGCAGCAGTGATTTAGATAGAGACATGATGACAAGCACTATCCATTTTTGAAGTGGACACAACTCTCTGACATTTCAATTTACCAAGGCCATAGAAGGAAATCAATTGATTGCAATTATGTAATTAGTGATTATCACAAACAGTACAATTTACCTCTATTTTCAAGTGTAGGAGAGTTAAAGGAAAACAAAAACACTCTATGACTAATTATTGATGATCATCATGACTTTATCTTGGTAGAACTTTGTATCACGATATAACTTGAGTACACAACAAAAGCCAAATGTAAAAATAAATTTATATAATACAAAAACCTGAATTTAGCTTGTAATAACCTTTTAGAATTGTCACAGAGTGTGATCCAAAATAAAACTTAGTAAAATTTTTTTTTCTGTCTGGTTGATGCATTGTTGTAGTGTAATAATCATAAATACACTTTGGAAAGTGAATTTATATTGGCCACATTTCAGATACTTTAATTTTAAAAAGTGCTCAATTTTTTAATATGAATAATATAGAAATTATATTTTTCTCCAAATGTACACTCATCAGATTTAAAGTGCAAAATCACTAATTGCTATTTTTAAATCTGAACTAGAGATAAAAGACAAAATTTAGTATGAATATCTCATGCAATATTAAAGCATAACAAATAACATTTTCACACACACATATAGAGGTGTTTGGATTTGATTGTGTATAAACTTTATGGCTTGTGGCTTGTATGAACTTCTTGTATTTTATCTGCTATTTATCTTTCATCCTTTGTAATCAAAATATAATAAAATCATCAAGTTTCATGGAAAATCAAGATATACACGTCGTTATAATTTAAATCTGGAGCAACCACACACACACACACACAAAAAAAAACCCTCATGTATTGGGAACCCTGCACTGATGGGAAGTGGGGCTGGGCGAGAATGGACTGCTGCCTGGGGTTTAACCTGAAAGGATTGAGTCAACTTTTTGAGATTTGGGGAGGCTCAGAGCAGAGCCTAAGGATATGTGGCACCGACTTGTGGGCCCAGAAGTGAAAGAGAGACATCAACGCTGGGTGTGAGCATCCCAACTGACAGCTTTACCTAATGGAAGGAAGAGGAAACATTGTTGTAGCTTCTTTCTGGAAAAACTCTGGCCTTTGCCTACGTCTCCAAACACCGACTCACTGTTCACTTCGGTTGGCTCCTGCTTCACCTGGCTTTCTTTCTGCAGTGCCCTGAGCAGCGATCCAGGCTTTGGCATGGGCTTAGGATGATATTTCTGGAGTTAGTTTTGTGAGATTATCTGACACTATGACTTAAAAATAAAATTTTCCTCCTTTAAGATGTGCATGTTGGGTATTTTGTCCCAACAATGAATAAGGAACTAAATCAAAAGGTTCTCCATATTTATTTTAAAACTCAGAGGCAGATATTGTAATGTTGGTGATATATATATATATATATATATATATATATATATATATATATATATGAATGTCCAAGCTCATTGTATCCATTATGTATCAATTACATGTGTTAATAAAAAAGAGAAAAACTAAAAAAAAAAAAGAACTTGTGGAATATTCCACTCTACCTGGCAGAAAAATAGGTATTTAAAAATACATCTGTATTCTTACAAGTAGTAACTAAGTGGAAGCGAATTCACTTTTCATTAGAAAACCTCTTAAACATTTTTAAAATTCTCACTAGCCTATCTAAAGAAATCTTGGTGACCTAATATTTATACAACACTAAGGCATTCATTTAAAAAGCCTTCTCTGTTACAATCATTTCTAAAATCATGAATACTGATTAATAACACCATTTTGGTTTACTTTTGTAATTGTATGCATCTCTGGTTAAAATTGTTTCCTATTTCAATCTTTCCATTTGAAATAAATACCAACTTTCTCAGCTATTCATAGTAGTATGCATGTATATTCAGTTTAAAGAGAATTGTAAACTATTGAAAGAATAAGAAAAAACAGGAAATTGTTCCAACATTAATACTTTTTTGTAATGATATTCTGTTCATTACTGATTTCATTATAGCTTATTTCTTCAGTAGGCAGCTCTGCTCTTTTCCATCTCTCAGATTATTTTAAATATACAGCAAATTTTGTTATAAACTACATTTATAAATAATATTTATCTGAAATTATAGATATTACAATTTCCTATTTTTATTCTCTTTGTAAGCTAGAAAACAGTAGTATTTAATGCGCTATCTATTCATAACAAAACAGTAGTATTTAATGTGCTATCTATTCATAACAATATTTTATTTCCTCTTTCAAAATTGGTAGTAAAACCAAGAAGTATTTTTTTTTGATTTCTTCATATGTCAAAAATTTATCATGAACTGAAATCTACCACAAGATTTTATTATAAGACTTTAACAGTAATATGATATAATCATCAACTAAGAATGCAAGCCAGGAAACGTTTCTTCATGATTTACAATGTTTTTGTTAACAGGACAATCTATTAAAAATCAGTCTTTCAAATATCCGTATATTCATAGAAAGCATTGACAAAAGAAATAAGGTCCAGCTATATTTTTATAATTTATAAATTGAAATGACAATATTTATGTGCAATTGATAGCTTACAAATGTTTCCTAATTATATTTATTTACCTTTGATTATCAACATGTCTTCTCTATACTTGATAATAAAATAAGTATTTTTTGTAACTCACTCCCTTTCAAAAGTTCAGTTAAAAGCTGATGTCACATAACAATTACTAATAGAGCCACAGTCAAATCTTATGTAGAGTGGCAAAACATTTTTAAAAAATTAGAATTAAGTAGAAAAAATTTTCCACTTCTATGCAATGGAAGAAATCAATGTAATAATCTTAATGCAATATGATTACATCATAAGATTAAGACTAGACAATTAAAATATCTAAATATAAATTTAAAAACACTGCTATTTGGTGGAGCATGCTTGTAAATTCATATCCACTACTCGGTTTTTGTTGACTTTGGAAACGGGGTCTCTCACCGAGTTGCCTACAGTAGGCTCAAACTTACCATCCTCCTGCCTCTGCTTCCTAGAGCCTTGAAATTTCAGGCCTGACCCACAGGGCCTGGCTCCAGACATTTCCAGACTCTGGTGCAAGCCTTCAAAACTCAAAGGCAAGAACCGTACCAGAAATGTGAGGCCTGTATCTTACTTGGCTTTTCTTTATTCACCCCCTCTTTGGAGATGTGGAGCAGTTATTGTTAATGTTTACTATTCATAAACTTAATCACATAATTGTTTAATAATATAACTTTCCATTTCCTACAACTAAACTGAAAAATAACTGTTTTAAATTGTAATCAATAGTCTATATTAATCTTAATACAATGCTAAATATTACAATTTCCTTAAGTTTAATGTCAATTTTACACTGTATAAATAAACCTACAATGTTCAAAAATGGTCATATTCATAACACTGGTATGATTATACATTTATTAACAAACAATAATGGATTATTTGATTTAATTTTGAATAATGTATTTTTTCTAATCACATATCATGAAATTTTGATGAGCTAAAAAGAAATCCTATTATTTTAATCAAATAATATGAAAGGGATCATCTTTATCTATGCTTCCGTTAAGTTACAACTTTATGCACTGTTAGATGGTAAGACTAAATGTTTTGACAGCTTTTACGTGTTTGCACAGCAGTGTTGGGAAACGGGAATGGATTTCCACGTGGATTTCTGGGTGTGCAATTTTTTAAATCCATGCTTCTTTTTATTTAAAGGGATAAACTCTCTTCTATTTACATTCTTAGCGTTCCTCTGACAATTGAGGAAGCACTTCTATAACAAAAGTGTACTCATAACACTTGAAGGGATTAAAGATTGTGTAATTGATATTGTGGCAATGGATTTTTGTTATTTTGTTTTGTTTTTCTGTTTTCTTTCTTTCTTTCTTTCTTTCTTTCTTTCTTTCTTTCTTTCTTTTCTTTTCTTTTCTTTCCTTGTGTGATTAATCCCAGGCACTTCTTAAAAGTAGAAATGCCCTTTTCAACCACTTACAGGGGTAAGCCATTTTAATTGCCATGAATAAATATATTCTTCTTGCAAATTATAATTAGAATAAATGTTTCTCTTTTGCTGAGTGAAATTTAAATCTACTCAGAGCACTTTACCTGGAACAATAATATTTCGCATTGAATTCCTAAACGTTTAATGTTCTGTGTTATTTCCTTTGCTTCTGTTTATTGCCTTATGACCAAGGACTATATCCTGCTTTATAGGAGTGACTGGGGAAAACATTCCCTCCAAAGGCCTATGTGGTTCAGGGTCTCAGAAAGAATTCCTTGGGGTCTGCTTCTAGTGATATTAACTAAATATTGACACACCCCTGTTTCCTTTGAGTGCATCCCTTATTCTATTTGTGTATGCGGGAGTGGTCTGGGTGGGTTGGAGTGTCTTTGTGGTTCTGTGGGTCTGTGTGAGTGTGTGTGCATGTGTACATTTCTAGCATTATCTTTCTAAACTTTGGGTGCAATGGTGACCACTGGGTGCACAAACAAATTAAATTACTATACTTTTGTCAGTTTTGTCTCCTGCATAGTTTAAGAGAACCAAGAACAAGGAATTTTTAAACCTATGGCATATTTTCTTCCTTTTGAGTCATTCAGTCCTAATTACAAAGGTCAATCCGTAATAAAACAGAAGTGATTATGTAAGACTTAGTTCATAGTAAAAGAAAACTGGTTGTGTAATTCCTAGAATGGCTTGTTCCCTTTCCAACTCTGAGCTCAAGAGGCTCCAATATTATTTCTTTCCTTGTACATAAAACACACACACACACAGTCATAACTAGCACTTGTATTGGGATCAACTAATTTTTCAAGTGCTCCCCAGATCAATTTCCTACTTTCTTCTTTATACAGTTTATTATTCTATCACATAAAAATAAATACACATAGATTTTAGCTATGCTTTTTTAAAAACAGTTTTGTTTTGTAGTCTAGAATGATCTAGAACTCACTATGGAGACAGGCTGGTGCTGAACTTAAGGCAGGCCTCCTTCCTCAGCTTCCTAAGTGCTTTGACTTAACAGTTGTGTGCTTCCACACCTGGCTAATTTTTGTGTGGTGCTGGGTAATCAAACCCAGAACCTTATGCATACTAAGTAAGAAATTTAACCACTGAGTTATATCCTCCATGTTGTATCACTGTTGTTAAAGGCAGGACATATTTCTACCTGATACATGAGGGGTGTGGATAACTACTGATGCTGGCAACTTTTTGGGGCACAGATCACATTTATTTTCAGAAGCACTCTCTTACCCAAAAATTCTTTGCAGCTTGATAAAAGGCAGTTTGATTTTTTTCACTTATTATAATATATTATCTTTATTTCTTCATCTATTACCAGATATCTATTATTAAATATTCATGGTGTACTTAGAGCCGACTTGAAAATAAAGAGAAAGAAATCGATTGTGATGAGAACCTCTGAATTTAGAAAAAGTACATGATGAGAAAGGAGGACTCCTGTGAGTCCAAGGCCAGCCTGGGCTCTGTAATGAGTTCAGGACCAGCGTGGGCTACAGAGTGAGACCCTGATACCAAAAGAAATATATATATATATGCACATATATAAAAAGTGATGACAGGAAACAGGGAGACAGGTTTTATGGAGAGGGAAAAGGGATGTAGGAAAAAAGAGGGTAGAGAATCAGAAGGGGCATGTAAGGGTCTTGATAAAAATTTTGTTAAGATAATTAAAATTGAATTAAAGACTCACCTCACTAATAAACTTCTAGCAGTAGTATGTATTTATAGCCACTGGTTCATACAAAGCCTGGTAAATATTCAGAAAAAAACTGTCGTAATTTTTATAGTATAATGAATTGTGACTCATTCTGATAAACAAGTCAAAGGAGACAAGGAACCAGGACTCAGATTCTAAAACAGAACCGAGCCTCTGGGAACAATTGGTTGGAGCTAATAGCACCTAATGTCCTAAAGCACAGTAGGGCACATACGGCTGGTGACAATTATATTTCAAAATAGCTAGTCAGGCAGCAACACAAGGCAGTCACAAGTACCTGAAGTTATGAATATGCTAATTACCTTGATGTAATCATTATAGGTTGCAGACATGTCTTAAAGGATCATATTCTATCCCACACATATGTGCTATATGCCCTATATATGGCCTGCCTGTTACTGCATGTCCTTTACAAATAAAAAAAGTTTAAATTTTTGGAGTCATAGAAGGGTCTAAAATGTGATGATATAATATTTAAGTACAATTAAAAACTAATAGAAAACTTTTTAAAAAGAAGAAAAATGTATGAAATTCCTCTACATGATAAAGAATGGCAATTGGTAATTGTTGTCTTTATTGTTGATAATACTAATTACATTGAACTTAGATCTTGGTGCCTTGATGCCTATGCAATATATGTGGGAATATATGTGGGAAGAGGGAAGTGAGTTGATCTCTGCAACTAAAACACAAATCTCTGTTAGTGACCAAATGGGACATGAATAGACTTTAAGACCAGAGACTGTGGTCCCAATGTAACTTGAAACTTAAAAAAAAAAGCTCATTGTGTGCATGTGTTTAAGTGTGTGGGTACCTGTTTGAAAAAAAAAATCACCCAATGCACACACACACTCACACCAGCTATTAAGTTCTAATATCAATAAAAATATAAAAATTATCTGACTGTTAAGTCACCTAAATGACCTGGATGCCTGCGTCAATTCATTTTAATTAATTCAAATTTATATGGAATTTTGTAATTATAGTTTTTAGTCTTCTATATCTTAAGAGTTTTGTAATAAAAGAGACAACGGGGTGAATTATACACATAATTGTGACATTGTTTTACATTGGTATCTATAATTGAAATTAAAATATGATAGTTAAAATAAGTAGTTGTATAGAAACCTCAAAATTAACTTTTCAATATTATTTTAAAAGTATAATTACACATTTTGGACTTTTCATATTAATTTTGAAGCTTCATAAATATTTTCTGTTTAAAATAAAAATTGTATACAATTATCTGAATGCTATTAAATTTACTGTTATATTGAATTGCATATTCTAGAAATTATTGTAATTTTTAGAGAATGTAATGATAATATAAAATAAATTTAAGGTGAAAGATATAGTCCAGTACTCCAGGGCTAAAACACTTTGCAGTCCGTTGCAAAGTTCTCAATTCAATCCCCAGAATCATAAGCACAATATTTTTTTTTTTAAAAAGCAAAGAACTCCAAGTAGCATGATTCAATTACATGCAAGTTTGAATTATTTTATTTATCCTTTTGAATCCATCACGATTCTTGTTTCTTCTATCTCTTAGTTTCCCATGAGACTTCTCATAACAAGCACTACAATACAGGAAACTATCAGCCCTTCCAGGTTAAGGCCTCTGATTGTGCCCTTCTAAAAACCTGTCAACCAGCCATTGTATCATTTACAAAATTAAATTCTTAAACTAATCATTTTGAAATGTTTATGTACTGAATATTAAAAATAAGCTGACAAAATTATTTTATTATAGACTTTTTTACCCTAAACTCCTAATTTTCACTGATGTCATTATGTAGCTGTTAACTTAGAAAATATGGACATTGTACATTAAGAAATGAGCAACACAAGCATTACTATTAACTGCTATTATTATTATCAATAGCAATATATAAGTAAATATGTTAGATTAAAGAGCGATGATAGGCAACAGGGAGGGAGATTTTATGGAGATGGGTAAATATAAATAAGGACCTAGAGGGTCAGAAGGGAGCGGGAGGGAAGGGTCTTGTTCTGTAGCCCAGGCTGGTCCTGAACTCCCTATGTTGTGATCCAAAGAATTACATCTAACGTGTGTGTGTGTGTGTGTGTGTGTGTGTGTGTGTGTGTGTGTGTGTGTGTCTGTGTGTCTGTGTTTCTGTGTGTGCATGTGTCTGTGTTTCTGTTTGTCTCTGTGTGTCTGTGTATATATATGTCCATATATTTTTTAAGTTAAATCATGTTCTCACCCATAAATGGGATTTTTAAGAAGCCAAGAAGATATCATTTTCTACCAGAGACAAGAGCTGAGTAAAGACAGAAATCGTGCATCGCTGGGCGTCCTTGGACTTTCCAAACAGGGAAGAGAAATCTTATCGAACACCTTGAGCCTCTGAGACTCCAAAAGGCTATTTTTATCTCTTCTCTTTGAAATAATTTCTTTCAAGTATCTACTGGACATTTGGAAGATTAATTCAGACCACATCTTTATCAGTTGGACTGTGAATGACTCCCATTTCCTTTGGTAAGATTTCTGAAGTGATCCATTTCCTTAGACTTTTGAACATTTATGTATGTGCTCACAGAAATTGTGCAGCTTAAAAAAATTCTCTGTTAAGATATGAAAATTTGATTTTATATACGGACATTGTATGTCCTTATTCTGAAAAATCGCTAGCCAGAAATATCATACTTTTCTTTCCATGGGCCTAAGCATTGATCATGATTTCTAAAATAACAAATTCAAATAACATAAGCTACAGGAATTTATGCAAATAAAATTGTGAAATGTTTGCTAAACCTTGGGCTGGTTTTCATTATTTATTTATGAAAAGCTAAGCAAATCTCTTAGTTTTAATACTGAAATGAAAAAAGAATAGTACATAGGATGTCTTAGTTTTTCATTGTTGGGACAGAACACCCGCCGTCCACAATTTAAGGGAGGAAGACTTCCCAAGATGATTATTTCTGGAGGGCTCTAGTCTTTCCCTTGCCCTTTTCAGCTTTTGTCAGAGTACTTGGTAACTGGTGAACCTGCTAATCTGTAATCAAACCTTCTCATTCTTCTTTTAATGCGTATTATATTTTCAATATTATGTTTTGTAAGATTTTATTAATAATATTTAGAACTATCACATAATCGAGGATAGTCTCATTTCCTCCAAATCCTATAATAAGGACCCTTAAAACTAACAGACAATGGGGTATTGCCACCAGGATTTTTAATATACATTAAAGGATTCTGATAATTATTAAAAACTAAGCAAGATGACAGTTTCAGTAAATAGGTGGTAATAACTTCTTATGTTAAGAATATGTTTTTACATTTTCTGTTGTTCGTGTGTGTGTGTTTACGTGTATACATATAAAATTTCAGCAAATCGAAACAGTAATAAAAGTCATTAAGAAACTTAAAATGGCACCAACTAAAAGATCAATTTACAAACAATTAAAATTAGTATTAATGTATTTATTAATAAATAACACAGCATTCTTTTAATATTATATACTATAAGGCCTTTTACTCTGCCAATCTGGAAAATATGGAATGCTGTTCAAAAAATTCCTGCCCACATACTTATTCATATTTTATATATTTATCATATATATATATATATATATATATATATATATATATATATATATATATATATATAATTTTTTTAGGAAGGGTTTCAGTCCAAGTTGACCCTGAAATTACTATGTAACCTCATCTGTCCTTGAACCCTGGGCAATCTACTTGCCTCACCCTCAGACATAGTGGAATTACACATGTGTGTTACCACGCTCACTTTGTGTGGTTCTAAGTAGTTAAACCCAAGGTCTTATATTTACTAGGCAAGTACCTTGACCCTTGATGTACCCTGCCTGCCTCCCAATACCAAGATCTTCAATAAGAAACGTTTTGAAAATCAGAAAGATGAAGAAAAGTAAAGTATTTTTTTCTCTGTCAAATTAAATGTCAAAACCCAGTGAGGGGGCAGTTCAAGTACATTACCAGAGATCTACAATTAATAGCCTGCCTTATCGGTATAACAGGCAAGCGCTCAGGTCATACAGTTTTCACTCAATCTCCTCTTACAGATTCTACAAATTCTAGACTAGATATGTGGATAGCTCTAGCTGTTTTAAAAGAACCCTAGCATGTTCTCAATCCATAAAGGGAGAGTTATTAGTGATAAATCTGAGTACATTGATGCAGTGCATTATAATTCATCAGCATAAGTTCTTCCTCGTCCTTATTGCTTCTACCTTCCACGCATGGCTTTCGTTTGACCTTATTTATCTTTATTTCATATCCACGTTTCTCTCACAATCTCTTGACTGGCCTACACTTTTGGTTAACAGCCCTCTATAGAGAGAGCTTTGAGTTGGGCCTCACAATATGTAGAAGTTTGTATCTGAAATAAGTGTATTATCCCGTATCACCATAGCATTTTAGATTCTCTGATGGATTTTTAGTGTAAATGTATGTTATTTATTATAGCAACAGCATTATAAAAATCTAAAGACAGGAATGTATTTATTTATCTTCTGCCTGAAAGCATTAAGTATTTTAGATAAAGAAATTAAAATACAAGACTGCAAGATAATTTATTATAATATTACATAAGATGAATCGTTATAAACGATCTATGTTTGCTAATTAATTTGCAAATTGAATCATTTTAGTATAGTTTCTTGCATTTTCTTGGAAACAGTAATATTTTAAAAAATTAAATGGTAGAATAAAAATTTATAAATAGCTAGGTCAAAAAATAAATAGAAATTATATTTTTCTGAATATTTCTGATTTATATTAAAATTTTGCAAAATTATAAAAATGAAGCAGTTTGTCATGACTTATTGTTATTATTTTTGTCACATCATTTTTAGGTGTTACAATAAAGATATAATTTTGGGAGTTGTAGGTATAAATATTAACTACATAGATAATATGTCTCATCACCATTATATTAGTGTTACCTAAGTTGCATGTTAAATAAGGTATACAATGAGATGCAATCAGAAAACTGTTAATCATATTAACCTTTATTCTTTTGGTTTAGTAATGTTAATATTTGGTAATATTTTATTTCTTTTATACCAAATAATTATAAACTTAGGAGTTGGAGACATTTTACAGGTATGATCTTTCCTTCTAGGTTATTCATCTGATGTGGAACATAATGGGTGACATCGAGGTGACACAAAGCCTGTGTTTATTTTGGGGGCCCTGGTAAGAACTTATTGTTTTATTTTGTCAACTTCTTAAGACTTCCTAAACTTTTTGTTTTGTAGCCCCTTATAACATCTTCAAATGAAGTTCTTTGACAATTCCTATTATTTGACTATTCTTGCACAATATAAGTAAATGTATCTGAACTCATCAAGTAGACACTTTCTAATTTAATGGCCTATGTGATCAGGTTATTTCCTCTTAGATAACCCAGTGTAATCCCCATACTGAGATATAGATAGATAGATAGATAGATAGATAGATAGATAGATAGATTTTAAACCCATCTGCTGAGTCCTTTCATGATGAAGCAACATGCTGCGGATTTAGATAATTGTTTGTGTATGTACTGCAGAACAATAATAGTCACTTTACAAACACTGGGTCAAAAAGCCTGAAACCCACAACGTAAAGATGAAAGATTTATTTGGCTAAGGATTTCAGAGGGTTTAGCTCACAGGTGGTTGGTTCCAGGGCAGAATCAAAATGGCAGAGCAGTGGAGGAAAGGTGCACAGTCGATGATATACAGGAAGCAAAACAGGAAGAGTGAAGAGTGTTATATTCCTGCTTACTTAGTGGTTTGTATCTGTGACAGAGCATATGGCATTCACAACTCATGGTGGAAAGATTTATGTTAGCTCACAGTTTCTGACGGTGTCATCCCATTCACTGGTGGTCACAGAGTCAAGCCAGGTAAGAAGGGTGGAGCCAACACACATCCTTCCAGATTCTGCCCTTTGGGAATCAAGCCTCAATGTTCTGCTTTTTCCAGGTTAAACCCCAGTGATTCATCCCTTCCAGGTCAAATGTTCTTAATCTACCATATCCTATATCTACCACTCATCGCTAATTAAGCACACATCCACCACACATATGTAATTTACCACATGCCTGTAATATGTAACATTTAAATTCAAGAGATTTTTAGGAGACATTCTAGATCCAGAAAATAATAACACTGTTCAAAGTCATACCTCTAGCAACGTAACTCTTTCAGTCAGGCCCTATCACCTAATCATGCACTTAGCTATAAATTTATCAAGGTATCAGTCCATTGAAAAATATAGGCTCTATGAGCAAATCATCTTTCAAAATCACTTCTAAACTTAAGATTAGGGGAAAATTTTAGATCTAAATAATGAGAGGGTCTTTATTTTTGTCTACCATATATACACAATTAAAATAATGAAACAAATGGCTGTATGATAAGATTTTTCTTATCATATTAAAATTTTAAAACTGTTGCTAGTCAATCTAGGTAATAATTTTATTCCAATTTTATGTGATATATTCCTTTAAAGTACTATGTATTTTGCATATACAAAAGATAGTTAGTTCTTGATGTTTTGATAGCATATATACAATGAGATAATAAAATTGGAATATATTGACAGAAATTAAGTATGTTCAGATATTAACTGTTTTAAGATGGTGTTGATGGCTGTGATGATTTTTGCCATAGCTGCCAACAGTTGGCACACACATTGGTTGGAAGGTCATTCACTTCCAAAGGTTTTTGGCAGTAATTCAAAATTAAACCACTGAAGCATGTTGCGAAAACTTTCCCATTCCCATAGATAGGAAATTCCAGAGGAATTTAGATTTATGAGAAAGTATATTTTCTCTTCCTGATTAAATTCTATCTTTAGAAATGAATTAACTTTATGACTGCCTTTGCTTTAGTTCTCTCTCTCTCTCTCTCTCTCTCTCTCTCTCTCTCTCTCTCTCTCTCTCTCTCTCTGTAGGGGAGAATGAGTTGGGTGGTCCTGAGTTTGGAATTGCTGTTAAAGTGTCAGAACCTGTATTCAGTCATGAATATCTTCTGGTTATTTGTATCTTTCACACAGAAAACAGAACTCAGAATAAAGGCCAAGACCTTTAAAAATTCACTGTTTTTATAAAGTGCTTTTGGGATCATCTATGTTTTTATTTTCAAATAACAGCAGAATTTCTCTTCCCCAAGATGATTTCTGTACTCTATAATTCCACTGTTTTTAGATAACAAACTTGAAGTGGCCTTTTTCATAGATTGTAGCTGGGAGCGCATCAAATGTAATTTGACCCATTATCTTGAATTCACTTCTATTTCCAGATTACTATTGTTGGTTTCAGTACTTGTACTGTCTCTGAGATCCGCATGAAATCAAGAAAAAATGAAGCTAAAATTTAATATGTCATCAGAGCAGTCATTAATGGGTACAACCTTTACAGAATTTGGAATTCATGCATTTACAAAAAAATGTTAAATTTATGTCATGTTAATATTTTTACCAAAATAAAAAAACACAAAAAGAAAAAAACAAAACAAAAAAGGGGAGACCAAGGAACCAGAAGTCTTTTTTGCTTTTCTCTCTTCCTCTCTCTCACTTAACTTTACTTCTTTCAAAATATTAGATTTTTCTTCATTTTACCATGAACATTCTAACAGCATGTTGCATTTTTGTGGCTCTCTTTTCAAAATAATATTTTAAATGAATTTCGAAAAATACTGGAGAGATAAAAATAATTCTATGACTATACTATTAAAATTGGGATATTCAAAAATCAAGCAACATTATCAATATTATTTTTATTTTTGACTTTTTCATCCAGATTTTTAATTAAATACAATTAACTAAATATAATAATCTTTTTCCCATATTTTACTAAACAGCAAACCAAATATTTCTGGTGATATGGGAAAACCAGAAAAGTGTGAGATCTTCCTGACATTTGTTGTTTTGAATATATAGTGCTTGAAAGAGTGCTATTCAATTAAATAGAAAAATTCTCGGAAAGTCAAGTCTATTTTACTTTGTAAAACTGCCTTAGTCTTAATTTATAAATCAGATATACATACAAATTCGACTCATCTAATAATTTCCTTGGGCAATAATTCATTTTCTGTACTTAAAATAGAAATATATAATTTATTTCCATGATATTTCAAATTATTATTAGTCAAGAGTATTTGATAACTATAGAAGAATGAGAAGAAATAAAAATTAAGAGAAACATTTGACTATCAATCAAATCAGATCTAGGCAGGGAGACTCCTAAAAACTAAGAGAAATATTTGCTACTATGTTATATTGAATTTCTCTTCATTACAGTTTATTTCTTTTTGAAAAATACTCATTGTATTAGCGAATATTTCCCTATAAATATTAAATACTTATATATTTCACACACTTAACATTGAACCATGAGAGCCAAATATTTTTTTTTTTATTCTTAAATGATTTTCCTCAGTCATTAAAACCAATGTATACGAGGGCCTGCCATTGGAAATTGTGAGTGTTGTTAAGCGCAAAGAATTTACAGGGATGATAAATTCAATAGTAACCAAAATCTTTTTTTGTGAACAGAGCTTCCCATACAGCGAGATATTTTACCCACTAGTATAGTTAGATACTAGTAGGGTAATTTACTATGTTATAAAATTTAAAAATAACCTACTCATACATTGGGGATGCTTCTCATCCGTGTTACAATTATAATACTACAAAATTCTAGTGTCTTATGCAAATCTGATTTAAAATATGAAAGATGTTTCTTAACTTTCTTCATACATTAAACACACACCATTAATGCAATAAAGTAATATCAATAGCAATTTCAAAGAACAAAGATAGCATTTGCTAATACCCAAGAACAGTGTTCTTTTACTATGTATGTGAGGTGGTAACAAAATGATGAAAATAAATGAGTGCTTCTGGAAAATGTAAATCTAAAGAAAAAACAAAAACATATTAAATCATTAAGGAAATGATCATTTGTAAATTAATATAAATACAATGGTAATTATAGTCAATGCAAACTCATTTTAATTGCATATTGAGTCATCTCCAGAAAACTATAGCCTCATATTCTAACATTGGAAGTGTAACATATTTACCATTTTATGATACTTTGAATACATATTTAGGTCAGTATTTCTTTTTTATATTATCATTGAACATTTAAAAACTTCTACATAAAGTTTTCATGTAATACTTGATTATTTGGGTAATAAACTATATCCTAAATCAAATCTTCTTTAACTTTCATTGTGGCAGTTGATTTAGCAATAAAAGAAAACTCAGCTTGTCCCACTGCCGCGGACCGCAATCTCCGCAATTCAGAAGACGGAGCTCCGCCTGTTTGAAGGATTTGAGCTTGATCCTTAGTGCCAGAAAGAAAGATACGTATGTGCACAAAATGCTCAACTCCATTGTAAACCTTAAATTTTGCACGTATACATATCAATAAAATGGGGTAAAAAAGAAAAGTCTTGGAATGGGTTGGGGACATACTTCAATGTTTATGGCACTTGTGTAGGAAGTAGGAAGCACTAGATTCAACGCCTCAGCACCAGAAATGTAGCTGGACATGGTCTCAAAAACTTAGAACTTTTGAACAATGGCTATTCTTTGAAACAAAATGGAGCGTAATATTAGACACAGTACTTTATTCAACCACTTGAACCTCACACAACTTCTGTTACAATGTTCAGGATTGTTTTGGCAAGACAAATAAAAAAAATACATTTTTCCATACTTCTTAGCTTGCAAATATAATCATGACACTTTGCTGGAGTCATCCTACAGAAAACTTACTGTCGAAGAAGAGCATGATGTCCTAGTGAGAAGCTTGAATAAATGTGTAAATTTCATATAATTTGTATTTCAAAGCATGTATGTGACTGCTGCTAAAGACGCTTTAGAAGGAAATCATGTTTTTGAGCATAAAGATCATAATTCTCAGTGTATTTTTATCTTTTAGTAGTAACTACATTACAAAATCACTTCAAGGATTAATTAATAAGTACCTGATCTAGAAACAGATATTCAAAGACTAGGCAATATAAAGTGCTTTTATAGATTTTCCAAACCACATGTCTCTCATATGATAGAGAATTTGGAATTCATATATATATATATATATATATATATATATATATATATATATATATAACAAAACATTAAAATACTTTCTTGCTTATTCATTCACTTCTATTGAAATTAGTAACAAATCATATAGTTATATTTAGGGTATGGAATGAGAAATCAATATGTCATCAGTTACAAAAAACATAAATGAGAGTCTAATGTTTGCAAAACCATATTTTTCATTTGACATTATTTGAAAGGTATGAAAATCACTTTGCTTTTTATAATTTAGCATCTTCTATTCTTAAAAAATAGGGATTATAGTAGTATAACTGTTCATAAGTTCAGAGTCATCTTTTAAATCTCTTCTGCCTATCTTTCATTCCCAATTTTTACAACTCAATAATGCTTTAAATTTCTACCCATTTTTTCTTCAACTCAAAGGCAATTACACAGAACCAACAAGCAACACTGGGACAATAGCACACTGCATAACTCTCTACGATAGGCAGGTTTATATATATATATATATATATATATATATATATATATATATATAGGAAGAGAATGTTATAAATCTATATCTGTCTATATATATATATATATATATATGTATATGTGTAGATTTATAGATAGATTGACAAATAGATGTACATACAAAAAGAGGTTTGAATGAGATGAATTAAAGGAAATGTCACACAATTATAGACAATTAAAATCTCACGAATTGTCTTCTACTTATTAAGAACCTGAAAAACCAATTTTGAAACAGAAAGTCTAAAGGCCTAGTAATTCATAGAGCCAACGGTATGTAGAGAGGCTCAAAGAGCCGGAATTCTTACTTTCAAAGAAAGAAAGGAAATTTTGTCACAACTCTAGAAAAAAATATACCTTCTATCTTCTATATGTATATGGGGGACCCTTCGCCAATTGGATCATGATCACCCACATTGATTAACTATAAATCTTTTTTACTTATGTAAAAGTTAATCTCTTCTAAAACATCTTCAATAGAATACTCAGATAGTGATCTTAGTTTTCTCTCATCCATCAAAAAAGATACTTAAAATTAATATTCATATTCTCCTTCTTAAATACTGTCACTTTTAAACTAAAACTCAAGCTCCATTTAGGCAATGAAATATACAGGATTTCTCCTTCATATTTTGTGTGGGAGTTGGGGCAGGGGATTAAGTACCAGATATTGAATACAGGGTCTTCACCCTGAGCTACACACTCAGTCCATTTTTATTTGAGACAGTGTCACTAATTTGCCGAATTATCTAGATTTGGCTTAAGATTGCAATCCTCCTCCTGCCTTTGTCTTGTAGAGTACTGGGATTAGAGCTTGGTTCACTATGCCTGGCTGAACCACGAGGCTTTTATAACATCGTCTGCTATTACTCTCCAAGATGTGAATTGACACATGTGTGCCTGTGTGCACACAAGCACGTGTATGTGCATGTGTTTAATATTTGTACTTAGTCTCAATTCTTTGTTTGATTTTTAGATATAATTAATTTCATTATTTCAAGTAAGGAATACATTCTTCTCAATCACTGAGTAACTGATCTTTACATGAATTTACTATAACTTAAGTGTATACTTACATACACAATCACAACATACACAAATGTCAATAACAGCATTATCTATATTGTCCAACTTCAAGTGCATAAAATGTGATAGAGTTACAAGAAGAAAAACTGGCAAAAATAAGACTGAGAACATTTGTACACATCATAACGTGAATGAAACCTATTTTAGTGAATTAGCAATGGGAAAATAATATATACACTATGATCCCACTTATATGTAGTTCAACACAGATCAAACTGCATCTGGATTTAAGAATATTAGGAAGCAGAGAGGATGCAGCAATGACGAAGGGGGTGAGGTGTGGGGATATGCAGGGGTTTGTGATGTCAAGATGCTCAGCCTGACCACTCTTTGTCACAGTACGCTTCGAGTTTAGTCATTGAAGTGTTAATTTATCATTAGTATGATTTTGATGCATGAACTATACTCTTCCGGTTAAAAAGTTTGTTAAGATGCCTGGTGATCAGATACTTAGCAAAAGGAATAAAGGCAGCAAGCTTGTGTTAGAATATGTATGGTTGGTAGCAAGGAAGTGGGTGGCAATGGTGCCATGAGGCTATGTTTTCAGGGAAAGCTGGAATAAGAATGAGAAAAAATATAACATTATGATTCAGGGGTGTAGATTCTGGTCCATAAAAAATGAACTATTGATTTTTTTCAATTTCATTTTGTTAGATTAAGTACATTGTCTCCAATTATAAAATATAGAGGTGGTTGCATAATTCAGAAATAAAATAGATAAACTCGTGATTATTTTGAAACCTAATTTATCAGAAGTCTGAATTTCATTTGCACAGACATCTCTGCTTCCTTCCCCCCAGCACAGGTAAACAGCTAATTCACTCTTCCCAGGTGACAAGGCCTAAAATATTTTCGTGTGATGCTCTAAGACAGAGGACTCTAACTCCAGAGAACAGTGTGTGCTGAAAACAAATTTTCACCACTGCCGCTTTAAGAATGTTCCATAGGATTTCCACATTATGGAACAAAATCTTGGAGTTCACCGTTTCTGTTTTGGTATAGATGTTTATTTTTATTTTACCACACTTCTCACTTAATATGAGAAATCATGCACTGATTTATCTTGGATTAAGTCACTCCAGATTCCTGCAAATTTCCTTGTCCTTTGTTTGACATTTGCAATTTGTCTCTTGGCTTATATAATGTTCTTGAGCATCCAATCCTCATTTACTTTCTTTCCTGCCTACATTTTCTTAATCAACACATCCATGAGAGTAATTTGAAACATTAATTATTTGTAAATTAATTCAAATTCTACTTTTTTTGTTCTCCACACCACATTAGGAAGATTGCATCATAAGCCTCATAAGCCACAAATTCACTCTTGTTCACTTTTGATGAAATTTCATCAACATTTATCACTTGCAAAAAGCAGGGACTTTGACCAGAGTGAACACTCTTCCATAGTCAAAGTAATTAATAATCAGTGTTTCTTGAAATAGAAAAATGAACACGTTTGAGAATATTTTCATAGATGTGTGCACATGTATCTGTGTAGTATAGGTGCATGTACATATTTGTCAATAATGTGAATATCTAATGTTGAATAGCAAGTGTTGACATTGTCTCTATATCTTTACCAACATTTGTTATCCTTTGAGTTTTCTAAAGAGCCTAACATGTGTGGGTCAACATATCATTGTGGTTTTCATTTACATTCTTTTGATGATTAGTGATATTGATAAGTTATCACATATATATCGGTTATCTGTACGTTTTTCGATCAATACCTATTCAACTACGGTGCTGTTATTTGTGCATTCGAATATCACTAAGTTATGCTACATTCATTTAAATTGATTATTTGGTCTCTCTTAGCATTTTGGTCATACGTTTTGTAAACTCATTCTTAAATAGCTGAGAATTTCTAATAATTTTAAACTTGGTTCTTTTGTCATTATTGACAATTTCCAACAATTTTGTATTTATAGACTTATAACAGCAAATGCTAATTTAGAGGAAACTTGGTCATATATATTGGGTTGTTAGGGTCCTAGAAGAAACAACATTAATTGATATTAATGTAAGAATTTGTCCAGAGTGCTTACAAGGCCCAAAGGCTCCAAAATGGCCACCAGCACACATAAAATCTGAAGTGTCCAGTGGCAGCTCAGGTGTGAGACAGAAGAACACCAGCTGGAGATGGCAGGACAGTTGGTGTGAGTCTGTACCATGGTTTCATGTCTGGAGGCAAAGGGAATATCCATAGAGTGGTGCAAATAGGTGACATGGATCATAAATTAAAGACAAGAACTAGTCACTATCTAACAAAGATGGAAAAGGACAGAGACTTCCAAGAAGAAACCGTAATGATTTTTTTTTCTAACTTTTTGTTTAGTTCAAGTAACCAGGCAATCAGATGAGTATCAGATATTCAGGGTAGGGTTCATTCTTCATTTGCTGGACCATATGCCAATCACATACACAAAAAAGTCTGTCCTTTGGATTGGCTGGAAATTTTCTGCTAAATATTTTACAGATGATCCAGTATAGTCACCAGCTATATGACAAAAATTTATGTACTGTAGATGCAAAAATCTATTATTAATAAAAACAACACTTCATATCAATAATTAATATTGGTAAAATAAAGTCAAAAATAAAATTATCCAAATTCATTTGTTTTCTACAAAAATGTATATAGTATGCATATAGATATAGATAAATGTATATAGATATATTTATGTTTCTGTGCATTATTTTGTATACTTGATATTGAATGACCTAAATTTTATACGTTTACCTGGCTATCTGAAATGCATTTATAAAAATAGAAGAATACATATTGATCCCAAAAATATTTCTTAGCAATCTTTCTCATTTTAGTAAATTTCAGTGGCATCTTTCAAGGTTATTGAAGTAGGAATCTAGGTATTAATGATAATATGCTTTTACTTTCCCTGGCTATTCTACTAGACATATCCTTGTATGTCTTTTCTTAATTTAATCACCCCATTTCTGTGCAATTAATCTTGTCAAAAATATAGTTTCTTCCAAAGCTGGTATTAGTTGTGCTCTATCCAGCACTAACTGTTAGGCAGCAAATCGTTTAAAACTATTGATATTTTCTCGACATCCTCAGTCATATTTGTTATCTTTTGTCATTTTGAAAACATCCAATCCATCAAGTATGAGTCAACAGATCACTGTGGTTTTAATTTGCATTTTTCTGATTAGAGATATTGACATTTTTCCATATATCTGCTGGCCGATCTGTATGACTTGTTCTGATTAATGTTTATTAAATTATTTTGTGTGTTTAAATTTGGTTTTTCCTTTTGTTATTATTGATTAGTCTTAATTCCTTAGTTTTGATATTAGCTTCTTGATCAATACATAACTTGTAAATGCACTGAACTGTCATTCACTATAATATTGTCTTTGCTGTACAGAAGTATTTTAGCTTGACAGAATTTAACTTTTACATTTTTTATTCTTGGGGGGGGGGGTTCCCTTGTGAATTAATTGTTCTTGGAGATTTTCCCTTCTCATATTTTCTAAGACTTTTAAGGCTTCACGTCTTATAAATGTCCTTAATCTGTACTAAATGCGTTCTTATATATAGCTAAAGATAAATGTCTAGTCATTCTTCTACATGTGTATATACAACTTTCCCAGCAACATTTATTACAGAGATCATGCTTACCTGGTTGTGTGGTTTTGGGAATTTTGAAAAAAAAAAAGAACAGCAAAATAAGGCACTTACCTGTTGAATTTTTGGCTTCATATCTGGGGTCTCCTATTTTATTGTTTGATTTGTTTGTTTTCATGACATTATACTGATAAATTATTATAGCTTTGAGATATATTAGCTAAAAATAAGATCAAATCAAAACACTTAAAATGATCAGTTAATGCCAATTATCAGAGACAGAAAGAGAGAAAGAGACCACTAGGCATGTTACTCTTCTAAACCTCTTTATTTATTGCATTTCCTATAGAATTTAAACTGTCTACAGTGAGATGCCTGTAAAATATACATTCAGATATTTTTCCAGAATCAACACTTAGACTCTTTCTCTAGGTAAGTATTTTCATAATTCTACCTACACTCTACATACAAGCTCCTGCTGGGTAATTTTTGCCTATTAAATTCTCTCATTCCATACCCTGATTGTTGAATTTAATTTTAGAGTCACCAATATTTTTTATTATTATCTTATGGAATTTAGCCCTTTACAGAATACACATCTATATACTTCCATCTTTCTTCTCAGTCTAGTTTTCTTTTTTCATAAATACTAACAATATGATTCTATTTGTTTACTTCCCGTCTTAATTTCTAATATTTAAGCTGAAAAACAGTGTTTCTTTTCTTCTTTTTGTTTTAAAGCAACTGCTAATCCCCAGATAAGACGAATAGACGAATACTATAACACTAATAGATAGGTTGTTTTTATATTTCTGCTGTAAAATTTTTTATCACGAATTTGGTAGCTTAAAATATATATATTGTTTTTAATATATAATATATAAAATAAAGGTTATATATATATAGCCTTTGATAAAACCTCAAGGAAACAGCTTTCTTCACTAATAGTATCTTCACTAAGAAACTATTAATTAACTAAATGGGTTCCTAAAACCCTGTGAAAAGTTTGGAATAGTGCACACAGCCAGACCCTAGTGGGCTATCTGAGCCCTTTTCACATGGCAACCTCTATAGTTCTCTTCTACAACTACCTCAACATCCTGTGATAAACCCTCTCATATGTAACATTCCTACCAACTAATCCTTTTAAGATATAGAAACAAAACCCCTGGCTTCCCACCAACCCAAGAGGTAAGAACGTTATCAGACAACATTTGACGTCTTCAGCAGGGGTTTCCCTGTTTCAGGGTGACCTGTTTCACCTGGTGTGTCACCAGTTTTTCAAATTGAGCTTTGTTTTATGATTTCCTTCCCTTCTAAAACTATAAATTCTGTATTTAACTACTGCTCATTGGAACACTTATGTAAAACTTTGTTGATTACAGTACAAATAGTTGGACCATCTAGTATAATTTTTCTATTTCAAAGGCAGTTAATATACAATCATTATTCAGTTTTAATAATTATGTTACTAGTATTATAACTATGCATTTGAGATCCATAAAATTGCATTTAATTTGAGAAACTGGTACATATGCAAATTATATTTTGATCATTTTAATTCTTTTACTTAATTTTGTATGTAATGTAAGTCGCTAACTGCAAAGTTGCAAATTTATTTAGTTCATTCCTAGGTGGTGAAAAATGGGGCATGTATTTTTGGGTAGCCTGTATCACTTTAGATAATTCTTTTAATGTTTGCAAAAGTAAACAAATGAGTGAGATTTCTTATTAAATACATATCCTCTCTTTCTCTCTCTCCCTCTAGGTAAGTTGGAGGTATTATTATGCTCATAAGTATATATAAAATATTTAAAATATGTCTCCACTGACTCATTGTTTATTGACAATTTTCTTCTTCAAAAAACCAAAGAAAGAAAATCATTCTATGTCAAATAGTATAGAATAATGCACCTTTTCTCTGCAAAAGATGAACTCTAAATGAATAAAGGGTCCTCATTGAATGTGTGAAACAATATATATATATATATATATATATATATATATATATATATATATCATATAGAGAGGCTATTCTTCTATAAATGTATAACTATGATAAAGAAAAAGTTGAAACAGAGTTGAAACAGTACAATCATGTTAATAAACTATAACATAATTTATTAAAAATGTATAAATTGTTTATTTTTGGAATTTGTCACTTAACATGTTTTGATAGCGGTGGTCTGTGGAGGAGGTGGAACTTGGATCAGAGTCGACTGCTGTAATGCTCTTAGAAGCTGGTCTTTGGGGAAACAGAGCTAAAAACTGAATTTGAAAACTTGAATTGAATTTTGCCTCTATAAATTATTCAAGTGGTCCCTAACACCATTAACAATCAATACACCCGATTTCTGATTATTGTGTTATATGAAATAATAGGGATATTATTTGGAAAAACTATTTCAATCCTAATTTGGAGAGTTATTTTACAGAAGGTAAGAGTCAATATACATTAGTGATAAATGTTGATTTACTGTTATCATTATTGCTACACAGTTTCTTCATTCAGAATTATTAACAACAAAATTAGTGACATTAGACATGCTAAATTTCTTCACCCAAGAATCTTTTGAAAGAGTCATTTATTTGGGAAGTTCTATCTATCTAGACAGAGTTGTAGGAAGGGGCATGGTGAGATTGTTCTATTTTTCTCCTTTTCATTCTTCCTATCTTGTGTGGTTTCACCATGCACCATCTGCTCGGAAATCATCTTCCATCCCAGATCTGTTCAACTCCCAGCTTTCGTGACTCATTCGGCTTTTCTTAATCTCTTCCAAATAAGTCATTACAATCTCTTTCAGCTTCTTTAGGTAGGAAGAAGAGCACATCTAATACTTTCTCATTTTAAACTGAGTGCTATGTAGTTCTTAAAATGCATCTAATCATGTTCAAAACTATTTTCAAATGATGGCAAATTAAAACATGATGCATCGTTATATCTCTGATATAAATGCATTGTATCCATAAGTCCTTAAAACTTCCAGGAAGTTAACTTGATGTCCATTACCCAGGCAACTTTGCTTTATTTAAGAGCGTTTTTATGTGACATGCAAAACATCTGATGTGTCATATAAAAGCTTTCATTTGCAAGCCCATGTACTATTTTATGATTTTTGAGTTTTCATATTATTTATATCTTAAGTGTGTTTATCTGTTATACTCTTATAGAGTGATTTGGCCATATTTTTATCGCTTTTTCTGTTTTAATTGTTTTTCTATATATCCAAATAATACATACATAGAGTTTTAAAGTTACATAGCACCAGTAACACAAAACTTTTTCAATGAACACCACCTCATTTCTTAAAAGTAGTGCTTTTCATTTTATTCAATGGTTTTCACAGTAACTTAATCATCTCAAATTATATCTGTACTATTTTATGTTGCAATTCAGCTTCTCACTCTAAAAATGAGGCTTTTAGATTATCTATACTCTCATTTACTTACCAGAATTATGTCATTACATTATTAGAAAAGAAATTTTCCTCATAAAATATTATCACTTTTAGTCAGTACTTCATTTTTATTTTCTTCACCATGAACCACAAATTTTGTAAATTGCTTAAGTTATAAAATCATATAATTACTTAACAATATTCAAAAGCAATATTTAATACAGCTTTTCATAGTCACATGTAAAACAGTATCATTAAATTTTTTCATTTTTACAATATTTTGGAGAACAATGGTTGCTTTGGATTTTCCTTTGTTTTGCTGTGCTTAAAACCTCAAATTTGCCTATCATATATCTCCTGTAATTAACCTGTACTTGAATCAGATTCTGATGCAACTTCCTCTCAAGATTTCCCATTACTGACACTCTGTAATTATTATTTATATAAATTCACAGATTGTCATAATAAAACTTATAGATTAGCTCATACTAAAGGATGAATGCTTATCTTCTTTGGTTTAAATAATCATGTACATGGTTCAAAATAGCACTGAGAAAATCTTAAATGCTTAAATTTTATTTGAACTGTAATTAAATATAGCAATCAGACCCAAAAATTTGCATAAAACTATAATAAATATGTATGTCTACTTGTATTATATAAATATAAATATATATGTATATATTTCCACAAACAGGAAATTCTTCTACAAGTAATTTAAGCTCATCATATTTAAGACTACTATATTTTAAATCACAAGCTATCATTTTCACATGCTTAAAATTTAAAACTTACATATTGCTACTTCCTTCATTAACAATATTTTCTAGCTGTATATGGGTAAGTATCAATTGACTCATTTCCTAAATTTACAACATGAAGCCACAGCTTCGCTTCCACTTTCTCTCTCATTCATCTCCTTATGAATCAACATCCAGTGTACCAATCCCTCCATCCGGTCCCACCTCCCAATAGCACATCGGTACTTTACAACATCCAGATACCTGAGGCCTCTTGAGGGGAACACTCTACAGCCGAAACATAACTTTGCCCCTGATCTCCAAAAGATCCATGCCCACCTCCTTATGTAAAATGTATTTAGTCCTTTGTTAACTTGTCAAAATCTTAAGTTATAACACTGTTATAAAGTCTAAATCCATTCTGTTCTCAAGTTTCTTCCATTTGCCATAAAGGCCTCCATGTTGTTGGACTCATGCTTAGTGAAGTGAGTCAGAAGCAGAAGGTGAAACATCGAAGGGTCTCTCTGATATGAGAGGCCTAGATCACAACACTTATGGAACTTAAAACGAAAAACAAAGTGAAACAGGGGGGTAGGGCCGTGAGGGAGGGTGGTTTTGGGTAGAGAGATAAAAGGAGAGTGGGAAAGTCCTTGTCACCTTGACAAGATACATATGTGCACAAAATGCTCAATTTCATTGTAAAAAATTAAATTTTGCACTTATACATATCAATAAAATGGGGGGAAAAAGTCCAAGACCAGCGTTTCCTATTAGATGCAAGGCAAACTCTCAATTGAAAAATCAAAGAAAAGTTACAAACTTTCAATGCATAATGGCATAATATAAACATTCCTCTTGTGTAAAGGAGGAATTCATTATATCTTCCCTTTGGGCTGACTCCACCCATAACCGATAGACTTCCTGAGGGGACACTCCATGTTTCTGGTATCTCCAAATTTCCACCATCTCCACTTCACTTGAGTTTTCTTCACAATTTCCTAGCCTTCAAGGTCTTTGTCTAAAATCTGCGTGGAAGCCTCAATAAGTTCACAACTCCACATTCTGCATGCCTGAGAGATGAGCGCCACGTGGATGTCACCAAGGGCTACCACTGGCTACAGCAGCAGTCTAGCTCCCTTGGGCAGTTCTTTCCAAGGACATTGAATTCTTTTGAATCTCTTCTCGTTGTCCCTACAGGATGCTCTGAGAAATTTTTAGAGCCTGTTTCTTTGCCAGTCTATTCTTTATTTGTTAAAGTGTGAGGTCTTGTTAATTTCTGACCCTCAGCTTCCAAATATTTGATTGCTCTTTAATTTAAACCTCTTTAAAAAGCAATGCCCTCTTCTGCCGTTTTCTTTTGCTGCTCAGTGTAGAGCTCTCTGACACCTGAAATCTGCGTACAGTACCCGTCGAACTGCATAAACATTGGGTTATCTTGAGACCTTTTCTGCCAGATTTGGTAATATAATGTTTTAACCATCAACCACCATAATTTTAAGGCATTTTTTTTACTCACAGCCTTCCCTATCTAAATAATAATGTCTTTATTCATTTCCCTTTTACAATGAAACTGATAATTTTGCTGCATATGTGATAATTTCTCTCTTCTTTTCAGTTCTTAACCTTATCTCATCAGTCTTTGGCTTTACCATTCTGCTCTATTTTTGATGTTCTTACATGAAGATATTCTGAGCTAAATGAATCTCAATGATCTGTGTGACTCTCACTTTCCATCTTCACTTTTCTCTTTGAAGTATTTGCACAGCGCCACCTACTTTCATTTCCTAGCTCACTCTCATTTCCTAGCTCACTTGTTGTGTTCCTAAACCCGAAGCCATGTGTGTCCTCCTCCTGTCCTTCTGACGGTTCTGCCCACACTGACTGTTCATTATACTGTAGTCTGCATATTAGAAGGGTTCAGGCTGGCAACTTTGATAATCTCTGTGGAGGCTACAAATATCTTCCAGATCCAAATGAGTTCCAAATGCACATTTTCTTCTTTTGCCACTGAAATACATTTTAGGCTTCTGTATCCAGATGCCTAGGTAAAATTTTTAGGTGAATTTTGAACTGACATTCAAAAACAACATGGCAAAAATTGAATTTTACTTTTGATTTTTGTACTATTTAGGATCCCATGAAGGATTACACAGACAATCACACACACACACACACACACACACACACACACACTATAAAATCATCTTCAATACAAAAATAAAGGACCCAGAACATTCTCTATACACAACTATTTTAAAGATACCAGATTTTAAGTTAGTGTGTAATGTGTTTAGCTCATTTTGCACTATTGCTTTTGTTTCCTTATTGTTACTATTGTGTGAGTATGGATGTAAATGCATGTGTAAATTTCCACAAACACCAGGAAACTAACATTTCTATATAGCATTTCTTTACTTTAAAATGAAAGTGGCACACATGATATAGGTAATGAAATACATTGTTGCCTGAGGAGAAGTATATGATGTAAAGTGACTGTGGTTTTATTTTCTTTTAATTGTGTTCCTAAGTGATTGTATATTAGCACCAATGCGGACTAAAAACACAGTCCACTATTATAGAGCAGAACAAAATTTCCCTGAAATTATCTTGAATATTCTTATCTGGCAATAAAATCTATTCTAGCCTTATTAAATTACCTAGAATTGTACTTTTTCAGGATTTTGCTCATTTTTAACATGAAAACATTTTGGTAAATTACAGTATCTAAAATTTTACAATACATTTCTCCTGCCATTTCATAACCTATAGTGAAAATATAAAAAATACTAAGTATAACCATTAAATCGATGTTAAATTACCTGGTGTAAGGAAACAAAACACAACAACAACAAAAACAAGACAACAATGATATCAGAAATATATGCATAAGCATATTAACTCAAAAAAGAATTGATCTTTACAATTATGACTCTCATTTCTACAATTGCTCATGTGATCATTGCTGGTTTTGAGGGTGTTGGAAATGGGACAATACTGAGGATTAAACCACTAGTTATACTCCAAGTTTATTTTTTTAATATAACTATTATTTTATACCGAGACAAAGTTTCATCAAGTATTAAACGGTCCCATTGCTAGGCCAAAACTTGTGGTCCTCCTGACTCTGCCTCCCAGAGACCTGGGATAATAGTCAAGTTCTGCCAGGCCAGGCCATGCCTAATATTTACAACTATTATATTAATACTATATTGTTACTCTGTATTCTCTTGGTCACAGCTGGTTTTGTTTCTTCACTTGGTGGTGTGACCTGTACCTTTCTGCCTGAAGGATCTAAGTCACTTGTCATTATATAGGGGTTAGGTTGTTGCAGTTTCACGGTTGTTGCAGTTTCACATGGACCTTGATAATTATTTTTAGACTATGAGACGGAAAAATAGATTTACTGTACTGCAAAAAACTATTTCTTTTGTCTAATGTAAAGTAACAATCCAATACCTTCTTGGTAATTTGTAATGATTTCTTGCTACCCTACCGACATGCTAACTCCCTTTCTAGACTTTTGACTCAGAGAGTCCACCGTAAACAGTGACAAATTGTGATTCCAGTTCAGGGGAATCCTTGTCCCCACTTGTAGCAGCCTTTCCTTCTCCCGGATTAACACTTCTAGGTCAGCTGGTCATAGTTTGCACATATAGAAAGCAGTAATTTTACTAGTGGGTTGCCAAAAAAACAAACAAACAAACAAACAAACAAAAAACTATGGCTATGGCTATCCTACACAGAGCGTGCCTGTTGGCATCTGCTCTGAAAAAGAAAAAGTTGGATGTGGTTATCATTTAGATGGCAGATGACCTGGAAGAACTTGTACTATAGATTTGACTATTATTCTTGAATTCTTAAAACTCAATCTCATTCTCATATATTGTTTCTGGATACCCTTTAAAATATTTTAAAAGTATTTAACAAGTTCTCTATGGTGTGTAGGATATTACTACATAGATCACATTGCATTGCTTGTCTTTAGAAAAACTTCTGAGATTTGAACTGGTTTTAGATCTGTAGTCAAAAATGAGTGGTGAATGTAGGTTGTGAGGAGGATTTTCATTTTCTAGTTTGGTACTAGCATCAAGAAGAATCCTTGCCATTTTTATAGTGTACAATTAACTCTTCAGGCCTAGGAGGCAGAAAGATAATGCACAGAAGGGAAGGGTGGGGACGTCTATGCCCTTGATGGTAAGGAAACCTTTTCCTCTGGTCCTGCGGTTTCATAACAACTTGAAAATTCATTGTCTTTAGCTTCATCAGGTTCTTCCCAAAAGTATCCATCTAAATTTATGCAATTCATACTTTTCTACCCAGCACCCTCACTTTAAATGCAGATCCTCTTAGACACCAAGAGTTCGACTTTTGATGTAACTCAGCCAATGACATGACGAAACATGATGCTTGGCTTTTGGCACCATCATCCTTGTGCCTACAGGAAAGGGCATTCAGGCTACACTTGGAAGGCTTCAGGTTGTCCGTGCAAGGCCGGAGCCATAAAACTCAATCTTTTAACTTGTTGTCTCACTATCTTACTTTGTATAAAGATGTTAAGAGCAGCCTATCAACATCATTTTTTATCATTTTGAGAAATTTTATTTCAATTTATTTTTTACAAGTGCACAGCATCGTGGGAATGGCTGGCAGCCCAACTTAATGTTAGGTTCTTGCTGCAGTCCTGCCCAGAGATCTGGCCTACCCTTTACTCACCAGGCCCTGGTCCCTGGGAGGGGGCCATATTCTCACGAGCAATGGATATCTTCTTGAGTGCTCACAAAGGTGTCCTCTGTGCCATGCTCGGTGCAATGCATCTACTTAGCACACAAACCAAACATGTTGAAGTGTTCATGTTCTCACTGTTAGTCTATCAACAACAATCATTGCTGTCCATTCCCATTTTTTTCTGGGACTTACCAATATCATTTTATTTATTAGTCTTCCAAAAATGTCCAAAAATATTCTGTATAGTATTACTAAATTCTTAGCATTTTACAGGTGCTGAATTAGGGGCAATGAATGAATCTGTATGTTTATTTCTTTAAATAATTCATAACACAAGGTGCACATAGGACCACTTGAGCCTTAGTATGTGAAATACTTTTCCCTAACCTTACTCTTGAGTGAGAGAGGAACTACCATTCAAATGTTTTTTTTTTAAAATCTATAAAAATGAAGACTTTAGTGCAACAATTTTCTTATTTTTTAAATAATGACTTAGATATATTTGGCAGGTTGATCTTGTTACACTTTAATAACAAAATTAATTATACAAATACAAAATTAACTACAAGAACTAAAAAATGATAAATGTGTTGAAGAAATATTTGATGGCTGTGATTGATACTAGAATATGAGTCTAATTTAATTAGGTAGGAAGAATTGATGCAAATATAGATCGGTATAATTATAAAAACATAATAAAATTTTCCTCTTAACAATTATTCATTGAAGGCCTGCCTCAGCAGTTATGGAGATTAATTATTGAGCTTATTTTACAATAGAATGCATTACCCTGAAGGAAAGGTAAAAATGTCAATTATTATAATTATCATTCTTTATTTTAATGATACTAAAAGTAAGTACAATTTACTGGCTTTATGTTCTGATTAAAAACTTAAAAGCAATAGTTTGATTTACACTGAGGCTTGGCAAAAACACTCTGATACACTTCAAAACTATTTTAAGTGCCTTAAAATGTTTTGATTAAATGTTTTAAATCTATTATAAATATTCTTCATATTGCAAAATATCATAATATATGAATCTATGCACATGTGTATTTGCAACGTGTGTGTGCAAATAAAAACATTGATGATATTAAAATAATGACATGCAAGAAATGATAATGGATTATGTAATTTGGAGTTAATAATAAGAACCCAGACATCATGTATACTATAATGTAATATATATATTTTAATGATGAGGAAAATGGCACTGACAGGCAATTGCTCATAATTTCAATAAAATTAAAATAAAATTTTAAGAAGCATTAAGAAACCCATGAAGAACATATAAAAAGAGCATTATAAAATGATTAAAAACCTTAAAAAATTAAAGAAAAAATAAAAACAAAAAACAAAAATAAGAAAGACTACATAATTTTGAAGAAAAGTAGTAAGACCAGAAAAACTGTAATATATAGCCAATACAATATAAACAATACACTGGAATTTTATACCTATGCACGTGTCCTTCCATGAATGAAACAAAGTATATTCGGGAAGACACTGTAGATGCATGAATGGCAGACATACTTGAAGTATATACCAAAGGAGATGCTCAAATGCACTAATTGCATTGCCAAATGAAAACATACAAACACACCATAAAGCCAATGTTATATGAAGAAGTAACTTTACAAGCAAATTTAAAAATAATATTTACTGTATTTTTGGCCTGGTAAATACATAAACATATAAAAGAAATTGAGAGCTCATTTGTTTAAAGAATTTTTATATTATGTTTTAAAACTTGCATGGAACTTTCCAATTTTATGAGACAATTAAGATTTTGGACTTTTTTGCAGTACTGGAAATTTAACTCTGATTCAAAATTACAACTGGTTAATATCATAGTTCTTAGTAAATAACATAGTAAATGAAAGGGGAAAATAGTAACTATCAAAAAGAAAATAATACGGAGTATAGAGAGAAATATAAACTCAAAATTTTAGTCATATCTATGAAAAAGTGGATCATCATACAATAGTTCATTTGAAATTTCATAACAAAACACAAGAACATTTTGGTTTCTAAACAAGAATCAAAAATATTTTTACCACTATTTTGGAGTTTGAAAGTACAAATACAAAAACCAAACAGATTCTGTCATTAGCTACTGAAACTTCTTTGAATTTCCTTATAAGGTATCTACTGGCTGCGGTTTAAAAAATCACCTATAATACTTCACTTTTAGTGTGTATACTACATATGATTAATTTCATAAAAAATAAATTATATGTGAAAATGTTTTCTGTGATGCATAAATTCAAGAAAAAGATTTAAGTACAAATTTTTCAAAATGTTTTGGTTTTTTTCCCTCATTATTTATGGAGATGTTTCTGTGTTGCCTATATTCTATATAATCACATATTAATCAATTTAGTAGAATCATCAATGGTAATTTATGTAATGACAAGCTATTCCAGCCAACCTGTTGATTGTGTGAAACCAAATTGTACAAATATGTCTCTTCAGCAATTTCCTTACAGAGAACTTAACAAATGTCTTTCAATCTGCGAAACTAGTTATTCAGATATCTGAATAAATATGTTAATCTTCAAGTTCCTGCAGAAAATTACCAATTTTATTTTTTAATGCCTTCTCATATTGAGGGTTGGATTTAGTAGCTCTTACATGACAAAAAATGAACATTCTGTATTTTCAATAGTGAGTATAACAAAGTGTAAGTACTATTTTCCTTTGTCTGAAGTTTTTAAATATACTTCTAAATAAATGTCATTTCATAAAATAATTATGACTCACCATTAGAAGAAGATTTTAAGCATATGTATAAATTTAAAACTCATGGATTTGATGACATGGCAACATTTTATCCAAAATATGAACAAAAAAATACACAAATACTCAGAAAATTATGAAAAATAAAGTCAAAGCAAGCAACTGAGTGTTTTAAATATAAACATTTTAAATTAATTTTTAAAACAATGTATTTGTTTTTATGTTTAGTTTTGAATATTTTTTGAAGTTTTAGACATGAATAAATATATCTTTTTAACTTTGCATATGAAGCAAATTTAAATAAATTACCATTGCAATAGAAAAACTTTTTAAAATTTTACTCTTGTTTCTAATTTAAAATTTTGTTAAAGAACAAATGCAATCTTATAGTTCAGAATCATAAGTTGCACAGAATACAAATGAAGTATCATATGCAAGAAAATTTAACTCCTTGAAACAAGGAAATATGAAAATCCTTTTTTGCACCATTTTGTTTAGATACACATTTTAATTTCAATACACTCATCTCTAAAGTTTTCAAATAATTAGAGTATTTACTTTTGAACTTTAATCTATTTAGAACAAATTTAATTATGTGTGTTTTAAAAGCTTACTAATAATACACTTTGTAATAATATCAAGTTAAGTGACTAATCTGTTTCAATTTATACAATCTAATTTGTTCCTAATTTGCAGCTTTCAGGGACATATTTTAAAAAATTGAAATGAGTTTACTTTTTTTTCAAAATGTCTTTTCTTTAAAGATAAATCTATAATCACTTGGACTTTAAAAGAAATAAGCAAAAAGGTTGATTAGGTAAATTATTCCTGCTAGCTATATGAGTGGTTTACAAACTTCTGGTGCATATCCACATACATCCCCTGTGCATATCTTACACCACCCTCTATATGCTTATTTGTGCATATAGTACTTCTACATACAAATGGCAAAGAATATGTAAAACATACATAATTCACATAAACAGGCATATGTTGATAAAAATGGGACTCTTTACTGCATTATGAAAATAAAAATCAACACACTTGCTTTAATACAATACATGGCCCATGCAATCTTTTATTTTTTATGGAACTTTGATCATTTTGTTTCATTCCACCCCAGTAATAGGCAGCTAGTGATGATAGATGATGCGTGAATGATGGATAAATAGATAGCTGATTGATTGATTTAGCTTTGTAGAAGATGAGAGAGAGAGAGAGAGAGAGAGAGAGAGAGAGAGAGATCCACCTAATGGTCTACAATTTTAGCAGCTTATTCTCTCACACTAATGCTTTCAAAACTTAGTACCATTTACATAGCTGTTAGGATACAGCAGTTAGTTGCAGTAAGCCAGACTATTCAATGCCTTCTGCCAAATTAAGATTTTTGTAATGTAATTAAATACATAAGACCCATTTATTCCAAGTCTAAAACATATTCCTAGTTAGGTACTTCTGAGGAGAGACAGAAGGCTGTGTTACTCCCAGCCATTATTAAAATGAGTCACTGAAATAGAAATTGAACGGACATCATAAATCTTTTTGAGTCTGTATTGAAATGCTGTCAATATCTAAGCCTATGTTTAGAAGAATTATGAAGTGTGACTTATGAACTTGTTAAAGTTTGGCTTAAAATTTAATATCTGCTTCAAAACAATCAAAAATTTTTAAAAATAACATGTTTCAGCTGTAAATGTTACAGAAAGCCATCACACAACCACAAAAACTTTTTTAAATTTATGATTATATTTAATCAACCAGGAAAGTTATAGTCTCAAATCTGAACTATATGTATATTAGTAAATAGATAAGAGGCTAGTATATGCTGTCATTTTTTCATTAAAATTACATTTATACATCACAATGATACATATAGCACACTATTCCATAACTGGTATGTTTCAATTTCACATTCATTTTGAATTTTCTGAAGATTCAAAGAAATTAATAATTTTGATTCAACCCTGTGTTTGGAATACTCCATCTATTTTATTATGGCATGAACTAATGAATGCTTAATATGGCTTTTTCTTCATTTGTTTACCTACTGAGTTTTAGGATGAGTCAAGAAGAAATTCTAATGCTAATTAAATAGAGCTAAAGCAAAAAATGCTCAATATTTGTAATTAGAGATGAACATAATGCCTTGAAATTTTTGTAGTCTAGTTCATTACAAAAAAAACTATTTAAAAACTCTTTTAAAAAACTGGCAAAAGAAACATTTGAAAGAATGATGAATTATAAGAATTTTCATTTTTCACTAAAGACAAGCAAAGATCAGAATTAATGACCCTAAACCCAGATTAAATTAGTCTTGGACAGTACTGAATTTAATTATAAAATAAATTGTCAAATGGTGGTGATTAAATAAGTAAAGAATCTTCTTACACTTTGTCTGAATGGATCTAACTTTTTTGTTATTTAGGAATAAATTCTTACATTAAACCAGAGCACATCAGTAGAATAGAACCTTGAAAGGTTAGTAGTAATTGCTTCCTTGATATATGTATATTTTCATAATAACTATGAGTATTTAAAAATACTTTTAGTGATATGTTTACTATATTCTGTAATGAACATATATTAGAATATAAGTCATTGTACTGATAACAAATTGTGTAAGACAAAATTAAAGTATAGCATATTAATTTTTAAATGAATGTTACTTCAATTATTATATATGTTTTGTTTTCATAGACGAGGAAATGTCTTTTTCTTTGTTATCTCTTTGATTTATTTCATATTGTTTCGTTTTGCATTTGGTGACTAGACAGGGTTTCTAATCTGTCAGATTAGAATCAATCAAAAGAACCAGTCAGAACCAGTCGTTTAAAGCAATAAAAATAGCACAATTTCTACTCCAACAGGGTCCCCAAGAAATCATTCCTGCACAATAACATTTTCTTCAAGGTAGCTAGAGTACTATAATTGATGATTTGGGTATGGAATTATTATGTACTAATAACAGTGCATTGCCTATTACCATGAGATGTCTCCTACTGCTTTATAATTAGCTCTGTGCATGGTTTGGACAAGTAGCTGTGTATTTCACTAACGGTCCGCCAGGTAAAACATAACGGCTCCTTGGGAGCCAATTAGTTGGGCCTGTCAAGGCCAATTTGAGCAAATTTTAGTTTGTGGAT
Organism: Ctenodactylus gundi; assembly: GCA_004027205.1. Classification (NCBI taxonomy): domain Eukaryota; kingdom Metazoa; phylum Chordata; class Mammalia; order Rodentia; family Ctenodactylidae; genus Ctenodactylus; species Ctenodactylus gundi. Next base: position 80,808 of record PVKB01002070.1, on the reverse strand, counting down.
TATAACCCAAAAAGCTGTAATTGCGACACACACACAAAAGAATCAAACAACTAAAAAGAACATATCTGTTTTGACAATACCTATTGTTTCCCATACAATTTTGTTTATTATCATGACAAAAAAACCTTGCTTAGAAATGCTTTGATGCTTAAATTGCTGGTAGGTTTAGCTACTATGAGTAATTGCTAATACATTTTAAATTCTAGACAGATTTTTAATTTAAAGGAAAATGAGAGAGAATAAGAAATTAAGACGATATATTCTTTCTCAAAATCAAACACGATTTTGCCTGGTTCAACGTATCAAAATGTTCTGAAAGTCTGGAATCTACCATAAAATAAAACCACAAAAATAATGCGTGATCAAAAGCATGACTTTGTTGTTATTTGATTGTTTTCAATTAGAATTACCATTTTGAGCAATTAGAGTGTTATTCTATGTGAACACCAAGCTTGTATTTGCACAGCTTCACTTGTAGAATTGGCAAATTTTAAAAGTTATTTTATAAGCCTCTTTTTTTTTCCTAACAGCAAGGAAGTGATAACGAATGTTTTTGAGGATCTCCTGTTGCTGTAAGTGAACAGAGGACATATCTAAAAAACAAGCATCATTTTATGTATTGGCAAAACATCACCTTCAAAAGGAACCAACTGAACAGAGACACAGCTTATATCTCATACCAGAAATTTTTGTATTAAAACCAGCAAGAAACTGAGAGAAGACTTATATATCAAAAGATTAGGAATTTATATTTTCAAATTTTCTAATATCATTCCCACATGAAACAAACAAACAAAAAAATGGTGATCATTGACCCAGTGTGAGTCAGTCATTTGTCTGAAGTTTAGTTAAGGTAGGCATACCATTGAAGCTGTCGTAGAGAGATTCAACTCAATTTATGAGTCAGAGATAGCCAACAGTTTTGTCTTCTGCTAATCCATTTCAGATGAATTGGTGAGGAGAAGAAGTGTGGTTTTTCATTCAATCACGGCTACTTTCTGCTTCTCACTAGAAAGAAATTGTACAGATTCAAAGCCGGCCAGTAATTTGTTGTTTCAACACAGTGAGATGATAAACCTGTGCTTGTCAGAGAGACAATGGCACATCTTTCTCCTAGTGGCCGGTTGGTAAAATCCTTATTTAAGGTTCATTTGGTACATTTAACTACTAATATCATACTGCTTAAGAAAATATTGAGTGTAGGTCATCTAAGCACTATGTCACTGAAAAAGAATAAGAGTGTACATATACGCAGTAAGCTCAAGTACATGTAATGGAATAAAATAGTAATCATGACCACACCAGCGTAGAATTTTATGTTGCTGTCTTGCATGAAGTATTTCACTCTTACAGGACAAAACTTTGTGTCATGTCTGCTGTGAAGCATACTGCGTTGAAATTAATTTAAATGACTGTGTATCAACCTTAGCAGCTGACGAGATTTCTGCAACCTATTCTAAGTTCACCTAAGTTTCCCAGGTATTCTATCTTTTAATCTATTGTTCTTGAGGATGGTCAAATTTTTATGTTGAATTTACCTCAGGGCATAAATATTTTTGCTCTTGGTGCTATGGCTTAAGTTGGACCTTCATTTTTGTGACATCATCTAAGTAATAAACATTGTATAGTGGCCAAAATACAACCAAAATGTCCACAGCAGGGTAGACCGGATTTATATAATGTGGTGATAAATCATATTAAGAAAGTAAATACATTTTGAAATAGATTCTCAGGAATTGAAACTCTGGTTTTCTACCTCATAGCTCATAGCAGAATATATCTAAAGAAATTGCTTTAATCTTTCTGAATCAGGGTTATTTTTGGTAAAGAAATGTTAAATAAATAAATTAATAAGTCACACCTTATGAAGTAGTTTGGAGTACTTAATGTGTCTTGAGACACAAAAATATTGTCTGAATATCTACTATTGTTACACGTCTTGTACCTTATAAATATGAGTACTCTAGAATGTAATTCCAAAGAGTGACCTACACATTTATTTTCTCTGTCCAAGAAAAATAAATGTAAATCAGTGTGGGCTCGGTCATGTGTACCTCATGACAGGGAATGGGAGTTATACTAAAACAGCAGCTACTAAGAATAAATTAGGAGCCCCAGCAAATAATGTGTCACATTTTCTTCTCTCCAACAATCTCAATAATTTGAACATTGTACATTAAAGAAATACCTCTATTTTTCACTCTAACTCTGTAGAGTGTATACAAATAGGATAAAAGTAGAATAAGTAGAAAACCAGTGCCTCATGCCCATAAGTCTTTTGAGTTTTCCATGATGCCCACTGTGCTTTTCAAGGTTTGAAAATCGTATGTCATACACATGTCTATACAATTAATATTAAATATCACTCTTCTCACAAAAGTTACCATGCTAAATCATTGATTTGTATATTCTCTGTACATGTAGATTTCCTAATGGCCACATTCGCACATACAGTGTAACATTATCTGATTATTTGTGCCTGTTTGTATATATACTTTTGGAAGAGGGAGCATCGAGACATTGAAAGAAAATATTAACATTGTATCTGAGTAATTCATCAAAGAATTTTCTTGTAAATGACTTCAGGTGACCAGTAGAGTCAAGATAGGGAATCTGCCACTCAGCCTTTCCTTAATTTTGCTTTCTCTTGATATTTGCCCTCATCATACTTGAGAGGTAGTTCAGTGATAGACCTCAAGCTTAGCATGAACAAGGACCTAGTTTTGATCCCAGTAAAGCTAATACAAAAAGAAAGAAAGAAAGAAAGAAAAAGAGTGTCTTTGTTTACTTTGATGTTGTTTCTCAAGGTTAAACAATGTTTATGACTTGCTGAAGACCAAAAACCAAAAAAAAAAAAAAAAAATCTTTAATACCTGTTATGATACACAGGCTATGCTAATTATTCTAGTTATTTTTATATAGGATAAAGAAGTTCAGTTAAGTTCCAAAATATACAATTTCAAATATTATACCTTGGTTCTCCGTTATTTACTATATATAAATTAAACAACTCATGTCTAAGAATTTACCAAGCTCTTTGTTTTGATCAATTCCAACATATATAGATAGTGGTTTCAGATTAATTCATGTCCTCCTAAGACAGAAGTATTTAATACAATTCAGTTATTTGTTCTCTTAGAGTTTCTACTCATTCAGAATATTATTTAAATTAGTAGATGTGCTATCTCTCCTACAGGTAATATGTACGTCTAGGTTCTTAATACATTGAAATCATTTTTTCATACTTTGCATTTAATATTGGGACCCTTTACTACCTTTGTGTTTTTTCTAAACATAGAACCATTATAATTCACTGTTTGAAAATGTATGTTTTTGTTTATATGTTACCATATTTTTTCTCTCTCTCTTACCTCATGGCTCTCTCAACTTAGTTGCATTTGAAATGATCAATTTTAGTGAAGCAAACTCTGAAATTTATGGGAGGAAGATAACTGGTTTTGTCCAACTGAAAAGTATTAACTTCAAAGTACTGAAAGAAACTTACAGGCAAGAATATGTTTTTTGATTGTTGTACATTCATCCTGGAGTGACAAACACAACTTGATTTAATTCAAGACTGCATTCTAATTGTTGTATTCTAATTATAGCCATAGAAGATTTTTATTTTTATATTATGCTTCAGCAATAAAGCTGTAGATATGGATGGCATTAACAATTCTACAGTTACTGGAATATTGGATTTCTTATAACTTTATTCTATTTAAAATCAGTAATTTCTGTCTGTTAGTGTTTTTAATAATTCAGAAGTGTATCTTATCCAAATCAAATTGATTAAGACTTTACTTTTAAACTTCTTCATGACCTTATCAGTACATTAAGCACAAAATTAAATTCCACAAAATCACATTTTAAATTTTTAATATCTAAATATAGAAATATTTTTCTACTCTTCCATGTTTGTTTCTTCAGCACCTACTATTCAACTCTAAAACAGTGCTATAAATAGTTAGGCTTAGGTGCCATTTGTGTGTGTGTGTGTGTGTGTGTGTGTGTGTCTGTGTGTGTGTGTGTTTGTAGGTTTCAGCACAATTGCTCATTTCTAGTTGTACATGGGTATGCTTTTATAGGCTGACTTAGTAGTGCAATAAAAAAAGCAACGTATAAGCCAAGAGATTTATTCATGAGACTTTTACTATTCCTCAGATTATAGCCACAATGTATTGTAGGTTAACAAGGTTGATTTCATCAGGATATTAACTCAAGAACTAAAGCTGCAGAAGTCTTATCTTAGCTCATCCTGCAGCAATGTAGGAGCAAGGTAGGAACAATGGCATGATAATCATAGAATATCAAAATTTCTAACCTAAAGTGATAGGTGTGTCATCAAAGACATAACATTAGCTAAACAAATTAGTGTATGCATGAGTATTAAACTGGAATTGTGAGGTATTTTGTACTATAAACTTGAAAACCAGAGTAATTGTGGTTTGATGCAAAATTAATCCCTTTTAATTTAAATAAACTTCAATATTGCACTGACAACAGAACACTATCATACAATACAAACATATGCATATAAATTGAAAAAATACTGTTGTATTTTGCTGTACCAAAGTATTTCTTAGAATTACACGCTTTATTTCACTCTAAAAGTTTAAACTTTTGGACTGTCAAAATATCTATTTTTTAACATTAATATTGAAATAAGTGCTAAGTATATTCTAAGTGCACTTGAAATAAATATGATTACAAATTCAATTAGATATTTATTTTTGATATTTATTTAAAATTTATCTAACATGCAGACTTTGTTATTTATTTATTTATTTTCTGAGACAGGGTCTCACTCGGTAGCCTGCGCAGGGCCCAAACTCACTGTGGAACCCAGAGTATCCTTAGACTCATGGCAATCCTTCTACTTTGACCTCCTGAGTGCTGAGATTACAGATGTGTGCCAGCTTACTTATATGGTGCTGCAGAATCCAGTACTTGAACAACCGTGCCACCACTTTAGCTCTAATGGGTAAATTTTTAAAGTGTTGCATATGTCCTTTAAAGAATGTATTTCTATCATTTCATTTTCTAGCAAGAATATTAAAAATGGGAAACCTCAATTTTTTTTCAAATATTCTGATAAAATTGGCAAAAGCCTTTTCCTCAGTGGAAACAAGATATCAGTACGAACAGAGACAACTGAACACAACTTAGCTGCCTCTTTTAAATAAGAAATAAAAGAGAAATTTCTTTCCAGATTTTTTTTTTGTTTATTGATTGATTGATTGATTTTTAAAGCAATCCTTGGGATCTGATAGGATTCTAATTTCATTGAGAAATTGTTCTCAATTGAAACAGATTCATCTTTGTCTTATTTTCAATTAGGCCTCAGGTTTAGTTTATAGAAACACTAGATTCTTAGCATCTTCCCAATCTTCACTAATGCACTAGAATAATACTAACACAGTTACTATCACCTGAAAGACATGTTCCTAGGATAGCTTAACAATCTACAGTACTACATGAGAAAGATCAAGAAAGCCCAGGAGGACTGCTATTCATTCCAGTCAAACCTGTTACTAGACAGGCATCTGAACCTTCCTTTTAGAAGATTTACTTTAGAACACTTGCAATTATAAATCCTTGTATTCACACTTTTACAGCAAGAGCCTTATTTTCAAAGATTTTTTCAGCCCTCTCCTTAATGTAAATACGTAGGGAAATAATTCAGGTCTCTCTCCCACTGTCTTCATTATTTCTCTCTAAGCTGCCACTTGTGGAGGGACACCTTCCCTGAGGAGATGTGAACAACAGCAATTACTCACCCTGGAAGGGCACAGCAGATGGGCCAAAGTGACAACTGCACCAAAGTTCAATTTGGCAAACCAGTAAGTTTATTATTAAAACAGTCTATTACATCTAAACAAATCAAAGGTGATTTCAGTCCAACTTTGATCCTCTTTTCCATTTAATAATTATCAATGCATAAAGTGTACCCTTACTGTTTTGACTAGCATTATGTTTGAACTCTACCATACCGTTATACATATTCTCTCCAATGACATAGATTTACATTCTTAAAGCATTTTTCTTTGACTTTTTCCTATTGAATTATCAATACAAGAGATGAATCTTACACAATAATGAGGAGAAAGTTAACATCCTACTTAAAACAATTTTTGCTTCAAGAAAGGGGAAAAAAGGCTTATCTTCAGAGTAAATAAAAAAACAATATTCTCAAAAAGGTCTTTTAACAAAAATCATTATATATATATATATATATATATATATATAATCTGGAATAAAAATGCATGAATTAATTAGAAGATTGTATTTCTAAAAGAAAACTAAAAGCATCTATGAAACTAGGAAAAATTGAGTCAGATTTTTATTAGAGTATGAAAGGAGAAAGAATAAATCATGATAACCTCCGTGTAGAATGGAGATAAACAGGGATGCAGAGAATCCTAATAGTGACTCAGAAAAACGAAGTTATAGTACAGTTTGAAAAAACAGCACAGATGCCAAACAACACAATTACATCTCAGATGGGCTGGTCACACCTGAGGATCTGAGATGTTTCCTCAGGCTGATATCAACAAGAAAACATTTTAATATTAAAAATTGTGTTTTTTCCCCTTTCTTCAAAAGATGGATATGGACCTCAAGGGAGGAGGGATGAGAAGGAGAAATGGAAAAATAGAATCCTTGGATGCCAGCCAGAAAAGAAACAGTTGGTGCCCTTCAGATTAAGTATGATCTTCTACAGGAATCGAACAATGTCACCTAGTTTTAGCAGCTAACTAATACCAGTTATCTGACACTTTGTGACCTTTGCACAACAAGCTATTTAGTAAAGTCAAAAGCTATTTTGAATGTGAACAATTATTTCTACACTGTGGCATAAAATACTTTGCTCATCTATAACAGACAAAGTGATTTTCTGTGGCATTTAACTCTACCAGCCTCCTCAAAGCTAGCTCTGTATAAACATTTTTACCATTTACCATAAAGAGTGGTATCCTTTGATTTGGCCAGGCAGGAAGCCAAAAAAAAAAAAAAAAATAGAGATATGGCGTTAGAGCAGCAAATAACAAGAATACTTCCACATTGTTCACTCTATGATTCTCTTTGACCTAAACAGAAACTTTCTGTCTTGGTCAGTGTTTGGCTTACAATTTGCTCAGAAAATACGATATAGAGAAAAATGTAGAAAACTTTTCAGATAAGAATGTCAGTGATAATAACTTTAAACAAAATCAAGAAACATGGCTAGCATTTAGAAAGTTGTTTACCAATCTCAGCCTTGTGTGTTCCAGGTATGGTGTGTAATGTATGGTGTGTAACTCTGTCCTGAAGTAGCATTCCACAGTCTGAACACGAGTGAAGGAAATTAGTCCTTGCCCACTTTGTTATTATTACCATTTTACAATTTCAGTGAATCCTTCCTAACAGGTATTCACAAATGAATGGATTAACATGCAGTATTTATCATGCTTAGATAATAAAGAGAGGAAGCTTGGCAGAACTGGCATCTTTCCAAATCTTCAGTCCGTTGCTTGCGTTCCTAAATCTATCACGCTGCTATGTACCACCAGTAGCGATTACCTTTATGCAAGAAAACCCCACTGTTCACTTGGCATGGAGATCCTCACCTAGAGTGCTTCTAATTATTGATGTATTTTTTCCTTTTTTTAATGTTGGTGTTTTCTCTATGTGTAATCATCTGGTTTACCACCTGAAGCTCTTCTGCAACTAGTAGAAACCCAAAGAGGAGTGATTTTTCCTCATTGTTTCAATAAAAATTCTGAATATTGTGAACTTTTTAAAGAAAATTACTAATTCTGTACAATTTTTAAGTTGTACTTCCTAATTATTTTACTGATTTATTTCTTTGATAAGTATAACGAAGTCTACAAAATTACTGCTCGACTTGTGATTTTTATAAAAAATTTAGATCATTCCATTGATAATGCTAATATTTTTACAATAAATTTGAGTCTTGTTTCGATTTAAAAATGGCTAGCACCTGCCTCTCATATTAGGAAAATACATGGGAAATAATGAAAAGACAACTTATTAAGTTCTATAGATCTGTGTAGCACAACTAGTTTTGCCTGATACTTTTTTTTTCATCAGTGTGTTTGTTTGATTTCTGTGCTTTTCTTTCTGTTACAGAAAAAAAGTTCTCTGATGCTTTGGGTATTATATGTGAATTTCCTTTCACTATATTTCTTTGTTGGGAGATAAAATGGTCAGATTTTATGTCACTATTTTCCTAAGATTTTATGTCAAATTGTTTTTCTAAACCTTCTATTTATCATATACCTTGTCCTGAGATAATATGCTGAGTAAGGTAGACACCTGATCTTCCCAGTTCCACAGTACTGTGTGTGTATAATAGCCTTATAAACATATACTCAATTTATAAACCATGAAGTATTTCCAAATGGTATTTCTACACCTCTAATTATAAAACACAATTTTGCTCCAGACGTGATGACATGTAAGATTAACCAAATGCAGGAATGTCCTCTGTGTGGCTGTCATTTTTCATTTTTTATTCTTGTGTCAAATGAAGAGAAAGTGGTTTCTCCCACATATAAAATATATAATATAATGTACATATATAATTATAAATGCTTTGTTTATAATTTTTTCATTATACTTTCAACAAATGAAGAGCATTGCAAGTCATTATAGTTGGTATAATAATATCATTTAATAAAATGGTTCTTAATTTACTTTAAACATTTTTAGAGTTCATCTACTAACAGTAAATTTAAAACTCGTTTTTTCCTTATCATATAAAACTTTTGATTTAAATCAACTCATTATTACATGTACTTTTGACTTTTTAAAATTTTATTTTAATCAAATTCAAGTGTGGCAGACTTTAGGCATACTCTTTCTATAACTCTATAATGTCCCACTTCACAATGAATTGTAAAATATCTCCTCCGTCTTGTGGGGCATAAAAACATGAATCTAAAAATAGAGCCAAAATTTAAACAATGAAAATATAGAACCTGCAGTGGGCCCCACCTCCCACCCCCAATGTGTTTCTCTCCTGAATGTCTTGTGATATACACTTTTAAATAAATTACAGACTTTTGAAATGTGTTTCTTCTTGAGAGTCCTGAAGAAGGGAAGCTATCTGGTAACCACCAAAAAACACTGTCACAAATCATTTTTACTATTTCTAGACAACTATTTCCTGTCAATGTGTAGTCAATACTTTAGTTCATCTTCTGACAGCATTGATCTTAGTGGTTAAGATATATGGAACTCAGCCTCTGAGGCACCTCACTCTTTATCAATCTCGGAAACTTAATCTCTCTCTTGATTTTCCACTTTTGAAGACAGAAAAAAGACTTTAAGACATTAAAAATATTTTATAGTATTTATTACATTTGCTTATAGATGCTGACAAATGTATTTAATGAGCTGGGAGCTGGCAATCATGTATACATTTATAAATTTCTAATTAATATAAACATATTTTATGTTCAACAAACTGTGAAATTTAATGTTGAATTATGATAACTATATTACAGTATAGAAGAAGATAGTAAACATTTATTTAGTGTCATAAAATATGATCACATTTAACTTGCAAATATTTAACAGTTTCCTAAGGTAAAAGGGCAGAAATCAATAACAATTAAAAATATTGAACAATCTTTCTACGTATCCATCCACACACTGTGGCTGAGAAAGGTCTTTTGGCTGCAGAGGGCACTTTTAACAGGTCAGGAGAGACGATTGTTTTTGAACCAGGAAAGTAAATACAACAACATCAATTTCAAATGATTATTTATTTTTCCTACTTATCAAAAGTAATTAAGAAAATCTGGGTAAAACAAAGACGCAAACAAAAACTAATTCTTTCCCACATGACTCATATTCTTATACTTGCCATGCTGAACCACTCGTTCATTTGATTATAGAAACATACATTGCCCAGCCTGGAGGCTGAGGCCTGTGAGCCTCGCACTGTAGGCGGCTGAGGGGAGAGGACTGCAAAACCAGGCTCAGCCTGGGCATAGCAACGCAGCAAGACCCTGTCTCGAATTTGGAAAAAAAAAAAAAAAAAAAAAAAAAAGGAAAAGCTACATATTTAGCTCAGTGTGAAGGCCCTGTGCTGGATTCCCAGTACAAAATAAATAAATAAATAAATAAATAAATAAATAAATAAATAAATAAATAAATGATATAACTTAATTACTTAAATCAAGCCTGTATGATATGAAAGCCTCTTCCATTTTTTTTTTTCATATCTGGTATTTCAGAGTCCTTAGTTCCATCACCTGCCATGGTATCTTCTTCATAATATCAATTTCATGTATTATTTTATAAAGAAAAGATATTAATTAAAATTATGAAAATATTTCTAAAAACAAATGGTGTTTTGTTTTTTTTTTTTTTTGTTTTTTTCTTTTTTTCTTATACATAGAAACTTTCCTTTTAGAAATTTCCAATTTTGGAAAAGTTCTCCATTTCTATTCAGATCAAAAATAGTGAAATAATAAAGTAACCCAACTCTTTAAGCAGTACTCCAATAATTTATTGACAATAGCAGACAAATTAAAAATTCATCTTTAGTATATTACTGATTACAAGATTCAAGTAATAGAAATTTACTACCTTTTATACGTAAGCAGCTGCACTGGGTAGTAGGAACAGAACAGTGAAGAAGTAGAAGTTTCTGCTCTCTTCAGGCAAACACTTTAGTATTACAAGGGAAGAAAACGTTAACAAATAATTGAAAAAGAGAAGTCAAAGTCTCTGCAAGTGTGTTTTTGTGTGTGGAGATGGGTGAGGTTCTTGCTCTGCTTACTCCGTAGTCCAGGCCGAACTGACCAAGTATCCCAGGCTGGCCTCAATTCAGGGCAATCCTCAGCCTCCTGAGTGCTGAGATTACAGTCCTGCCCCACTGTACTCACCTGCTGTGGAGTTGGGGATGGAACTCAGAACCTTGTACTTGCTAGGCAAGTACTCTAGCTTCTGAGCTACACCTCAGCCCTGTCTGCTAGTGTTAAGTACTAGAAACATCAATGCAAGTGAAAGATTATGAGTTTTGCCCAAGGTAAATAAGAACACGGTACAAACATTTTGGATAAACAATGTCACACAGAGAGTGGGAGCTATTTTTTTTATCCCCCTAGGTAGCTCTTTCCCAAAGTTATTCAAGCCATCATGAGGAGGAGCTTGTCACATTGGGTACAGTAAACCAGTGACAGGGTGGGAGAGATGCTGAGGCAAAGTCAGTGAGGGGCTGTATTGCGAATGGCAAAAACTACTTCCATCTTGTTCATTTTCTGGGTTCTACTGAGTGGGGTTAGTACTACCACGTTCTACACTATCTGAGCATCAATTTCAAGAAGACGATCCTAGTTGTAGAAAGAATAAAGTGAGACATGTAAACCCAGAGCTCCTTTATGAGACTGAAAAGTCCATGAAAAGGGTTACAGAAATAGAATGTGTATAGAAGAACAAAAATGCTTAGCATCTTTTATGCATTAATTTATTAGTAGGCTAAAATTGATGTATGATGAGGGTAAATTAAAAATGATCCTACCGATGTTTTCAACCTTAACAACTGAAGGATTGAGCTGTAAATGTGGCCAAGAGGAAAGCAGCTCTATCTGGAAAATTAAATCATTGTTAGATATCTTGTGGACATGCTGACCAGGCAACACAGTGATATTCTGTAATACTTAAGTTTTCCATAAGGCAATACACTGAAGAAATGAGCAACGTGAATTTTATAGCACCTAGGTAAACAAACAAACAAAGAAACTAGAATATTGCCCGATTTAAACCTAGTACTTTATGATCAAAGTTGCCTGCAACTATATATATATATATATATATATATATATATATATATATATATATATATATTCAAATTTAATTCATATATAAAAGAAAATTGGTTTTTTTTTAGAAAACTCTGAAAATAAATAGGCTATTTCTCAGAAATACATCCATGGCTACAACCAAGTCTACATCAGGGTTATAAGGACAACCCCAGCTCCCATCCTTTAATACCTTCCACTGATCAGGGTGAAAGTGTCCTGGGCATACTAGGAGATGTTTGTCATGTCAGAAAATTAAATGTGGCAGCAAAGAATAAATATTTATTATTCTCAGAGCACAGCAGCTATAATAAAAAATTAAGATAGGAAAATATTTATTCTATGTACTGAATTAATTTATAGTTTCACTTATTTCGGTAATATCAACACAAGAAATAGACCTTAGTGCCAACTTGAGTAATGTTTCTGGAAGAAAACATGGATTAAATTATATCTTTAATAGAGCTAAATATAATAAAAGTATCCATAGATTCCTTCCTACACAATTGTGATTTCATTAAATTTACTTTATTCTGGTGCATCTATAGAGACATTATATGGTATGAAATATAAGTGATGCTTTGAACACGGTTTGGGAAGACAATATTCTAAAAGATCTCTTACATACTGTTTTAAATATGTTTATTTCTCTCTCTGTCTCTGTAAACTGTGACTTAAATTTAGTAGATAGACCCAATAATAGGTTACAAGTACATTTCCTTTTTATCATTTTCATATGATTAGGACAGTAAATAGTTTGATGCTTTAAATTTTACATGTAAACACTACAGCCATACTCAAAATTCAGTGTATTTTTCTTATACAAATATTACATAGACAAACTTTCTGCATATCTTATGTGAGAATCAGAGATGGCATACTTCACCTTCAAATCCCCAAGCCCTTGTTCATTAAAATTAGGTATAAAAAATAAATTTCTCACACCATGACAATTTCAACAAACAATACAAGAGAAAATGGAATGGTCTAAATCCAAAATGTCTTGGAAAAGTCACTTATGCTGCAGTGATGATTGGATCGAGGCAGCTTACTCAACGTTGGGCTCATCCGTTGGTGACATCATTAGCTGAATATACCATTATGAGGTCGGGGCTAGCAGTGTGACCCAGAAAAGCAAATTCCTTCCTTGACTTCTCTTTTCTCTCTCAGCTTCCAGGACAGTGTGGGTTGAACTGCTTCCCTCTGCCATGATATGTAACCACATAATTTCTGCCTTAGGTTCAGCAAGCTACAGACTAATCTGAGTAAAAAGTAGAAGTGAAAAGTGTGAAGCTTCGTTAGGAAGGACGTACCTGCAAAGCTGGGCCAAAGAAGAGCACTGGTGCTAAAATAAAGTAACTTCAGAAATAATCCAGATGCTCTGCATCAAGACAATAGGAAAGATGTCTTCAAAATATCACAGGAACCAGCACGGCCCCACGCTATTCGGGCCCAACCCTGTAAAACTCTAAAGCTTTAATTTGAGAACAGCTCCCCTGAGCACCTGCTTCAGGAGGGTCACCCAAGAGAATTGGTTCTCCAGATTCGTTTCGCTCTGTTCAGCCTCCCAGTGGCTTCTGCAGCCACTGTTCAAAGGTGAATGGACTATTACGTGAGGAGGTGGCAGACCTTGGCAACTTTGTTGTGATAGTTTTACAGGTGTTCAATGTGCAAATGCTACGGGGTTTTGGATGCTTTTACCCAGATTTCAGAAGAAGGCCTGGTGGCCTGGCAGAGTGCCTCAAAGAGCAGTCTTTGAAGCTGCAGTAGTGAGGCAGGCAGTGCAGGGGAGCCCCAACAAAGTTGTAGATACGAAGAATGCGGAAAATCTGCTAAGGAAAGCCAAAGGCCCGAGAGGCCCTCCCCAGGAGAGTGACCTCCTCGGCTCTGAATAACAGTGCTACAGGGCAGGATCACCCAAGCACTTCGGTGCTCTCTTGCTCTGGATACTGGGCATGAAGTTGCAGAATTTAATATTTTAACTACTACACTTCAGTCTTGGTTTGTTCAGATTTTTTTCAGTCTCCCTTTTCACCCTTTCAGAATGTTAATATTTGATCTTTACGATTGTATAATGGAAGTACTCGACTTACCTTTGTATTATTTTAGGGTAACAGAGAGATAAGGATTTACTTGAAGTCTCAGCAAAGACTTTAGACATGGACTTGTCATAATGTTGGCACCTTGTAAGGCTGGTGCCTCTTAGAGATGGGATAAAAGCATTTTGTAGGAGACACACAGAGGTCTTTTGGGGGCCAGGGCACAAGATTATGTTTTACATCTGCTATGACCGCCAAAGGTTGTATGTGACTAGAGAGTGATTGGAGTTTGAAAATGCTGCAGTGTTCAGTGGATTGATCCAGTGATAAGTGTAGTAGCTGAATGTGCTATCAGAAGGATGGAGCAGAGACAAGCAGGCCAAGGATGGACTTGGCTTAGAAAATTCCTGTTCTTCCTTTCTGCCCCTGTCATCACCACTCTGGTAGTGAGGGTTGAATAACTTTCACTGAGCCCTTCCACCCTATTATATTTTTTGCCTCAGATACACCAAAACGTGGACTTACCAGAATTTGTAGATATGATGCATTTTATGTATCTAATACATCATGCATATGTATACATACACACACACATATATGTATGTGTGTATATAATAATGTATAAGGCATTAAACACAAATGGTGTTCTGTGTTATTACCGAATTAATTTGAAATCTAGAGTCTTTTGTGGGTTGTTACTTGCATGTAGTGCTTAGTAAGGCTAATGCATATGTAAATGTTAAGCTTTAATTAGAATGATCTTTACCTAGGGAATAGCCCTTCGGTAACAAGTGTCTTTAGACAGACTATTAACCTAAGTAATGATTAATATGACACTATAAATGGTTAAGCAAATGGCAAGTATTAAGTAGTTTAACAGATTTCAATTCAACTGTAAAAATCCAAAACCTCAAATAGTATTCTGTAATAACTTTTCAGTAATTGTAATATTAACTGTCTTTCAAATTAAATACAGGTATGAAAACACATGAAAATTTACTGTCTTTAAATATCTCCTGTCATTTTGTGTTAATTCTATTTATTTCTTTTTGGCAAAGAAGAGATAGTGATTATACTTCCCCCTGACTTCCGTGTTTTCAAAATTATTGAACCAAATTATAATATATCAAAGTAACAGATTAAACTAAAATCTTATTTTCTGCTAAATTTCACATGAGTCATCAGAGGAAATTTTAAAAATAGCATATATATTTGGAGTGTTTTGATTTATATCGAGGGAGTGTAAATATATTTATAGAGTTATAGTATGTTTATAGCAAAAGAAAACCTTAAAAATTTACTCTTCACTATTTAAAATGCAATATTGGGTTCCAACCATTTATAGTTAGCACTGTATGTGGTTGTACTTGGATATATCTATATATACATGAATGCACACATGTTTAAGTATGTATATAAGAATGCAAAAATCACAAATACACACTTAGTTTTGCATATTTTAAACAATGGAAACTATATTTTAGAATTCTAAGAATATAATCAACTATATTGTATGTAGCATTAGTTTTATTCTCCATTCTTCTAATTTCTACTATCTGTTGAACATTCTTTAATGAACTTGCTAATTCCACTGTCAATGCACATATGTGCAATTATATGGATTGTGACTTCATTGTTTGCTATTAAAATTACAGCAATATAATATTTCCATATATTTTTGAGACACATTTTTAGGAGTGCAACTCTTCAAATGAAATATTTGTAACTTCATCTTTCTTTTGTTGCCAAATCTCTCTTCTAAGTCTATGCTATTTGGATTGTGAATTTCCCTTAAATGGCTACATGCTGGTGATTGGTCCCTATGACTTTGTGGTACTGGAATCTTCAGGAGGTGATGTCTTTTTTAAGGAAATTAAATCATTAGTGATGTATCATTGATGTGGTTCTTGGGATATTGATGGCTGACTGTCTTACTTTTACTTTCTTGTCACCACGAAATTAACAGCTTACTTTACCATGAAAGCTTGCCATGAAATATTGTGTCATCTGGGGTCCAAAGCAATAAGGCTAGGGTGGTGTCTGGAAAGCTTGCTTCACCTATTGGTGATTTTCCATATGCCATGAAGATCTCACCAGCTTCAGCCTTTCCACGTGTGATCACCATTGCCAGCTGCCTCTGGATGAATTAAAGTCTTTAGAAATTGTGATCTAAAATTAATATTCCCTCCCTTAAATTGTGGATGCTGGGTATCTTGCCTCAGAAATGATAAAAGTAACTAAGACAGAAATTGGAAATGAGAGTAGGGTTTTTGTCCTGAATTTGCCTGACATGTTGTTTAAAAGCTTTTGAAATTGGTTTGTGGTAAGAAAGATTTAAAGAGGTGAGTAGGAGAACTCCAAGGCTATGAGCCAAATTTGTTGGAAGATTCCAGGCAGAACTCAGAAGACCATAATATTGATAGAAGTGAGGATTGCAAAAGCTGGGTTCAAGAAGTTTCATATAAAAAGGAAGAATTAATTTGCAATTGATCTAAAGGTCATGCATGCCGTGATGTGGAAGAAGGTGTTTTGCATTTTGCCCCATCCAGAAACTTTGCCTGAAATTGAGTTTAATAGCAGTAGGCTATTTTATCTGGTGGAAAAGATCTTAAATCAATTTAGTATTCTCAGTGTCACTTGGGTACCACTTGCTACCTTTTATGTTACTTTTAGTTGCTTTCAGCCAATTTTATTATGAAAATGATTATGTAAAAAGCTTTCAGCCTAACTCAGACTTAAGGGACTACTAAAGTGGAGCAAAAGTGCACAGGGAATTTGATATGAACATCAACAAAAGCCAAGTATTTGAAAACAGAAGACGCTCTGAGGAGGTGTCTGAAATCAATAAGATATATGCTTTACTAATTAAAATGTGGAGAGACAAAGGAGATTGGTCTAAGAATAATACTTCATGCAATTCTACAGAAAGACAGATTTGATGTTCACCCATCTAAGAACTCTAAAGTGGCCAGCCTAATGCTCAAGCCGATGGCAGACCTTGGCAACATCCATTTGTCTCTGAGCTTATACTCTCACAGAGTACAAGAGTTTGGGTTCATGAAGGCTTCCACTTACATTCCCGAGGCAAGTGTTGGAGGCCAGACAGTATTCCCCTGTGAGGGCGATAGATGAAGTTGCAAAGGAGAAGCCTCTGGTGCCATGGAGACCCCAGAACGTGGATTAGCAACTGAGATCTGCAGGCAGTGAGTGAAGCAGATCTACCCAAAAGGGAAAAAGGTAGGCTGTAGCCAAAGATAATAATGTAGGAGTGGGGCCACCAAGCCTGCTGGAGTTCACATCTGATCACAACTTACACAGGGTGCTTGATACGAAGCTACAAAATTTAATTAAAATGAAGGATTTATTGCCCTACTAGGATTCATTTCTGCTTTTGTCTGATTGCTTTTTGTCCTCCTGTTCCTCCTTTTGAAAATTGCAATATTTTTCTTGTGTCATTTTATGTTGGGAGTGCTTAACTTCTAATTTCACAGAAGCTTGTAGTTGAGAGTCTGCCTTGCTTCTTAGAGTCCCCAGACTTGGAATTTTTAATAATGCTAAAATCGATAAGACTTCGGAAGTTCTTAGAAAAAGAGTAAGTGCATTTTGCATAAGAAAATGGACATGAGTCTTCTGGGAGCCGGAGGCCTTATGCTATGGTGTGGATGTAGAGTGTCCCCTGAAAACCTCAAGTGTTTGCATGTTGTGAAATATCCATGTGCTTTACAGAGGTGGAACGTGGCTGGAGGCGTAAGCACCGAGGCGTGGCACAGAGGAGTGCATCCTTGGAGAAGTATCTGGAAAAGTTACTCCTCCTCTTCCTCTCTGATGTGGCTTTTGTCCTTATGTGATGCTGTGATGGTCTTTCTGGCTACAACCATGCCATGTGCATTTGTCATCGCCAGCTGCTACTGAATGAACTGAGACCTTCTGAAACTGTAAACTGTAGTAAATCTTTTCTTCCTTAAGTCAGGATGTCGGGTATTCTGTTCCAGGAATGCAAAAGTGACGAAGATAAATTTTGAATCAAAATAAAATCAATCTTTTATTAAGTCAATCTTTTATTGACTTTTGCAGGTATTTTGACACAGTACTGGTAAACTAACTAACATGTTAGATATATCAATTTCCAGGCTATCAACAGTACAATGCCTAAACTTTTACAATGTCCCCAAACTCTCAAAATATACATTCTCTACTTTTTCTTATAATATTTTTCTCTCTCTTTTGTTTCATTATCTCCTTTATGAAATCTCACCCACAATTTTGATGGATGTCAAAACGTCTCTCATTTGCAATCTTCAAATTTACTTTCCAATAAGCCTAAGATAGAATCTTAATGAAGTGTGATTTATATTTAAATATATATCTCTTTAAGTCAGTACCAGACATAATATTTTTGAAAACTAAAAGTGTCACAGTAAGAAATATCAGAATTAGAAGTATTAGTATAGCACTAATAGTGTCAGTGAACAGTATTATTTTTGAAATACAAGGAAAAAAATGAGACCCGACCAGACCATGAGAAATATAGAAAACATCTCCTAGTTATGGAGTTTGAAGTATGAAATCACTGTTACTTCCACAGCAAAGAGATCTTGGTTAAGAACCAAAGGCTATGAATTAATACCTGAACTAAGTATGACTGATAAAAATATAAACATTCTGTGTGCCATGCATCCTTGAAATATATATTAAAATTCTGATCAGATTATCACTAAATTGTATGAGTGGCACATTCAATAAATTTGTGACCAAATATTGTGTGGAGTGTAAGATTGCAATAAAATTTAAAAATGCATAAGTTTGATGTAGATAGGCTGTGACCTAAGAGTCAGTACACATAGACAAACATCAGGACAAGTGAAAAGTGATCGTGAATATAATAGGATTTGATTTATATGTTGTATCAATTATTTCTATTAATAACATTTTAAAATATACCCAGAATGCAGATTAAAAGAGATTCTGTATAGACATGAGTTTGAGTCTTATGTCTGAGAAATTAATAACTCATAAACTACTTGATCAAGTTGTTTAATTGCTTTTTGCAAAAATAGCATTTTATAAAAGAGAATTATTCCTGAGAGTTTTTGCATAGTAGTAAAATTAACTTGTTATTTTATATATCACACATACTAATTCAATTAAATTAGAGTTGATAACATTGGATTCATAATTAGTTGTAGTAGTATTATAAATTGTTCAGAAATCCACATGGATGCAACTCATCAAATATATTCATCAAATGCACACTAATACGTATAATGTTAGAAACTCACATGGCAAAATTCAGGCATTAGCAACTTTCAAGAGCATTGTGCATGATGGAGTGTGCGAACAAGTTACCAATAATACAGGCTGGCTTCCCTCAAACTCTCATCTCAGTTTTCTCTGAAAGTTGCAGCTCATCAAGCTCCATCATACAGAAAACAAAATTACTCGAGTATTTCTCACACTATTATATTTTATACAAATGTAAACTGCAGCCTATACTTAACTATCAAAAAGTAATACAAAATTTTAGTGTTTACGTAGTGTATGTGTGCATGCATACATTCTCGTATGTGTGTATGTGTAGCAGTGCACAGGATTCAACATTCTTTTAAAAATCTATGAAAATGAAAGGTATATAAAAATAAGAAAGTCTTTCAATAAAAGTGAATAATGAGAACTCATTTTGTACATATAATTCTCATTCTAGGCTTTTTCTTTGTCCACATGAATTTTCAAAGTATAGGTTTATTTGGGAATACTAGTCATTTTTAAATTTTTTAAGCTTCAAAGTGACAATCTTGCACAACATAAAAGGAGAAATATTATCATAGTAATACAAAACATCTATTTCTGTTTCTAAAAGGAATATGTAATGATAAATAAGTAAAGATGAATTACAAAATGGATATTAAAGCCTTTATACCATCGGTATCTATAATTTTAAGTAAGACATTTTATTCAAAATTTGAATAAAAACCATTGTGCATGATGATTTAATTGTACATATGTTATTCATTAATGGAAGTGAGAAATAATTTCCCTGAGTGCATACCACTACATAGCAAAAACACTTGGAATTCTGTGTCTACCAATCTCATCTACTTCATTATATTATTGTCCGTTGGGGAAGAGAACATAGGGCTGTGAGTGATGATTCTTATCTATTTCTGGATCACATAATCTCATGTATTTTTTCAGAAGTTGGGTGGAGCTGAAATTTCAAAAGTGATTAGAGTCATAGGATGACGTTAAAGCAAGTTTCCCTATCCTGGATGCATTAATTCTTTCACATGTAAGTTTTCCTCTCTGGTGTTTTGACTTCTGAGTATAATCATTTGGGAATGAGATCACTCACATTAATGGTGACTAAATCATAAACCAAATTGAACTGCAAGAAAAAACGTCAGTTGAATATTCCTTTCAGACATTTACTTGGATATTTAATGATTTTATTTAATTTATCCTTTTATTATTTATCTCTATCTATACTATTGAGTGTACCTAAAATATTCACATTAACTCTTCAAAATTATTAATAAGTATATAATAAACAAAATTTTAGAAATTAGAATTAAATAATAATTTAATAATTACTAATTATTTTAGTATTTTTAATCAAATTTATGTACATAAAGCCTAGTAAGGAGCCAGGCATTTTGACGTTAGTACTTGCCTGCCTCCTAGCACTTGGAAGGCTGAGGCAGAAGAACTTTCATAAGTTTTAGCCCAGCTTGGGCGACATACCAAGTCGAGAATCAAACTGAATTAAAGAACAAAATTCTGCCTCAAAGAAGAAGAAGAAGAAGAAGAAGTAGAAGACAAAGAAAAACTATTATTGTATTAAAAACTTACAGAAAATTTTCAGATTCTACTAGACCAAATGATTAAGAGCAAAATTTTAAGCAACCAATGCTGAAATTTAAAAACACGGCTGATTTGCTGAACACACAAAGTATTTTCCTAAGAAAATATGCAAAGTTTTAAATGGCATTAATATAGCAAGGAAAGCAATTTTATGTACTATAATCTATAATTCTCAGCTAATATAGATTAACAGTGGAGAAAAATTGCTGAGACAGAGATGCACTAAATTGACATCTTGATACATCAGCACAGCCAACTACATTGTTGGGGAAGCCAATAGGATCGTCAGATCAGATTAGGAAAGCAGTTCTTGTGAGGGCTTTAAAATGACAGCTAAATGTCACCTCTTTTTATTCTCCCTACTGCCTGGTTCTTTCCCTTAAAAATCTGGTGGACAAATTTTGTGGGCATTACCCACATGAAAGGCTAAGATCGAGGAATTAAGCCAGAAATCACTGTCCCTTGTCACTACCTGGCTAACTAGTTCCTTAATCACCGCTAGAATCAGCAGCCCAGGATGACAATCCTAAATCCCTGGGCTCACCTGGGAATAGGAAGTCAAAATTTCATCAAAGGAGTCTCCCTGCAGAGGCAAAAAAGAGCTTCTGGGTCCCCCTCTCTCATGGGAAGCTTTTATTCTCTCTTCTTTCTAATAAACTTTCACTTTGTAGATTCTCAGCTCTGACACATATTTTGATTTTTGGCTCAGAGTCAAGGACAGGAGAAAAGCTGCCAGGACAATACAATCTGAAAAGATTAACTCTTCAAATAAAATGTACTTATATGTATTATAGATCATTATAGCAATTGGATCACACATTCATATACTCAAGATATAATATGTGAATTACTTATGGATAGTAAAGATTCTACATCAACACCACTAATTCAATTAAGTCCATATTTAAAATACATTCTATAGAATATTGATAAAGTAACACCTCTGATCATATTCTAAGTACATTTACTTATGTAGATATTTATTCCTCTTGGTTATACCTAGAAAATATGGAAAGTCAATTAAAAAATTAAAATTTTTCAAAGCCCACTTATACTGTATAGTGAATTCATGACCCTTTTGAATAAGAAGTCTAGACCCTGGCTCAAAAAAAAGTGAAAGAAGGAAATACAATTCAAGTTTTAAAAATAATATAAGAAAACTTTGTGGTTATATATGCTGTTAATCAAAATTAAGACACATTTGAACAAAAGTTATTTGAGGAATAAAGTTTTATAATATGAAATGTATAATTTTTAAGCTTTCTAGTACAAAATTTCTGCACTTTATTCATAAATCTATGTTTCAATTTAATCTACATTCACACGATGTGAATTTTTTATCAGAAATAACATTGAGTGCCAAAAGAATTATTTGCGTAGTTATATATTGTTTTCCAATAAATTTGTTACATTTTATTACAAACAAAGCTATCACCAGGAAAAATATCTTAATAACAATACACAAAAACAAGAAAAACATATTCCATGTAGGAATTTCAATTTTACAGTAAATCTATTACTTGTTAAAATTATCTTGGAGAAGCACTTTTGGTTGGTTATGACGTGACAAGTGTGCTTCAAAGAGTCTGGGACCTATGTGGCTGAGGGTTTCTTATCAGACATGATACAACTCAAGGCTTATACAGAGCACATGCACAATTGATCATTTTCCCCACGTGTCCTTGGCCATTATCTTGCAGATATATCTGCTTTGACAGGCTAGAAGATGAGAAATGTGGGTGATAACTTGTTTCCATGGCCTCAGTAGACCATCTTCATCAGCTGACAGCTGGTCAGTTCACTTTGTGTAAAGTATCTCAGCTAAGATCAGCAGAACTACCTTCCTGACTTCTGTATGACCCCAAAAACATCAGGTATAAACATTATTACCATATGCCAGCATTGTTTCTGCAAGAGCAAACTAATCCCACTATGTAAACGTCACTTAGTGCTGCTTTCCCATCAAAGAAATGAAGCAAAATTCTTGCTGGCCAAACTCCACAAGGCTCTCAAACCAGCACTGTGGAAGGTTGAAGAGCATTGAAGATACAGCCCAGCCTTGGCAAATTGCTGACTTTCTTACACATTGTTTCAAAAATAATAATAGTAATAATCAAAAATAGTAAAATACAAAGAAGTACAAAAGGCCAATAGATACATGAAAAGATGTATCCCTAATCATAGGAGAGATGCAAATCAAAACAACGCTAAGATACCATCTCACTCCAGAGAGAATGGCCTATATCAACAAGTCAAATAGCAATCAGTGCTGGCAAGGCTGCGGGGAGAAAGGAACCCTCCTGCACTGTTGGTGGGAATATAAATTCATATAACCACTTTGGAAAGCAGTATGGAGATCTCTCAAAAGACTAGAAATAAATATCCCTTCGATCCAACGAGACTCCTCCTGGAAATATATCCAAAAGAGGCCAAAAAACATACAACAGAGATATATGTATACCCATGTTCATTGCAGCACAACTAACAATAGCTAGAATATGGAAGTCACGAAAATACCCATCAACAGACCAGTGGATACACAAACTGTGGTATTTATACACAATGGAGTACTATGCATCTATAAAGTCCAACAGCGTGGAGGCTTTTATAGGCAAATGGAAGAAACTTGAGAACATCATGCTTAGTGAAGGGAGTCAGAAGCAGAAGGTGAAACATCGGATGGTCTTTCTGATATGACAATCCCAGGTCATAACAATTATGGAACTTAAAATGTAAAACAAAGTGAAATAGGGGAGCAGGATGGGGTAGGTGGCAGAGAGGAGAGGGTGGGGGAGGGACAAAAGGAGAGTGGGAAAGCCCTTGTCACCTTGACAATGACACGTGTGTGCACAAAATTCTCAACCTCATTGAAAACCTTAAATTTTGCACTTACACATATCAATAAAATGGCAAAAATAGTAAAAATATTTAAAAAGTATAGTAAAAGAGTAAAAGTATAACTATATTAGTGTATAAAATTGTAAAAATAATAATAAAACAATAATAAAATGTGCTGGGGTTGTAGTTTAGTGTGCTATTTTTGGTCTTGATTCTCAGTACAATTAAACAAGCAAGACTATCTTTTTGATGCGAGTTGTATATGTAAACTTCATGCACTGCTATTGAAATTTATTTTAATAATGTTACATATTTATACATACATGCATGATGGTTTTTACACATTCTCCATTTCTTGAAGTATTATTCACATAAAGATTAACAACTATTAAAGTCAACAATAATTATTCAAAAATATGTCATATATTTTCCAATGGAAATAGCATTTCACATTATGCATGTTACAGTTTGTATCATTTAAGAGATGAAGAGGGACAATTACTTTAGGTATCAGCAGTAAAGGGGATTAATCTCTTCTTTGAGAAAATAATTGGTATTCAGAGTATACTTGGACAAAGTAGAGAAGCAACCACCTATCTCTAATGTATTAAATATTTATAAAAGGTGAAATAATATGTACAAATCATGTGTCATTTACTTTTAATTTACTCAGCTATTGTTCCATTCACTGGGAAGTAATTCCTTTTAGTGTCTAAAATGTATGATTATGTAAACTTATAATTTGCATAAATGAGCTGCAAATGTCCTGCTTCATTTTCAATTAACAGTATCAAAGACAGATTTGTATATCTTTACCTAAACACTTTAATTCACTTTAACAGAAACATCATTTAGCTACGGCAAATGAAAGCAGGTGACTGTGAAGTCAAGTCCATGTGCTCTGGTTCTCCTCATCACACCTGGGCGCTGTGAAAAGCCAAAGAGGAAACATATTTAAAATAGATTTGTGCCTGGAGGCCCAAAAGGGGAAAGTAAGCCAATTTGCTAAATAATTTTAATGAAAAAAATGAACAAGTCACTATTATAGGAAAGGAAATTATGAAAGCTACAAACATTTGGAACATCAAGTCATTTTTACCCAAGCATTCTGGAAAAAAAAAAAAAAAAACTATGTCTAAATTACTACTAGTAAAGGAAACTTTCTAAATATTTTTAATATGATTCAACAGAGGAAATTACAAATGTAACATTACTACTCATTATTTTAAACTATTGCTATCATATTAGAGCCTCAGCTTATGTAGTTTTCTTTCAGAGATAACATTTTAACCATTCTGAGGCATTTTAAAAATCAATAAATCAATTTGCACTTATGCTAGATGTATGTATTCAACAAATCTACTAATAGTTATTGAGTATCTAGGATTTCATAAGCAGTGTTTTTGTTAGAGATAAAATAGTCAATAAAATTTGACAACACATCTTTTTGGACTCCTGTTTTTTTGTGGAAAGACAAAATAAAGTTTAATAAGCAGAATCAAAACATTTTGTCAGGTAAGGATTAGAGCCACAAAAGGGTTGATTTTAAACAACAGGTTTTTTGTCAGAGATTGTTAGAAAGCAGCACCACGATGACATAAACTTGTGAGGGGAGTGAAAGACATAAAGAAAACAATTGTCCCACAGTTGAGTGTTGTGAGTGTTATGAATCGCAAAATGACATCTTGAAGTTCTCCCTAGCACCTGCAAATATGATCTGACTTGGATAGATCTTGGTAAGCAGCATGAAGGTAAGATGACCTCATTTGGATGGTCCCTAATGTGATACAGCTGGTGCCCTCATAAAACAAGAGGGCTCCAAGACATTTATGGCAAATTCCAGGAATGCCACAGATTGCTGACCTCTACAGGGGAGGTTTGGAACAGACAAAGGAAGTGGTTTACCTTCAGATCTGAAAGAAACACTGATTTGAGACCTATGGACTTTAGATCAGTAACACATTAACTTTCTGCATGGTGAGTGACCAATTCCTGGTACCAAAAAGAAATAGCAAATACTGAAAGTAAATTGGAACTATACCAGCTTGAGGTAGAGAATAGCTCAGTGGCAGAGCTAGCAGAGCAGGGTGATAAACTGAGGCCCCATACTTAATAAACTTCTCTAACAACACACACACCGAGTGTTTAAAACAGAACCAATATTTGAAAAATACAAACTATCAAAAATAAACTCTTTCATGAATTTTAATGGTTTAAATTATTAAATGATATAATGAAGCCAGAAAAAATGAACAAAAGAATAAAATAAATCTGCAAAGACATGACACAATATTTTTAGTCAGTTTAAAGCAGTCAGTAGCAACTCATCAAGCAAATAGAATTTTATAAAAAAGAGTGTAATAATAAGGAATTACTATCCAGTTTAGCTACTTGGACATTTTCTAATGTACATTGTTTTGAAACAAAGTAAGTGATGAACAAGGTAAGGAAAAGTAATTCATTATTTTTTTTAATTCAAATTGTGAGCGAAATCTACCTGTATCAGTGGCACATTGTTTAAGGTAAAGATGGTGAATCTTTAAATCTTCAGGTGCTTTTCCTGACCAGATGACCAGACAAAGGCGAAAGGGGGAAGGAGGGATAAAGTTCATGGCCTTGTGGCAAACTTTGCAATGCCTTAGATCTTATCGGGAAGATTGTGCAACCTGCCAATAGGAAAAGAAAGGGGTGGGACCTGCGACCTAGGGATTTAAATCTCCATTCACCATATTTTCTGTGTGCCTTCCTTCACTCTCATGAGGAAGATCATCCTTTTTGCAAAAAGATCATTCAAGCCTAACATTCTGTCAGCCGGGCCTCCCAAATCCATCCTTTGTTTGGACAGGAAAACTTCTACAAGCTGTTTCTAACAAAATTTAAGGATGAAATTGTTTTGTGTGTTAGTTGAAAATTTCAGAAGGGACTGTTCCCTGATAAACACTAATTCGCTCTTCTTTCCTGCTTTATTTTTCTCTTTTCTTGTTTTACACATTTGCTTCCTTAATGAGTAAAATATAAATAAGTACCTGGAGCGATTTTCACATTTTTAAAATTGTTTTATCCTTTAGTTTTGGATAATTCTCTGCTAGTGCTAACAAGAAAAGGTTAACAAGTATATATTACTGCATTGCGTGGCCCACATTGTGTGCGAGCGCGCGCGCGTGTTTGTGTGTGTGTGTGTGTGTGTGTTCCAAGGTATATATTGAAACCAAGCAATTTCAATATTAAAATGAGTTAAAATATTAATGTTTCTCTGATATATCTAAAATGGAAACCATTATTCTCAGTGGAATGAAAAAATGTTTTCCATCTATTCCCATTTTTAATGAAAAAGTAATCTGCAAATATTACATTAAAATTTGCTTTTGTTAGTATTTACAATATGAAAAATTCATTTTTAAGAATTTATTGAAATTAGGTTACATGAAAATTCCAACGTTTGTTATGGACAAAGCCTAAGAAATATCACGTATGTCATTAGGAATATTGACACCAATACGTAAACAGAGATCAAAATGACAAGTTAATGACCACTTAAACGGTGGGATATATTTCACTTTCTATGCACCATTTGTAAGAGATTTCATTATTAGATTAAAAGTATCTTTCAAAACTTTTCTGAATAAATTTTATTCTTCTACAATTGTCTATTATTCATTTTTCAGTGGCCAGATAAATAATAAGAAAATGAAGATTTACAAAATGGTCAGCATGAATAAGTTTTATTCAAAATAATGTTTTCAGCAAAAATCATTTAGGTGAATTAAAGTAATTATTTCTATTAAACTAAAACAGACTAATAATACTAATAAGGTATTTCCAATAATTTCATTATTATGGAGAGCATTTTATTTTATGTCATTTTTCTTGTATATAATTTAATTGTCATTTCAATGTTGAGATCTATATTTAAATCTTCATCTAATTAACATCTTTGATTTAGATAATATAAAATATTAAGCTTAGGGTTAAAGTAATAGTAAAACCCAAAGTGCTATTAGATTTCTAGAATATGTGAAACTGTTAGCCTCTCTGCACCAGAAGCTTCTAAAACACTGCTCAAACGGATTCTATGGTGAACATACTAATTGTTTTGCTGTCATTATTAATGAGTTCCCTTAGGAAACAATTTCTCAGCATATTCCTAGTAAAAATATTTGTGGCCATACTTGAAGATACAAAACCTTTTTGACTTAGAAATGACTTCAGGCATAATGTGTTATAATAGAAGAAAAATATTTGTGACTGAACTAGATACAAGAAAGAATGCACCATTATTGAATTGGCCTTCCTGTTTTAGGCAGTTTGTATTTTAAGTGACCGCCATATTCATCCTTTGGGAACTACTTTTATTTTCATCTCCCTAGTAATAATAACCATCAAAGTCAATCTCACTGCCCTTTGGTGTAAGTGGCTGTGTGGAAGTGCTCATGCAAACTTTTCACTATCGAAAAAGAAAAATTCCAGATTTTTTCTGGACCTGCTGTATTTTGCTGACAGGTAAAGCTACATTTCTTTTAACTCCACCTGCATCCTCTAAGACGTTCATCACTGGCAAAAAGTGAAAGTTTTAAAAACAAATGAACATCAAAAACCACAATGTAGAAAGTTGAACATATAACACCAGTGACATGCTGAATGATTTAACATTGTTCTTTCCATTGATATATGTAGTTTTCTCTGTGATGTAGACTTTAAATATTCATGCTTACCATGTCATACAATGTCTTGGACATTGCTGTTCCATGAACTTGAAGAAAAGAATATATATATATATATATATATATATATATATATATATATATATATTCGAATTTTACAAATCAAGTGTATGTGAAGGAAAATATATTAGTGTATCAAATATTCATCTATATCAATCTGAATTTGGCATAATTATGACCTTATAATGTATAGCCTTCTTTTTTATTCTAGAAGAATATGGCACAGAATAATGAATAAAAATCTTAAAATTAAAATTATATATTCAGTACTAAAACCTAGGAAAACAAGATGGCATAATTTAATAGAAGCATGGAAATTAGCCCAAACTTTATGGCAAATATGCAATTATATTTCAATCTGAGCTTATTCATAATGAAGCACATTCATTTATGTGTTTAAATATTGCAAGGAAACACTAACTAATATACCACATTGCTTTATGTTTTATTAATATGAAATTTCTTTCATGAATCCTTGTTTCAAAGTTGAAAAATGTATTTCTCTTCAACAAACCTCAAGAGTGACATTGAAACACAGGAAATTCATGTCTAAGAAAGTTCTAAAGATTTATATATTATAGCCAAGTGTACAGCGATTTTATATAAACATTAAGTAGAGACATTTCTTGAAAAATAAATTCAATGTTTTCTTTTCTTGAAAAGTTATGCACACACACATGCACTCAAACGCAACATATGTGCAGATTTATGTGGTGTATTATATCTCGTAATGTGAGATAAACCAAAAGGCTGAACAAAAGACTCAATTTACATATGCATTAGAGTTAAACCATTCTTGAAAATGATTTAGCATATTATTTGAATATGTTATAAGCAGTTATGAAAAACATTAGTCATCACACATGGTTGTAAATACATAAACAAAAAATAGGGTAATGATAACATTCTTTCCTTCTCCTCCTCCTCTTCTTCCTCTTCTTCTTCTTCCTCCTCCTCCCCTCCTCCTCTTCTCTCTCCTCCTCCCCTTCCTCCTCCTCCTCCTCCACTTCCTCCTCCTCCTCCTCCACTTCCTCCTCCTCCTCCTCCACTTCCTCCTCCTCCTCCTCCTCCTCCTCCTCTTCTTCTTCTTCTTCTTTCCCATGGCAAGTTTTCCTTTAGAAGGCAAGAAACTTAGCTGTGACCCCCTTCATTTTTCTTTTCATTTTCACCTAAACTTACTGATACATAATCATGCACACCATGTTCTTAATAATAGAATCTAATATTCCATATCTTAAATTTTTAGGCAAAGATTACCTGAGGTGTTTATTTGATCAAAATTAGTGAATGCTGTTAGTGTGGGCTATTAAGTACAAAACTAGGCTTAGTGAAAACATCATGCATTGTCAACCATTGACTTAACATATCTAGCACCTTGTAGTTTGGTCATTCTTCAAAGTCAAAATGATGAACAATAGTAAATGTTTTTTTAGTTAATTCAGAATATTGAACCAGCCACAACAACGCAACGAAAGACACCCATGACAAGAACTTCTAAATCCTGTTTCAGAAAGAGGCAAACCCAATGGAATATATATATTTGGAATGAGGGGAGGTATTTTAAGTGGATTTAATGTGTTACTGTAATATATTTTTCTAAATTTAACTCACTTTACTTTTTATTATTTCATAATGGAGAAAAATTCCAAAATCATTTATTGTAGTTTTGTATAATGCACAATACATAATTGATAATTGGTACATTTAGTCACCCTCATTTGGAAATTCCATCAGAACTCTTGTTTCGATTTAGCTGAATCTTGGCATCCACGCATCACGTTTTCCCCTTTCCCCGTCACTGGCTTCTCCACCATTTTCTCTCACACTTTATTTGATCAACTTTTGATTAGACTGGTAGAATGTGGTTGATAGTTGTTTTCAACGTCTGTCTTTCTTTCCTTAAAAATAATCTCCAGTTCTACATCCCATGTAAAAAGATAGCATTCTTTTAAAAATTAAATTTTGTTGTTTTGTTTTGTTCCTATGCTACTGTGGATTAAAGCTAGAGCCTATGCGATGAGCAACATCCTGGCATTTTCTTTATTATTACTACTTTTTTCATTCTGAGAAGTCTTATTGAGAGATTAAGCTGACCATCTTGGGCTCATAGTTGCAGTTTTCTTGTCTCAGCCTCCCTGAGTGCCAAGACTAGAGTTTACCTGCACCCCAGTCGAGGGTATGATTCTTTTTACGGATGGGTGACTTTTCATTGTATATATGTACCATATGTGATTTACTCATTTATCAGTTGCTGTTATGTGTAGGTTGTTTCTGTTTTTTGGATGTTATGAGTAAATATCAACATGATAAAATTTATTAGCAATGCTGTCCAACTCATTTTATTTTCACTTAGAGTTTTAATTTCGTAGGTATAAGTATAATTTTTGTTTTTTGAGATATGTTTTCGTTCTCAGTCTTCCAGATCTGGGCCTATACTCACTACGAAACTCAGCCTGGCTTTGAACTCACAGCAATCCTCCTGTCTCAGCCTCCCAAGTTCTGGGATCACAGGCATGTACCACCAAGCCAGGCTTACGTGTTGCTGGGGAATCAGACTCAGGTACTTGGTGCTTGCCTTAGGGCTTGCTAAGCAAACGCTTAAACCACTGAATCATTCCTCCGGCCTCTTAAAAATTGCAGTTTGAAATGTCCAACTATCGGTGGTTTTGCTTACTTTCTCTTTCAATTATGCAGTTTGATTCTTTCTTTTTTTATAAAGGATTGATACAGTTTTGTTGAAAATTGATCATCTACTACATCAAATATTCTTTTCTCTCATCAGTGAGGAAACTTTTTTTGTGATACAGGGTCTCACTCTGTCATACAGGGTGGTCTTGAACTCATATGTAGCCCAAGTAGTCCTCTTACTCTTGCCTCACCTCCCAACTGTTGGGATTGCAGTTGTGTGGCCCATGACCAGCATATGTGGTGCTGGCAGATGGAACTCAAGGCCTACTACACGCTAGGTGGACACTAGCAACTAAGATACACCCCCTACTCTTTTTCATTCAAATTAATGTAAATGATTCAACTTTATTAGTATGATTATATATATATATATATATATATATATATATTTCTTTGCAACCTTTTCAAATTTTTTAATGTAAAATGAGCTTCTTTATGTGTAAAATACTTCATTTAATTTAACCAACAACTTTTCTACTTAATTTGAATGTATGTAGTATTCATATTTAAGGTATTCATAAATATAATTGAATATATATATATATATATATATATATATATATATATATATATGTGGCTTAACTTTCTTTTTTCTTTTTTTTCTTTTCTTTTCTTTTTTGATTTCCACCTGGAATTTTTATGACTTGATTTTACTCTGTCCATAAATGTCATTTTTAATGACTGCATAAAAAATGAGATGTAGCTTTTTGGCTTTTTTTTTTTCTTCTTTTGTTAATATATAATTGCAATATGTAAGAAGTATATCCATCTTGGGGAATTGGTACATATCACCTCTTAATTATTTTGTTTCTCTTTCACTACTACACCCCACCTTCCTTGTTCTGCAGATTCTCTTTTCATGTCCTAATTGCACTTTGTTGTTAATTACATTAGGCTCAATTTATACATCTTCATGGTAAAATTATCTATACTTACTGGTGCTCTCTTACATGCTCTGTTCTTGGGTTAATTGCTGTACTTTTGAAAGTGTTTAGAATTTTGTTTCTTCACTCATTTATCTGCCTATACTCTTTAATTTATTTTATTTTTGTATTTTGCAAGATTTGATATAGTTCTTTAATGTTTGAATCTTCTAAATTTTCTTTTTTCCCCTGTATTCTTAGTTTGGTTAATTTCTATTAGATTTTTTATGTATTTATTAAATTATTTTTGGCTGCCTGGAATCGAAGGATGAATCTATTGAAAGGATAACTTTTCTGTTACATTTTTGCTAATAACATCATTAGTCATTTTCTGTTATTTTTGCTGATATTATCCTTTTGTTCTTGGATATTGTCTAACTTTTACATTAGAGTCTTTGACACACTACTCTTAAATTCTTCAGATGATTATTCAAGCCTATACTTGTCTTAGTCTAACCCTAGTGGTATTTTTTCTGAATCTCTAATGATTCCTCTTTCTTTGGCTTTTCTTATTTATTTATTTTTTAATTGTTGAAAGTTGTTCATCTCACACAGTCTACTAGATTTTCAGGTAAATACACCTGTCCTGTGAAGACTTAGGTTAACTCAATCATTAGCTGAACTGTGTTTGTTTTTCATTGTTGCTATGGTTACTAGTATTAAGTTTTCCTGTGGGCATCAGGAGATTTCAAACACCTCTGTCTTGCTTGTTTGTGTGTTAATTCTAATTTGCCACCAGAATTTTTTGAGTACTTATTTCTAGAATTTAGTATAATGACACATTTTTAGTTTACAAAAAATGTTTATTTACATACAAAGCGGCTCATATGTTACCATTAAAATAATAAAGATGTACAAAAATCAAAACATCAACCTCTAATTTTTCCTTAATTTTTGACAAATTTTGAAAAGAAAAATATCTTACAGCCATTAACACAGTAAAAAATGTGGTTCCCTTGGCTGAAGTGAATACACACTATTTTATTTTCTCCTGCGTGCATCTTTAAAGACTCACACAGCAGCTTAAAGTCCCTCTGTAGGTCAGAATGTCTTTCCTATTCTGAAGCTGGTCTATAACCAGTAGTTTCTAATCATAGTTTCCTTGCCACAGATGTAGATATAAGAATTTTTTCCAGTGGCCTCTCTTCCTTCAGTTAGCAAAATTGGAACCCTACTTCAGAACTCTTCTCTATATTCCATGCAGGCTCCTAGAAGACCAGCTTGTGTGAGAGCAGCGGCTCTTTGAGATTGTACTTCTGGGAACTTGTCACTTTATCAAGTCTACACTTGGCCAACAGTGATTTCCTACAATTTTCAATTTAATGTCTTTCTGCTCATATAGACTTTGACGCAGTGCATCTGCATAGAATAACAAATGTTTCTTACCAGTGTCCATCTGATTCCAGATTTTGGGCAGACTCTATTCCAGATATTTCACTTTCTAAAGCATTACTCAGAAGTCTTTTTTTTCCTCCCTGTGTGTAAAAAACATAGAAGTTCACTTTGTTTCTTCAATTTTCCAAACATCCATCCAAAAAAGCATCAGAATTCCATTTTCTATTTAAAATTATATTTGCAGTGATTATTTCTCTATGCCTTTCCAGGAATGACAGAAGACACATTTTTCTAAAATACTTTTCTCTCAAGAAAAAGATCAAACACTTGTGATAAGAATCTGGCCGTGGTTGCTGATGAGTAGAGATAACTCAGCAGTGACCGGAAGAGCCATGTCTCAACTGGAGATGCTGTTCCATGCAATGTGTCTACATATTTGGCTCCTCAAGTTTTGTGCGTCATTTTCAAATTATAATTTTCTTTACTAAAAGTTATGTGATATTTTTTCCTAGGCTAAATACTACAGAAAGTAAGGGCAGAAGCAAAGTGGACTTCTTTGCTGTGGAAAATGAAAGTTGGAAGCCAAAATCTGTACCGAAAAGAAAGAAATGGAAGGCAGTGCAGAGTGCCTTGCTGAAGATAAAGGATGCTTGAGTTCAGGGACCGAGAGGTCCCCAAAGCCTGAGCAAGGACGAGAAAGAGAGTGCAGAAAGAAATCACATCTTTCACACAGAATTTTCTTCTTTTTCATTTGACATTTTCTCCTTTTCTGGGTCATTTTCAAATCTGAGTCTTTTGGGTTGAAAGTAATAAGTAAAACCTGTCTTTGAAAATGCAAACTTTTTTATTCAATAAATGCTTCACGTAGATAGAAATTAATTTAGAAAATTTGAGTATCTTCCAGTTAATAGTTTTTACAATGTCTCATTCTATATTCAAAGCTGATCTTGAAATTGTTACATAGCCCAAACTGATCTTGGATTCACACCAATTCTGCTTCAGCTTCCTGGTCTATGGGATTACAGGTCTCTGCCACCACATCTGACTTATGTGGTGCTGGGGAATCAAATTCAAAACTTTTGAGTTCGCTAAGAAAATAATCTCACTGTTGTTGTATTTCTCCACTCCCCAGTTATATTCCCAATTTGTGTGTGTCTGAGCTCTTTATACTATAGCATATACCATATACCTTTGTTTCCCAAAATTCATAAAAATGCTTCACAAGGTCTTCACTTTCAAAGAAATGGAAAACATAAACATGTTTGCTTGATAAAAGCTTCAATAAAAATAACTTTAATCATAACACTTTGTCTTTTTCAAGTCCTCTTAGGATGTTGTGTGCCTATTCTCAAGGATTGGGTCTCCATTGTAGTAAATTAATAAAGAGTAGGTATATGAAAGTACTTTGTTGATGCAGTTATTGCAAGTTTGTTGCTGTTGGGCATCTTTGTTGGACCAATGATTGGAGGTTAAACCCATGTCCTTCACACTGAACTACATCGTAAATATTTTATCGTTTGTTTTCTCTTTTTAGACAGTGTCTCTCTCAGTTTCTAAAATGCCAAGGCTGCTCTCTAACTTGCAATCTTCTGGCCTCAGCCTCCTAGAATTCTAAAATCACATGTCTGTGCCACTAAGGCCAACTATACTTTTTCATTGTATGAAATTTTAAACCAGAGACTCAAAGATTGAAATGAACTGTTAAGGTTAGCCTTCTGGCTACCCATAGTGGCTGATTGCATTACTATAGTGATCTCGATTCATTGTTTGAAGAGTAGGAGAAAAAAATAATTGGAAAACTAAAACACTGAGAAAAATCAACAAGATAAAATATACCTCTTCTCTTTCAATTTTTATTCTTTTCAGTTTACATCAACTCAGCATTAACATAGTTAGTAAAAGTTAATAAGAAACTGCATTTCAATTTCATAAGGATCAACTTCTGCAATGTTATTCCTGTTACATGGAGAAGTTTCCCCTAGCTACATAATTGTGATGTATGCTACAGTCAGTGTTTTAACATTTTTTTTCTGTCTTTGACAATAGTACATACGTTTGAAATAGTTTTCTGGGTTCTCATGTATTTACATTAAAGGGGAAACATTTTTCTAACTGTTGATCTTTTTTTAGTTCTACTTTCCTTCAATTATAATAAAATTTTTAGTTAATATTCAGTACTAGATAGTATTTGTAGAAGAAAATATAAAATTTATTATCATTTTTGCCACAAATGCTGGATCTGCACACTCTGTTTCCAACATACACATTTTTTGACTAAAAATATATCTTCAACAAAATTCGATATCTTTCAATGTGTCTCCCCATTATTCTCTTTTGCAGCATGCATTATTACATTTGTGAATATGTCAGAATTTATTTCACTGCTTATTTATTTCTAGGTGTATGAGTTTCTGGCAGTATTTTACTATTTGAAACAAAGTTAAAATGAATAAAGTAGTATATCCATTAGCTTGCGTGTCATAGAATATGTATGAGATAATCCCTAAATATACATTTTTGGAGAGTAGCTACACATACATTTGTGTATTCTTGATATATGTTGCCATTTTTCTCACCAGGATGATTGTACCAACGTGCTCTCTCTGCAGTCACACACCAAGCCTGGTGTTTCCTCCATCTCACGGGAAGAATGTACCAACATTGAATTTGTCAAGTGGCTGTATAGAACATTATATGCCATAGTACTTTGCTCTATTTTTTGTTAAAATCAAATTTTATATAGTAATTACCTAAATACTAAATATATAGTTTATTAAATTTTTACATGTGTTTACTACAAAAACTACTGATGTCAAAATTTAAAGCATTTCCAGAAAGAACATTTCCTCACACTCTGATCCCAGCGGTGCCGCCTTGAGGAAAACCACTATTCTGACTTTTCACTCAGGTTTTACTAATTTTATAGAAATATACATAAAACATAATGTCATTGATATTTAAATGTCTCATATGTGGGTCTTTCTCTTGGTATTATGTCTATAGCATGCATCCAAATACTAAGCATGTTGCTTTTTTGTTGTTTTTTGTTTGTTTGTTTGTTTATTTATTTTTTTTTTTTGAGACAGTCATGCTCTGCGTTCCAGGTTGTTTGTGAACTCACTACGTAGCCCAGATGCCCTCAAACTCAAGACAATATTCTTTTCCTAACCTTTTGAGTGCTGACATTGCAACCAGGGCATGCACCAACTTGCTAAGCTTATGTGGTGCTGGGGAGTGGAACCCAGGCTCTTGTGCCTGCTACGCATGTACTCTAACATCAGTGAAATCTCCCAAGTCACCTTTTTGATCATTTTTATGCGATGTGTTACAGTTTTGATCTGGAATGATGCTCAAAAGCTTCATGTATCTGAAATCTGATTGAAATGTGGAGATTAATGAGACCAAGTGGGTAATCTATAGATTTCAGGGGTGCTTAATAGGTGATACTTAATTAGTAGATGGGGACTAATGAGGATATGGTTAGAGGAATATATCTTGTCCCTAGCTCCTGGCCAACTTCTGAAGCTCATGCTCTGCTTTGAGCCATGCAGGTACAAGCACCTCTGTCACATCAGGCCATCCCCCGAGCCTTCTGCCACTTTCCACAGACCAAACATACATTGAAACCTGTCAGCTAAGAGCCAAAATCAACATTTGCTCCCTTGAGCTGTACGGGGACTGTAGTTGTGATATTCTTATATATATAAAAATAAATCAACTTACTAATATTTTAAGTGAATAATACTTGAAATGGTTGACACATTTTTGCAATTAAAAAAAAATCATCGGGGACTTTCTGTACCTGTATGGCACAATACCTAAGTTGCTGATTTCTGTAATTATCCTACTGAAAAAGTTTTCTCATTCAATTTTGAGATTTCTACAACAAATTATAGGTTACATAGATTTCTATAGCTCAATTTTCAAACAATTGAATATCCAGTTAGGCTTATTCTATTGCATCCCAATGTCATCCCAAATATTCAGAGAATATACATTCAATATTTTGAGCTCTTTAATTAAAAAAAAAAATCTTTGGTTGCAGCATGCTTTGTACATGAAAATGTTAATTTTATCAATACGAAGTCGTGACTAGTTTAATATATATACATAATAACATATATTTCTAAATACACATGTAAAGGATAACATACATGTGCACGTATACTTCCATGTTCTGTCAACTGAAAGAGTGTAAGCAATGGCACTCTAAGAGCAATAAGCAACATGAAAACTCAGAGGACATTCCTCAGTAATAAACATCAATAGTGCATGGATAAATGCCTAAATCAAGGGCACGAATAGAAAGTACCTGAGAGGAGCGTGATGTATCTCAGACTTTCAGAAAGAAAGCAGTACTTAGTTTGGCCCCACACAGGTGAGTGCACATTATCAGTGTGTGAGAGACAGGTGAGAGACAGGTGACTCCAGTGACCAGTGCTAGAACATATTAAGCAGAAGAAATAATCTGTGATTAAAACCCAAAAAGGGGAAAAAACTATATTTATGATTCTCTAATTAAATATATAAATAACTGAAGGTAAATAATTTTAGAACATTAGAAAAATCTTCCATGCAGAACAATTTGAAATAATTTAGAAAATTCATTCCAAAGAGTTAGAGTAGGGCTCCGTACACTTTTAGTGTATCTTCTCCATAGTCACACATTTCTAAAGAGTGCAACTAGATGTTGGGGGAAAAAGAGTAATTATGTTGTGAGGAAACCTAGCAAACACAGTATCAGCCAGACACAGAAAATAACAGAGGCAACAGGTGGGTAGAGACAAAATGGTGAAATACAACTTGATATTCAAGACTAAATAAATGAAAAAATAAGAACAAGCACCAAGAAAGACTAGAAACAAACTAAAATGACTTTATATTGTGTGTATTAGTAAAGCCTAAATTTAAGCCCTTTTCACCTTGACGAGATACTTATGTGCACAAATGCTCAACTTCATGGTAAACCTTAAATTTTGCACTTATGCATATCAATAGAATGGGAAAAAAGACATCTGAAGTGTATGAATTTTAGTTAAGAATAATCTATCAACATTGTGAAAATAGAGTTCACTGTAAAATATTTTTGCTCATCTAAGTATTTAGTGTTCTTATGAACAATTCAGATTTCAATTTTTATTTTAAAATGTGATTACATACTGGTATTTCACTAATAATTCGTGACAAAGTTTTATATTCAAATCAACATATTTAAATAAAATTAACTTTATTGTTTTTATCTTTTATCTCTTGGGTAATATTTTATCTTATTACTTCTTGTGGACTGCATGTACTCAAGTATTTATTCTTTTTATCAAATATCTGTAAATAAGTAGTTACAAGTCATTATATTGCACACAAACTTTTTTTTTCCCTAATAATACAACATTATCAGCTGATCCAGGATTAGAAGCTCTAAGAGCAAATAAGTTTTTAAACATCCCAATTTAAGAATAGATTATTTTCTAAACTCTTGTTCTTCTTGACTTCTTAAAGGTTAATATATGCTCCATACTTAATTTTCCATTCCAAAGGTGAATATATACTTCATTTTACTTTTTCATTGTATACTTTTCCAATTTGGTTAAAACACCAACAAACACACCTGAGATAGTGACAGCTAATCCCCAACATTTCAAAGATTTTCTCTAAGAGTACAAACACGTTCTGTTTAGTCTTTAAACTTTTTCATATTCCATATTTTCAAAACATTTGATATAATTTTAAGATCACTTAAAAAAGAAAGAATTCTTATCAAATGAAAATAATCTGAGAGTTTGTATATTCTTAGAACAATTTTCCATGACTGGTAATGTGGACTAATACAATTTTAAGCTGACAAATCTAGACCAAACATATTTTATTCAACCACTCCAGTTGCTGGCGTGGAGACCACGGCCAGCCCCCACGCCCCCACGCCTTCCATCATTCCTTGACCAATGTGTCCTTTTAGATCCTGACTGAATGGAGGTTCCCACACACACTGACACGGAGCACATTTCAAATGAAAAAGCACAGCATCTTTTGTAGAAAAATAGGATACTGAATCTGAGAGTTGACGTCTCAATTATTTGTGTAAATACCGACACACGTGAAAATAAAAAAAAAAACCTAGAAAATAACTACTTTAGAACATTTCAGCACAATTGACAAAGCTGTTTGGTTAGAAGTAGTGTCTTTCTACCTTCAACCCGAGGACCTGAGCATTAATTGAGTTGATGCCTTGCTCTTTAGAAATGTTAGTAAAATAATAGCAGCAAGGAGAACTTTTGCAAATTTTTATTTTTGATTTCCCCAACTGTAAAAGAAGATATCATATTCATATTACGGCAGCAGAGTTTTTAAATTATCTTGAGTAGTGGAAAAAACATTTATTGAAAAAAAATAACAGCGGATTTATTGAAATAATTCAAGGTGACTTTACATAACATAAAAGAAGCTATTCAAGACAAAAGCTAAATTATCCTGCAGAGAGAGCAAGAACTGGTGGTTTAAAGATCCCTTGAGAGTACTGATGAAATATAAAAGAAGAAAGCACTCCAGTTACTAGAAACGCCACATAAAAATGCCTGTTCACTTTGCTACAGATACTACAAAGTCCTTTTAGGGAACTTGAAAGTCTGATACAAAATAACTGTACAAAAGCAAATACCTCATTACTATCCTGCCAGGTGCTCAAGAACAATTCTGGAGTTTAATCACATGAAGACTTTGTTCCTTTAAATCTAAGTGTGTTATCCAATACAATAGAGTTTAAATTTCTGTGAAACTGTATCCACAGGCTCTACACACAAGAGCCTCAGCCATTGTATCATAAGCCAGACAAGAGCTTTAGGAAATAACAAACAAACAAACAAACCTCAAACGTTACTGGATAAATAATACTCAGTATTCTGTTTTTCTGTTGTTTCTGTTTCCTTTTGTTGTTATAAAAGCCTCTTATTCCTGCCTTATCAGTAACATAGAATGAACCCTATTAACATATGTAGTTGTGACTCAGGCCTGATGAGGATACCAGTCTAATTTGCCTATGAGGCAATTCAACTTTACATGTACAATTATCTGTGAAAGGCATGTGGCTGGATGATAGAGGAGGGAATAGACAAAAGGGTCAAAAGAGAAGGAGACGGAATTAGAAATATGTTAAAATATAAATGTACTCAAAATTCTCAAGCTTAACGGAACCATTGTATATCCCATACATGTACACATCTGGGATATGCATATATATGTCTACAGATGTACATACACACACATATAGATAGATAGTTGGGTAGATAGATAAAAGGGGAATGAACTGCAACATAACGATGCCATCAACTGACATTTAACAATGTTAAATAAAATGATTTTCAAAAGTACAGAAATTGCAGTACAGAGTCCAAGTAAATTTGTTTGAATTGACTGTTTTGTCTTATTACAGCACCCCAATTTAAAATTATCTAGTTAAATGTAATGTGAAAACATCTGTGAATGATCCCCATTACCAATGTTTTCATAGCATCATGAAAATTATTTTAAGATCAAGCATGATGCATATTTTCAAACATTTTAAATTTACTATTCATTAATTTAACAATGTGATATATTAATAAAGGTCAGTAATTGTAGACTAAAAGGTTTTCCATAACTAGCTTCATCATAGAATCAATTTTAGTTGATGTTTTGTGTTTTTTTCTAATTTCTTTCTAACAATACTGGCTGACTGCTACAAAGTAAATTATCAAACATTGTTTTCAAGAAGAATAAAAGCCTTTGTATTGGGATAAAATATTTTCACTTTCCACTAAAACGGAAAGTATTTGGGAACTCTTTCTTCTGGGAAAGGAAAAGTAATAGTTCATTATGTATAATTAACCTAATTCCATGTGAACTTTGATGTCATTTTCTTGTGTCTTTAAAATGGTCCTTATTTTTTAGGTTAACTTTCCTAAAATTCCCAAGAACATTACACAAATGGATTTTTTTCTCCCTAACATCCTCTTTGAAACAAAATCATTCATTTATAATGACACTTGTACTCATGTCAGGTTCTATGTAATTTTAAGAGACTGATTATTCAGCATATTAGATTCTATTCAACACAAAATTTTTATAATAATAGAAAACTGTATTGTCTCTCTTTTTAAAGCCTCTAGAGGCTTGGAAAGCTTCTTGTGCTGGTGTGTGAATTTTTTTAATAGAACAGCCCCTATTATTTCTGCTCACTAATGACTAGAATTCAGGGCTGCTTTGATTCTAAAATGTCTTTAAAACATGAACCCAGTTACGTTCTTTGAGAAATAGAGGAAATTACATTATATAAAAAGTATCAATTACATGAAAATATGATCATACTTGGACCTAAATTTATTACAACACTTAGTCCATATCAGAATAGGATGTGGGAGTCACTCAATATAGCAATTTTCAAAATAGTCTGAGTAATTTTTTCTTCTAAGTGCTATTAAGGCAAATGAATAGTACTTGAAACTTCTAAAGGAAAAGTTACATCATGTAATCTCACCATTTGGCAAAACACAGCAATGGCAGTGGTGTCCTTTATATTTTTTTTTACTCTTGTCTTTTTTTTTTTTTTTTTTACATCCGTACATTTATACATATATATCAAGCTTGGGTATTTTTGTGGCCGTTGTATAGCGACAACATAACAATCTCTTCCCCACTTCTTTTTTGGTGCCTCCTTTCTCTCCCTCAGCTCTCCGGTTCCACTGTCTCACCCATTTAGTTCTATAAAGTGCCTGTATTCTGGGATTTTCATATTAGAGACATCATGTGATATTTTGCCTTCTGAGTTTGACCGACTTCACTAAGTGTGGTGTTCAAGTTGGATCCATTTACATACAAAGCCCCGAATTTGTCTTTATGGAGGGAGTACTCCATTGCGTACATATATCACATCTTTTACATATCACTCGTTTTTTTTCAGAATTTTACAGAAAAAAGTGTTTTATTTTGAATTTCTTCAATTTTAATATTTTTATCTAGTGTCTACAGGGAAAAATCAATGTTATCATTTCACTTTATTACTTTGGGTGACATTTTGCT
This sequence comes from Ctenodactylus gundi, assembly GCA_004027205.1. NCBI lineage: Eukaryota > Metazoa > Chordata > Mammalia > Rodentia > Ctenodactylidae > Ctenodactylus > Ctenodactylus gundi. The sequence goes on along the minus strand of PVKB01002070.1, from coordinate 38,542 downwards.
TATACTACAATGGTTCATTGTAGAAAGACTAAATATTAGGTATAATTGTAACACATTATTCAATATGTACTCTCTGTATTTCTATCTTTAGAATGGGTCAAATATGTCACAATAAATTACTAGAGAAGTTAAGGGTAATATTTAAGAAATTTCATTTGATACATTAAGTTTATTCACATTAATAATTAGTTAACTCAAATCTCACAATTTAATTGAATCAGGTTATTCTTAATATTATAAATACTGAAGTCATTATTCTTAAAGGTTAACATAAGGAATCCTACTAATAAACAAGTGTAGAAATCCATTCTGGCAGTAAGTTTACTTGACAATTTTAAGTTTCTACTGTATCACATTTGCTAACATAGGTATTTCATGAACATTTAATCTAGAGTATAATAAAGTATAATAAAATTAGGCTTAAAATATAGAGCTATGCTTTGATGAATGCAGCAAGCAAATCTATATGAGGTAAATATCAAGAATGAATTAGTATACATGAAATGTTTTCAGTGAATGAATATTTTTACATCCCTTAATCTAATGGAGCCAAGTCATTAATGAGATACTACTTAGAACTGTGGTCTCTGAGCACCAAATGACTGTGGATGAAGTCCTAGGGTGGGATCCTTGCACTATATCAGTATCACCGGAAGGAAAGAAACAAATCAGAGGTTTCTCTCCATGCCACAGGCAGGCAGAGGAGCTGCCCCCCCGAAAGAGCAGGAGAAGTCCTCTGCCAGATCCACCGCTGCCTGCACCCGGTCTCTGATTTCCACCCTCCACAACTGCTGCTCTAGGCACCATCTAACACTGTGATTTAATGCCTAACACTTCAATTTAAAGGAGAAGAAGTTTATATTAGCTCGTTTTCCCAGTCCATGGACATCCTTCTCCAAGGCAGACAGGACCCTGCAGAAGGACATGGTGAAGTGACTCAGTTTGTGATGTCTAGGAAGCAGAGCCCAGAAAAAGTGCAACTGGGAAAGTGTCCCTTGTATATCTACAGCATCAGGGACTTACCTCCTCCTGCTTGACTCCCCCTCCCTACAGCACTGTGGGCGTGTCAGCATACAGTGGGCAGAACATTTGCTTCAAGAGATAAATTTAAAAAAAAATACAGAAGAGGCTGTTAATCCTGGGGCATTACAAAGGAAGACAGATAATCCAGAAGGTTAGCAGGATGTCCTCAACACAACCTGGCATCACGCAATAAGATCAAACTCCGACCTGTGCTAACTGGTGTCCCTGGCTGCTAGCATTATTTTTATATGCATCAAGCAAAAACTCCTAACTGGTTTGGAACAATGTCCCAACTTACCTGTTCTTTATTAAGAAATATTACTTACATTTTGAGCATATATTTCCTTAGGCTTTCATTTTGTTTCTTAGCAAAGTATTACTCTCAACTGATGTTCAATCTTTCTCGTGATTTGAATCTCTCTATTTGAAACAAAAATAAAAACAACAAATATTTATGATGTTGTTTTATGCAATGATAATGCCTCCATTCTGAAAAATTGAAGCTATCATAGAAATAGCATAAACTTGCATTTTTTCATTTGTATTTCTGGGGTCAGGACATTTTTTTCTTCTATGCCCTCACAGAAATATGAAGAACTGACTGTATTTTCTATTTTAAAAGCGCTACATTCTCTTTCTGTTTTCTCTCTCTCTCTCTCTCTCTCTCTCTTTCTCTCTCTCTCTCTCTCTATATATATATGTGTGTGTGTGTGTGTGTGTGTATGTGTATGTGTGTCTGTCAGTATGCATATGTGTGTTTATAATATCCAATGTATAATTGCAAAAATCAAAAACATGCTTTCTCTAATTTTTACAGAAATAAGTACATATTAAAGGAGCAGGAACTTACTGCTTTACACTGAACTATTACACTTACCCCAACCCATTTCTATTTAGTTATAACAATTAAAATAGCATCACATAGTAATAAGTGTTGAAGTATTTTATTCAAAGTTTTCAAAAGTCCATAAAATTAAAATACCAAAGATTTCAACAGAATTGTGCTTGGATTTCCTGTAATAGCTAACTTGAAAATAAAGAATAGAATCTGACATACTCTTTTTCATATTAAACTGAGCACAACCATGTAGAAGATCATGGTGTCCTTCCTATGAGTCTTGGTCATTCTAACTGAATTTCTCAGATATTCCACATACGATTTTCTTTAAAAATTATATAATGGCACATTTAAAGAGAATTTTAGAGATTTTTTATTAGACACAAGAAATTGTTTTATATTAAGTGTTCAGCTACTTTTATCATGTTAAGGTACTAAAGTCCAATCCTTTTCTACTTACAAATTTAAATAGCAGCAATGAAGAAATTTTAAAATAAATTTTATTATACTAAAGTTACTGAAGCCATATTTCAAAGTCGTGGTTTTGCACTTTAGTGTATCTCAACAAACCCGAGATCAGTAATATTCTCAATTACCTAATATTATTTACTATACATATGTTCTAGCCCTCAACTGACTACTGATAAATAAGACAAAAATGCCTAATTTCAAAAGGTCACATTTATTTAAAAAATGAAAACAGAAGCTATATTTAGATATTCCCTAAAACCAATCTCAAGTCATTTCTAGCCAAAACACGTTTCTCTGATTTCCCTGGAATCAAAAATAAAGCCCAAAACTTTATATACCCTTGTCAGCATGTTTCAGTGAAATTAAAACAATCAGCTACAGGCAGATCAGCTCAAACAGCTCCCCTTGCCTTAAAAAGAATGTGAATATATACCAGCCAATCCCGACAAAGGTCACAATATTTCCTCTTCTGTGCTTTATAAACTGCTGGAACCGCCGTCCTTCCTCTCACCCTTTCAAGGTTGAAATCTCTCAGTTCTCAAACTGCTCTCTGCATGTTCGGTGTATGCTTCATGTTTCGCTCATTTCATCTGAGCTGATTTTTATAACTTGATACAGGAAACAGAAGAAAATTAAAATGTTTCTATTGATTGATTATTTTTTAAGTGTGTACCTTATAAGGTCCTGCGTAAGAAGCTTTATGCTCAGTGGGAGAGATGGTGAAATATTTCATGGGCTTACTCTGAGGTGCGGATTTTAGAAGGAATTTATCTAGTTTTCATTGAACTCACAATACTTATTGAAGTAGGTTTTGTTAGAAAAAAGATCGATGCTGTATTTGACTTGAAATGTGTCTGACTTGAAATCTTGTCACCCGATTCCCCTTTCTTTTGCACCGCTACAATGACGCTATCCACCAGAATGTGACAAAGTCAAGGGAACTATTCAGAGAGCTACGCAAACCTCTCTTCTTCATAAAGAGCCCTAAGTAGTTCACTACAGCAGCAGAAAATGGACTAATGCAATTGTGTTGGAGTGAAACAAAAACACTCAGAGTTGAGGATAGGACGCTTGTAGACAGCGATGGTTGATGTGGCCAGAGGGAGTCTCTCCGGGAAGGTAAAGCTCAGCAAGACATTGAATGACCCAAGTAAGCCAACCATCCAATTAGATTGAAGAATTTTGGCAAATGAAACCACATGCCAAGAAACCGTCCTAAGGCAAGCGCATATGTGTCTTTCATATTTAGCAAGTTTGGGGAGTAAAGAGCATGAGATAAGGAAGCAAAGACCCGATGAGTAGGTGATACGAGTAATGATAGAGCTGTGTTCACAGGAGGCAGAGAAAATATTTTTGCTTATTTTGTATTTTAAGGTAGTACCCTGAATGCTATGTGGAGAATTTCCAAAAGTTTTCAAATTTTATTTTCTTTAAATTGTCAATTCAAAGTGCCAATGATATTGCTTATAACGCAGGTTAAAATGACAAATTTGAAGGTGAAAAAGGCAGACGCATTGATATCTTGATATTGGTGTGGTCCGAGTAGACACCACGAATAGATGTTCCGAATCTTCATGAAAATGACTTAAAATGATGTATAATGCTTCCAATAACATGTTAATTGGTAACACTACTCTTTTATTACTTTCTAATAAGTGATTTTTAAAGATAGCAAGGAGACAGAGTTTTTATAAAGAACACAGGTTTTATTTGAAGATTGCCATTTTAAATTTTTCACATATAGAATGATGTAAGGGGTATCTGAATTTACTGATAGTTGTATAAGTAATATTTCATCAGGGAATTTTGCAACAGTAATATATATTATTAAATATACGTGTAAGTAGCACAGTAAGTGTGTGTATTTTATGTGCACTTTTTCATTACAAGTGCAATTGAAATTTCTAACATCTTTGATGTTTTCACTTGAAGGTACTAACATTTTCTACAATTATTATTTTTACTTGACATCGCCCTAATTCAATTCAGTTTTTAAAAAATTATACAACTATAAACCAGAAAATAGCACATATATTTCTGTTATACATTTTTAGATCATTCTAAGCAGTTGATGAATATTTTTTATTTTTGCTTTAAATATGTTTTTTATGGCCTAGGATATGGCATTTCTTAGCAATTGATCCACGAACCCAGGAGAAAACTATGCATGATCTTGTTGAATGAAAAGATCTATAAATACCAATTAAGTAAGATTTCTTGTTAATATTTTACATCACCCTTGCCTTAAGTCATGTTTTTCCTACTTAGACCAAAAATCTCGCAGGTATTATCCAATTGAAAGTTAATAAATTGACCTGGCATGTTTTCAAGGACACTGCTCAAGAAACAAATACTTGAATCTGAGAAAGGCTCACTGTCACATCAACAGAATAATAATGAATTTCATCCTCATACCAAGTTTCCTTATAGGCACTGTAGTTTATCTGGGCTGCTTTATGGGACAAAAAATGTCTAAATGATATAAACAACAGAAATTTATTATTTTATTGCTCTGAAATTTGGTGCTCTCATTCTTGAAATGGTATTTCCCCCCTCATTTTATTGATATGTATATGTGCATAATTTAAGGTTTACAATGGAGTTGAGCCTTTTATGCACATATGTATCCTGTCAAGGTACAAGGGCTTTCTCACTCTCCTGTTGTCCCTCCTCCCCTTCCCCTCCCTCCTTCTTCCCCTACCAGACCCCCCTGTTTCACTCTGTTTTTCATTTTAACTTCTATAGGAGTTGTGCTCTGGGACTCTCATATCATAGAGATCATTCAATGTTTCACCTTCTGCTTCTGACTCACTTCACTAAGCATGGTGTTCTCAATTTTATTCCATTTGCCTGTGAAAGTCTCTACATTTTTTACACACTGACTTGATGCTTATGCCCTGAAAGCATGAAATATAGACTATCAGTAGGACCCATAACTAATTGTGCCTTGTTCTCCTTTCTATTTATTTTAATGTTAACACAATAGTATGTATGAATTCACACAAGTATTGTCAACTGTGGGTAAATATTATAAACAGCTCAATAGAAGTTTTTCATCTTGTGTGCCTTAAACTCTGTACTCATCAGAGAGCTGTGCGATATATCCTATCTTCCTCGTACTCCACTCTGTTTCTATAAGATCATTTTTATACTTGCTTTTAAAGATAATTTACAGAATTTGAAAAGTAGTCCTTGTCTTTCTGTGACTTGTTTTTTTCACTGGACATCATGTTTTCAAAGTTCCTCATGGTTTTTGCATATGCCAAGATTTAGGTTTTTTAACAACTGGGCATGATATTCATCACATGCTTATACCTCATTTTCTTTTTATGTTCACCTGTCAATCCAGACTCGGGCTGTTTCTTCATATTTACAACTGTGAAAAATGTTGCAGTGAATATGAGCCTATAGATGTCTTTCTAAAAATTTGTAAATTAAGAAATGATACACATATATTTTGAGAAATTAAACTTCTGAATGAGAACTTAATTTTTTAAAAATGGAAAAATAAAAGTTTTAAATATTGAGTGTTCTATTTTTTATTTCCACCAAGAGTGTACAGCAGTTTTGATTTTTCTACATTTTTGCTGACACGTACTTATCATAAATTCTGTCTCCCAATTAATCAATGATAGTGAGGTGATGATTCACTGAGGTTTCAATTTACATTTTCTGGGTTATTTGTGAGGTTGAGACTTTTTACTTCTGTATTGGCCATTTTCATGTCTTCTGTGATGAAATGTCTTTTTTTAAGACTTTTTCAATGCCTTCAATATGTTACTAAAGTTTTGCTATTGAGATCTAGGAATTTTTCATATAGCTTAAGAAACTCTTCATCTGCTACACAGTTTGCAAGTATTTTTTCCCATTTTTCAGATTGTCTTTTATTGGTTCCTTCAGTGTGGAATTTCTTTAGTTCATGTAGCATGACCACCATTCCTCCCTCAGCTGCATGTGTATTTTATTTTGTCTCCAAGTCCAGTCAACCTTCCATCTCTGCACTGTTCAAGGTTTGTTTTGTTGTCCTCGTGTTAGTCCTTCAATAAACAACTGGTTATTGTGATCTGCAAAGATGAAACTAATTTTGTTGCATTTTTTCTCATTCACAATTCAATTATCATTACTATAAGCAGGAATCTAGCAAAAAAGAATAAGACTAATTTGTAGTTTGTAACCTCATGAATATCCTCAGATCACAGACAAATATTTTAATCAATTCTCTATGCTAATCAGAATATAACTTCAAGGTATGTTCCAGTTGCAGTTCGGTTTATTTGCTTATTTTTAATCCAAAAAGTGCAAATGTCCTGTCTGGGGTTATATACAAAATTAACTGTGGGGTAAAGCTTAATCTTTTTCTTTTTCTTTTTGTTTGTTTGTATATGTTTGTAACGGTTACAGACAACTTGAGAACTTTTTGTACCGACCTATGTATCATGTTAATCTTGCAGTCCCTTCTCCCCTTTCACACTTTCCACTCTTCCTACTCCCCTGGTTCCCAACATCTCATCAGTTTGACTCTATTACTCACTTATATTCTAGGTTACTCATATTAGGAAACTATACTATAATCTGGGTCTGATTTACCCCATTAAACCTAAAGTTCTGAAATTGTTCCCATTTTGTACAAATGACTAGAATCTGTCTTTATAGCTGAATAGTACTTGAATGTGTGCAAATACTATATTTTCTTGAAACATTGGTCTATTAATATTTTGACATCTGCCATGATTTAGCTGTTATTTGATTTTTTTGGTGTAAAATTAAAAGAAAGTAAAGACAAAAATAGCAGGCTGCAGTTTAGATAAAAGTGCTGTGGTGTTGTTATAATTTGGATCTGGAAGTTCCTCCGAAAGCCTCATGTATTTGGGTATGGTGGTTTACCTGTGGATTTCATGGGCTGTTCAGAGACGTGCTGCCCGGTGAGGACGAGTGGCTTATCTGTTTGTGGTAGACCTCAGGCCTCTGATGGATCTCAGGTGTTTGGTGGATCTCACATGTGTGGTGGATTTCAGGCTTATCGTGCATCTCAGGCATATGTTGGATTACAGTCTTGTGGTGCATTGTAGGCATTGGATCTATTACTAGTGTGTGGACATGAAAGTTACATATTTTTGTCTGAACTTCCTGTGGAGGTCCACGATTCCTCCTTTTTGGTGCTGTGAGAATCCATTCTCCTTCAGACACTTCTTGCATTGATAGCCTGCTACGAACAGACTGAGACTTTCTAAAACCAAAAGCTGAGATAAATCTTCCCTCCCTTTTATTTTGGATGTTGGAAATTCTATCCTAGAAAAAACAAATGTCACTAACATATGTGGTGACTGCATCTTTAACTTCTTTTATCAAATATCTCTTTTAATATGTTTTAATTCTGACACATAACATTAATGTGATGATTTGATGATTTCACAAACTTTTTTGACATCTAAATTATTATCTCTATATAAAGTTATCTCTCACAGTAATGTTGACTTGAGCTTCATCTGCCTTCCTTTTTTTTTTCTGAGACTCAAAACCCAACATGCACAAACTATTGGAAGAATAGTTTATTTTAGCTCAAGGTTACAGAAGGTCACTATCTGCTCATGAGTGGCTGGCAACAGTGGAAGAATATGGTGGAAGTGGAGGTGTAGGCTAGTTCTCTCAGGGTTGCAAACAGGAAGCCAAGACAAGGACAAGAGGAAGAAATGAAGATGAATTTATTTTTTTCCAGGTCCTGTCTCAATAATTGGCCCCTTCTGTGTTCTGACTCTTTCAGGTTTAAGCCTCCATCACACACTCTAATTTATGATCCACACTTCTCTTTTCCACCACATGCAGTGCTGGCTTAGAATAGATAGCAGAAAGTGTGGAAGTTCTTTGAAATGATGTTATTGTAAGCTTCCTTTCCATTACTTTTGTGACAAAAGTTGAACTAATGTCAGAATACTGTAAATTCAGATAATTAAATGAACACTTTGACACCTCAATATTCTTATGGATTCAAGTTTAGCCATTTAAGTTTTCAACTATTTGTAAATGAGGGTTAATATATTTCTAAATTGAACTGTATTTTTTTCCCATTGTAGTAAAATGATAACTTTAATGCTCAACGGTTCTCTTGTGCTGACTTATCACTTCTTTTTGTGAATGTACTGCTTGACATAAGTTCTTATCTATAATGTGTAGGTTCTTTTATTTTTAACTATAATAGTCATTGGATACAATGTATTTTGGCTACAGACAATTTAAATGTGTTGACATCTATGCCACAACTCTATTAAAATGTCATATTAGTAGCATTTTTAAATAATTTCATTATAGTAAAAGAAATTCACATGATATAAATTTAACTTTTTTTAAATACATGAATTCCAAATTCTATAACACATTAGAAACTTGGTGTTTGGGAAATTGGTGAGCCTCTATGCCTGCTTTTATTTTTTCAGAATTCTTTTCTAGCTGGTCATATCCCCTTTCTCTACCCTGTCACTAACATTTTTCTTATGTCATCATGTTTGTGTATTTCATTAAAGGAACACTTGTCTATAGTCAATCTTCTGTGTTTTCTCAGTTTCATGGATCATTATGTATCCAAGGTTACCTCATTTTCATGTAAAATCTTCATATCTCTCTTTCTTCATGAATGCACATTATTCCATTGTGCATAGGTATCACATCTTATTTTATTGTTCCTCTATGGATGGGAAGATAGGGTGTTTCCAGAATTTCCCTACTACGAATTCTGCTTCTACAAAGGTGGAGACACATGTGTCCTTTTAGTGTGTTGACTTTATTTCTTTTGGAAACATGCCCTGCCTAGTAGACCGTAGCTGGATCAAACGGAATTTCTATTCTCATCTCTCCAAGGAACCTCCAAATTGCTTTCCATATCGGTTGTACTCGATTGCATTCCCACCAGCAGTGGAGTAGAATTTTTTTTTCTGCATCCTGGCCAACAATTACATTTTAAGTTCTCGATTAGGCCACTTTCTCTGGAGTGAGGTGAAACCTCAACATTGTGTTGTTTGCATTTCTCTGATGGCCAATGACGAAGAACACTTCTTTCATGTACTAGTTGGCTATTTGTACTTCTTCTTTGAAGCTTCTTTTCACTTCAACTGCCCATTAATTGATAGGATCATTTATTTTAGTGAGCTTATGTTTTGCACATCATTATATATTCTAGATATTAATGCTTTTTCTGAAGTGTTACAGGTGAATATTTTTTTTTCCATTGTGTGGGTTGTCTCTTCTCCCTTGTTGATTGTCTTTTTTCATGAGCAAAAGGTTTTTAATTTAATATATTGTCATATCTTGGCTGTTATTGAGATTTCTTGCGCTGTTGGTGATCTGTTTAGAAAATCCTTTTCTGTCCATAAGTCTTCTAGGGTTTTATCTATTTTGTCTTCTAGTAGGTTCATTGCTTCTGTTCTGATGCCCACTTCTTTGATCCATTTTGATCTGTTTTTAGTGTTTGATGACAGATGTAGGTCTAGTTTTGTTCTCCTGCCTGCGGAAATCCAGTTTTCTCAGTACCCTTTCCTAAAGCTGCTACCTTTTCTTCAATGGATTATTTTGGTCTCTTTGTCAAACATCAGTTGACTAAGGTTGTTTTAACTTGTTTCAACTTCCTTAATTCTGTTCCCCGGTTCCTCTTGTCTATTCATTAACAAGTAACATGTAGATTTAATCACTGTAGCTTTGTAATATGTTTTGAAGTCTGGAATTGTGATTTCTCTAGCTTTGCCCTTGTTTCTCAGCATTACTTTAGATATTCTGAGTCTTTTCTGGTTTCATATAATTTTAAGGTTATTTTTCCTAGTTCTATTAAGAATATAGTTGGTATTTTTATTGGTATTGCATTGAATGTATATAGTAGCTTTGTGAGTATGGACATTTTGACAATATCAGTTCTTGTTATCCAGGAACATAGGATATCATTGCAATTTCAAAAGTCCTCTTCAATATTTTTATTTAGGGGTTTGTAGTTTTCTTTGTATAGGTCCTTCACCCCTTTGATAAGGTTTATTCTTAGGTAGTTTATTACTTACTGTTGTTGTTAAGCATGGTTAAGCATTGTTAAGCATTTCTGTCTTGTGTTATTTTGTTTTGTGAACAGAAATAGTTAATTTTAAGGAGGTATTTTTTACTTCAAAGTGATATTTTATTTGAAATATTTACATTGCTTTATCACTTGTATTTTAAACTTTGTAAACTAGACTACTGTGTCTTCTGCTTTTTTTTTTTTTCTCAAAGTTACATTTGAAAGGAGATTTTTGAATATGGTGTAAAACAGGATTGAGGCTTTTTTTTTTTTTTTTTTTTTACTGAGACAGATATTCATTTACATGACCACCAAAGTATTTCATCTTCACTTTGTTCAAAGAATAACAAACCTCACTTGTGAGTTTATTTTCATCTATGTTCTTCTTTTCTATGCTTACTTTCCTATGCCAATAAGCAATAGATTAACTTCAATAACTTAAAACATTATAGTACCTGATATTTACGGTTATATCATTAATATATTTGTCACATTTCAGGATTTTGACTATCTTGGCCAATTGATAGAAATTTTCGAAGAAACTATCTTATCTCTACGACAGAATGGCAGGAAACCCAAATCTACAACTTAAGGCAGTAAAGAATTATTTAGTTCAGTTTCAGAAGATTTCATAAATTGGAAGCCAGGAAAGGTGCAAGCACATGACAGAGACTGGAGAGCTGATTACAATACTGTAGATAAAAAGCCATGTGAGTGAGGACCAAGTTGGTATTTGAGGAATTAGGTAAGGCCAGAGTTTTTCCAGTAAGAAGCAGTAACAATATTTGTTTGTTTTTTCTTTCTTTAACTACTTCAAGCTTCTAGTTAGGCCCCCATATCCAAAGTGGGTGCCCTTTCCTCAATTGTTGACCCACAAGTCAACCGCAAATACTTGACAGCTTTGTCCTAGCTGTCCTCCCGCACCAACTCAACAAAGTAATGCAGTATCTCCAGGTCAAGATCCAAGGCTCTACCATTCAACAGCACACAGTTTCAAATGTATTCTACTGTATCCAAATGCTTGAGGCGTTGAGGGGACATTCCAGATCCAAAACATAGTAAGTATGTTATTAATATTTCCAATAATATATTTTATTTCTATAAATTTAACTTAATTTAAAAATTTTATTATCAAAATAAAAATGCTACTTCTATTTCAAATACCATGAAAAATTATTTAAGAGTCCACTGATGTGATATCAATGATAAGATTACCTGTCTCTTTTGTCATAGTTCAAATTGTTTATGAATAATACTGTCATCTCATCCTCTTTATAATTGTTTTCTTCATTTTGTTTGATATTGAACATCATATTAGAAAAACTGTAGTGCTTGAAAAAGAGATGTGTACTGCATTCATTTTTATTTTTCAATGTCAAAGTGGAAGTCAATAGAGAAATGTTTTGCAATGAAATTTAATTTATTAATATAAAAATAGATGAACATATCAGAATGTAATTTAAATTTAATGGCCCCAAAGACTATTATGTCATAGTACATTACATCCTTCAGTTTATTTTGGTTATTAGTTTCTAGAAAACATATTTTGAAATATCTGATAATAATTTTACTTTGCTCAATTCTTTGAAATGTGTTTGAAAAACATATCCTAAAGCACTGGTTATATGATCAAGTAGAATTTGAAATTATCATCTTAAATTAAATTCATTATCATATTTGTTCTTTGTAAACACTTTTTTAAATGTATTAATCATCACTACAATTTCTAAGAAATGAATATCCAAGGGCCCAGATTGGAAGCAAAAACCAAATCTCTGACAAAAGACAATAATATAATTAAATACATGCCTTTTGCTTTTGGAATATTTTTCATGCATCAGTAAAAATCTTTTCAGCAAAGTAATTGAATTAACAATAATTAGAAAATTGCAGTCAATTACTCTTGGAAGTATTTCTGTTTATCACCATTAAATTGTTGGGAAGCTTAAAGACAAATGTTATGTTAGTGTGCATTTGTCAGATAAGAATTCTGGATGAATAGTGCTCTTAAAATTATCATAAGTAGCCTCAGGTAATGTTTGTACACAAAATAAGTTCAAGAAAAAAGGCTAAAAAGAGAATTTAAAATAATGTCATTAAACTCTTATAGCTTAGAATATTTGTCTCTTTATTTAAAGATGCAAACATAAAACATATCTTTCCTTTTTTTCTCTGACACAATTTGTCTCTACTCTATATAATGAGCTGACACATTTTAGTGAGGTTGCACTGATTTATCCCATAATATCTGAATCACTTTGGGGATTTTTTCAAAGAAAAAGAGATTATACCATGCTAAACATTTTTAATTACCTACATAACATTACTAATTCCACAAACAAAGTACATTTAAATGATATCAAAGAACAGTCAGTTACAGGTCTGTCTGAAAGCAGCACCAAAGTAGAACTTCCATATCTTTCTCATCTTTCCTTTGAGTGCTTGTTTTAAAAGGAAATATGTTCTTGCTGTTGTACTTTACAATTTTGAATTCTCAGCCATAAAGCAGCATACAAAGGTTACATCATGTAGCATACACCCAGCACATTTTTGGTCTTTCCTTTTTGGAAGTTTTCTGTATTCACAATTTAAATGTTTCAGACATTAAAACTGTATTACTTCCCTGTAAGTCCTGTGTAGATTCAGTTTTAGGATAAAATCGATTATTTTTCCCATTCTTATGTTATGGATCATTAGCACAATTTGCTTAGCAATTTAAGTTGCCACCAGCAAATCATTCTTGCCCAGTTTTGACAAAAAATATTACATGTATTCAAATATGTTAGCTCACAATATCCCCAAGCTTAGCAACTAAGAAAATATGTTATCAAAACAATGAAAAGCTTTCTTTATTCCAAACAGCATTGTCACTCCTACTCAGAGCCTGTGGTTCAACGAGAATAATATGAAAGTTCCAGTGGCTCTCTGAACACAAGACTTCCTGGACAGCAAATTGTCAATGTCGTTGTTTCATGACTCACATGCTATTCCATTGGCCTGAATTTTGGGAGCCTCATCTGCGGAAGGAGGACATACAAGGAGGATATTTTGCATTTGAACAGGTTATTTTGCAAAGATTCCTGAAACAAAAGCTTTCATGACTGGTATGGTTTGGATCTTGAGTGTCCCCTGAAAGCCTCAAGTGTCACTGAGAAGTAGAGCCTGGCTGGAAGGGGCAGATGCTCAGGGTGTCACTTGGAAAGGTTGTATCATCTTGTTTGCTTTCGGGGTGCCCAGGGCAGAGTTTTCACATTTGTGCTATTGACTTGTGGGCCAGAAAGTGAGGGAGGGGCAACCACTTGTTGCAGGAGATAAGGATGACTGAGGGGTGATTGGGGACAGGGGGGAGTGTGCAAGTAGCATCTTGAGTAAAGGATGGAAGAGAAACATCATCACCGCTTCTTCCCAGGAGAACTCTAGCCTTGCCTGAGTCTCCTGGATGAGCTTTGCTTTTCTCTCACGTGACTTGTGTCTGCAATGGGGTGAGCAGTTCTCCTGCCACTGACTTTGCCATGTGCCTCCACCATAATTGACTGACACAGGATTGGGTTGTGTGAAACCGTCTGAAACTTTAGGCTAATAAGTAAATCTTTTCTTCCTTAAAGTTTGAATTTTAGGTATTTTGCCACAGCAATGATGAAGTACCTACACAAGTTCCTGACAGTACCTAAGTATTTTTAAAGGAGTTGTGTTTTTTTTATATAGCTTTTCAAGTATTTCTATAAAGACCATCTTTAACAACAGATTAAATAACCTATCATACATGTGTATATATATATGCATATCCTTGATTTTATTTTATTTACTGTATTCATATTTGTATTCTATGACTATCTTTCCTAAAAATATCATAGACTTCAAGAAGTGCTTAATTATTCTTTATATACATTTATGAAATTTCTCAACTATGTGCATATATTTTTGAATTTTAATCAATTTGAAAAGTTGGCGTTACATACATATTTAATGCAAATTAAAGAATACTTTATTTTGAATTGAAAATATAATTAGGTCAAACTAATGGAAAGGTTAACATATATCTTAATGAATACAATGAGAGATTTCATTTATGATCATGTTGGACATATTTTGTAAAACAGAGAAATATTCCAAAACATAGTTGGCATTCGAGCTGATATTAACTATGTTGAGATAGTTTCTGCCCTCACAAACATAGTTTCTTTCTGAGGAGAAGAGTGAAATCATGTTGATATTTATGGCATTGTTCCCACTCTGAACACTTTTCAAAATTTTAAATAGGTTTTTACAATAGAAAATGTTAAAGTATCATGAAAAGTGGTTTTTGATTTGCTTGCCTTTTGTAAGTTTTTTTTTTGCTTATATAATTTTAATCGAAATTAAAACTTGGCTAAGTAAAATTCTCAAAGAAAAAAAATATTTGAATCTGAAGAGGGTTGTCTAGCAAGTACAACTAGTTAAATAAAACGAGGTACTGTCTAGCATATGTTCTTTCAGTGTTCGTGTGGCAGTCTGCAAAATTTGTGTACTTGTGCTCAGCTTCATTATGGTGATACACACAGCCCTATTAAATTTTAAACTTTCATTCTCTGAGTTTATTAAGCCGCATGCATATTCTGATAAACTCAGCCTCATTTGTTTATCTCTGCGAGTCAAGTGGTGCTTTGCTTCGATTTGGCTTACTTCCTTATCCCAACTAAATCCATTTGTGAGCCACAGATGAGTGATTAAAAAATAAACACTGAGCATATTTAGCAAATCATTTCTAGGTTACAAATTTGAAGTCGGAAAGGAACTTGAAAGCATATTTAAAGTCATAAATAATGTAACAACACAATTCTGCTCATTTTGTGGTTTTTAATTCTACTTCACTTCCCACAAAAGTTGACATGGTAAATTATAATTTTATCATTTTCCCACATTTGCATGATGTCAATTCACTTTAATTAATGCCTTTCATTCATTACTCAGGGCTATTTTGTGACTAACAATTAGAATCATTCTCAGAAAGGCAGAATAATATAATATTATCCTATCATCTCTTGATGTAAAAAAATGGTGTAAATTTATTTTCAGTTTTGAAAAATGATGTTTTTGATTTACCTTTTTGTCTCTTGTAACATCATGGCAGTCATAGATTTTTTTAAAATAATGTATTTTCAACATTTTTAAACATAAAAACATAAAACTAACCTTAATGTGATCTCTTGAATATATGTAAGCTTTCATTCCTCTTTTCAGATTGACGAGTGTTTAATTGTTTTGCATCCTGGCACACAATGGCCAGGCTCACTTACAAATTTTCTGCCCTGAATTTCAATCCAGTAATTTCCCAAATGGGATCATTTAGACTTACATGTATCTCACATTAAACATGTCATCAATTCTTTGTATTATACAATCAGATGAACTAATTCTTCATTATAGTTACATGACTAACTTAATAGAAAATTATTATCATTGGTTTCATATTATATTTCTACTGCTACTTGTCATGTTACATTTTATAGTAAAATATGCAAACAATAAATATGATTTATATAAAGTTCACATGAAAAGTTATACTACAATTGGATGTATACTGTCTGAATCCTGTGTTTTCTACCCAAATTTATAAAACTGTAAACAAAAAGATTTATTTTTCTAATTCTTATTTACTCTTTGTGGAGTTATTTAGAAAAAAGCTAGATTTTTCTTTCCATCTAAATAATTACATACTATGTGGTAGGGGTGTGTAAAAGAAACATACCTGATTTTTAATATGTGGAGTCCTGTGTATATCTTTAAAGATCTTAAGAGGAGAGTATATTAGATATAAAATAGGCACTGGCTTATGTGTCTGTTGTCTCTTTAAGAGAAAGAAAGGAGAGGAGTGAGGTACAAAGATATTGCAATAGAGATTATTTGAGGAGTTATACAAAGAAGAAACAGAGATTAGGGCTATGTTGTCCTCATCTTGGAGTACCAGAGGCTCCCAGAAAATGGAGCAAGAAACAAAAATTCTGCTCATGCAGGGGAGAGATTTTGACCCAGCCAATAACTTAATTTCATGCTTTTGAATTCCAGAAGAACTGTACAGGTCTTTGAGTTCTTTCTTGCACAATTGAACAGGAAGCTGAACTCTGGCCTCTATTATATATATATATATATATATATATATATATATATATACTTATATATATATTTATTTATACATCTATATATATGTACATAAATACACACATATATACATATATATACATACACATATATGTATGTATGTATGTATGTATGTATGTATGTATAGTCTCTCCACTTTTGAGTTGGTGGGGTCTTGTTCCTTTTGGAGATATCCTCAAGACATGCTTTCCATAGTTCTATTGTCTGTTGGAAACACTTGACTTCTTTTCAGTCCTAATATCTAACTTCTCCATGTTCTTATGCCTCATCTATGAAGGCCGTTTGAGTCTGGTGAGACTGAAAAAAAAAATGCCACTCTTGCATGTTATTTTTTCCCCTGCTTTTCACAGTGGAGTTGGCCAGAAGCCACAAACAGTAGCAATGCAAAGTCTGCACAGTTGGCGGTTTTGAGGTTTTCTCCACTAGATTCCGTAATCCACCACCTTGAATCTCAGTGTTGGCCAAAAATCTCTGGACAAGGGCAAAATGCAAAACACTTTTCAGTAGAATGTAAAACACATGATGTTTAGGCCACTCACTAATGCAATTTTCCTTCCTATCTGAAATTTCTTAGA
Organism: Ctenodactylus gundi; assembly: GCA_004027205.1. Taxonomy (NCBI): domain Eukaryota; kingdom Metazoa; phylum Chordata; class Mammalia; order Rodentia; family Ctenodactylidae; genus Ctenodactylus; species Ctenodactylus gundi. Next base: position 21,468 of record PVKB01002070.1, on the reverse strand, counting down.
TTTAATTTTTTCAGTCCATACTTCTTTCAGTATTCTGGTATTGTTTGTTCCAAACAGAATCACCCATCAAGACCAGCTCAGAGCACTCCAAGGCTTTTCCACCTGGTATCCTGTAACCATTCCAAAGTCTTGGCACAGACCATTTTCACAGACTTCCATATTGCATGGTCAAGTAAAGTTACGGCATTGTCCCTATTTATCTAGTACCAGCTTCTGTCTTAGTTACTGTCTCGTTGCTGGAATAGTATACCCAACACATATAACTTTAGGGAGGAAAGATTTAGTGTAGCTCAAAGTTTCAGAAAGGCACAGTCCATTCACAGCAAGCAGCTGAAATTCGTGGAATCATATGGCAGGGCTGGACCCAGAGACAGAGCAAAGCCAAGTGCAAGAGAAAGGGTAGGCAGAGGAAGCTAGCACAAGCCTCTCGACTTGAAGCCCGTAGCAGGTAGACCCCACCTCTCAAAAGTGCATGGTTCCCCCTGTATCTGAATATATCAGAATTTGGGGAAGACACTTCAGATCCAAACAATAACATAATAGTATCCCACAGATAATTATGTAAAATATGCAAATATAGTGAAAGAAAGATTTAACATATTTTAATCAATGAAGAATTCATATTTTTTTACAAAAAATAGTCAAAAATATATGATTGACTTACTTTCTACATGACATGTGTGACATTTTAAATCATGGGGATTGAAAGGTTAAAAACATTACATGACACTGGAGAATTTACAGCTAAGAGCAAAAGAAGAGATGAAACTCCAAGCCAGTAAGTTGTGGAATAGAACAGATTTATAATAAACATACATTTATTTCTACCAATAAATAATCAGTAACATTTCATTGCAAATATCAACGCATTAATAATTTCACTTACAGTCATAACATGGATGAAATATTTCATCAGTGGCATGGTATTTAAATATAATGAAGAAGGAATATTTTAAGAATCAAGATATGTACACACTTGATAAACACAAGATATGTATTGAAACTAAATATATGAATATATACATATGTATAAAAACAGGCCAAATGAAAACAATAAAAATGTTGTAGGCATTACATGAATGTGTAGCTATAGAATACACACATAGAGTACAACATATGGAGAAGTCATTTCATACTACTCATTAAAATTGTGTAGTACAACTAATTTAAATAAATTGTATATTATTGGGTGAAATACAAAATTTGAATATAGGGTTATTTATATTAGAAAATACATTTATATGTAGTATTAAAAGTATGCAGTTCATATTTATTTAATAAATTTTTATGAAAACTTTTAAATAATAATTAATACATAATTTTAAATACTGGATGGAAACATCCTAAAATCTGCTTAGAAATTTAGTGCAATGTATTTGTTTCTTATAAAGAAAAATGTATTAATTGATACCATGTGTGTCCTACATAAAATTTTATTTGAAATGACAAAGGTAAATGTATATAGGATTTAGAATATCTCTGCGAAAACTATAGTAGAAAAAAGACAGTAGAATGTTAACATTGGAATAAGTTTTAGAAGATTACTTAATAATCTTAAACACACACATATCACACATTGTTTTCAGAGATTATACAGAATATTTTTCTAAACAAGTATGTCTACATATTTTGTCTATCTTTTCTACTTACTTACCTATCCACTAATTTAAAATTACAGATAACAATTTTAAAAGTAGTCAGTGTCCACATTGAAATATCACATAAAATTTATTAAATTTATTTTATATCTAAAATTTAGCAACATTTACATGTATATATTAAAAATTAAAATATTTTCTAAAATTATAAATTTGCACAGTTTCATTATTTAAATTATCAATGTTAAATTAATAATTATGCTACCAAGTCTATGGTACTCTTCAGATTAATATAGTGAATCACATTTAATGAATAGTAATATTAAAAATTAAAACAACAATAAAACAAATTTTGTACCATATCCGAAGATAAACACAAAAATAATCAATTTCTTTATATAGAGAATATGATTAAAAAGAATCACTGCCTACATAGAGCTTGGAAATATTTATATAGTACATACAGTGCTTCATGTTTCCATGTTTAGAATGGGAACAGACACCTATAAAATGTATTATCTCATGTTAACATATTTGTATAAATCTGCTAATTACAATTTAACTAAATCCTTGAGCAGTCTGTTAACTAGGTGCAAAGATATTCAAAAGGTACAAATTCATTACTTCTTTGTAATTTATTTTAAGACCTTAATTTTTGTTTTTCACAAAAGACACATTATTCACATCTAGTGTCAAAAATATTAGAAGGAATTAGAATTTTTTTGGAAAACATCTGATAGTTACACTACTAAAATATTTCTTAAATTTTAACTTGTTACAAAATTCATAAAAAACAATACAAACAAGTTAAATTAAGTATTTATATTATTATGAAATCCATTTCTTGGTGTCCTAAGTACTCTTGAATAAAACACTTTAAGAAATAAGATATATTATTATTACAAAATAAAAGGAAATCATGATAAGGCTTATATAACAACCTTATATTATACACGATATATAGATAATGAATTTAAAAGTACACTGCATAAACTACTTTGTATATTTTTTGCATATTATCTTATGGTGATCCTGGGGACACATAATCGTACAATGGATTCTTTATTGCTGTCTGCCTTGTTGGGTGTATAAAAGTATCATGGATTCACTTTTTCTGTCACAGGTAAGATTTTCATCACTTCAGCAATATTATTTTTTTCCTATGGATCTTTAGATGCAAAATATATATGTTTAAGAAATGGAAGTGTTTAAAAGAGTACTTGAATAAGCATTAACTTGCATACTTGCTCCATTGATGATTCGCAGGAACAGATTATTACAATTCTTCAAATGACTTATTTCCAAGATCTCTCTTACATTTGCTCGCAAAGGTAGCAAGGTTTCGCCTTAATGGTTTATATAACACTTTGCCAAATTTGAATAATACCGATCAATTTCCATCGAGAACCTTTCCTGCTAGGACTGCTCAATCTCCATGTCATCTGCATTCTAATGAGGATGACTTCACCCATGGTCTTTTAGTCCATAACATTAAAACTGTAGCTCTCTTCCAGTTAGTGTGCTCCTCCCATTCGCATTATTTGACTAGGAGCCTAGTGTGTTTTGCACATTATATATTTCTTATTATGGCATTGAACAAATTAATACCACGTTACATACTTGAGTTACAATAGAGAATTGTCAGCAAACTCTCCTTTTATCACAATAAAGGTTTGGTTTTGATCTCCTTTTTATGTGCTTTGAAGTTCTGTAGATATTTTGCCTCTAGCATTTCTAAGTAGGCAGAGTAACAGATTTTTAAAACGTCTAGCACTGCTGTATAGAAAATAGCAATTTCACAATCTCTATGATAGTTGAAAAAGCTAACCGTTGTTTCTCATTCTACTACATATATCTACAAAATATTTTACAATGTTTTCTTTCTTGCTGGTTTCCCCAGCAATCAGCATTCTTCAGATGGTGGAAAAATGGTAAACTACTAGTGTATATTCTCTGGAAATGGTACATGTTTCTGTTCTTGAACATTACTTAATATCCATATGATAAAATAGGCGTGGTGGTGCATGCCTGTAATCCCAGCTCTCAGCCAGCATGGGCTCCATATGAGTTCAAGACCAGCCTGGGATACAGAGAGAAGCCCTGTCTCATAAAAAAGTATATATATATATATATATATATATATATATATATATATATATATATGAAAAGTAAATTTATAAAATATAAGATGTGTAAATATATTTTATAGTATATAAATAAATATATATCCATATAAAATAATCAATATTGGAGATGTAAAAGGAATTAAAGAAAATTTATTCATCAATAATTCCTAGAGTGTTATAAAGCTTTGAAGGTTGATCAATGCTTAATATCTATGTGTCAAACTAGGAAACTAGAAAAAAAAGTACACTGAAAATGATTCAAAGCTTCTGACGTGTAATTTGTGCATTCCATGAAACACGAACTGGTGGACTTTGATACCATAAAAATTTAAAACTAAGCTTTCTTATGTTTTACCCCCTCATATTTCATAAAGATGTATATGAGAGGATTTTTTTATTTTTGTTTATTATAATCACTCTTATTTTACTTGAAAATTAATCATTAAGTTACACAATTAAGGTTCAAACTTAATCACAGCAAATTTAGGAAAATTTAGCCTTCAGATATGTCTTCTGATATGGCCAGCTAATGGTTGGGAAGTGATTTCACTGGTCACATGTCATTTTATTTATAATCCAACTCTTAAGATCCTGTCAGCACCCCAGGCAGCACCAATAAAACATGTTTTCAAGCAATGTGTTTGTTTCACAGGCTGAAATCAATCCACCTTGAAGGCTCTGCTCATACAGAATGAATAACTCTTGAGATAAAAGAGATCTATCTTATTAGCAATGAAAAAATAGCCTGAGACTGTTATAAATTTGAACGCAAGTATGTTTGTTTTTATCCAGTGCCTCTCCCCTTCTTAAACTGCTTTGGTCATTAGTATACCACATAGAAAGTGGATTTTTCTTCTTTCTTGCTTGTTTGCTTTTTTCCCCTTTCTTTCTTCCTCTCTTCTTTCATTTTTCCACCTGAAAAGCAATGTGTCACTGCTGGACACCAATCAGAGAAATGGAAGGGGTATTGAATCACCTCAGCTCATCTGTATATGCAAGGGAGCTACTGTGAAATTACAGAGGTAATGATTAAAATGTGAAAGGATGCTTTACACTCAGAAATAATTTAAAGTGAAAATCAGCTTCAGTTTCCCCCCCACCCCCACCTTGGAAAGAAACAAATGTGCTGGTGATTTTGAATATTTTAGGAACATTTTCTATTTTGTTTTGGAGTCTAAATATAAAAACATGAACAAAGTTTTGAAACATTTAGTAAACACCACTTTGAATATTTTCATTGGAATATTAGCATAGAGACATGTATATATGTATGTTTACCCCAAACAAATATAGTGGCTTTCCTGAGGTGTTTTTGTTTGTTTGTTTGTTTGTTTGTTTGTTTTGGCTCTTGATTATTTCCCAGAGAGGAGAGGAAGAAGCTGTAAAAAATAAAGACACTTCGGAGAGCCAGGAATGGCGGGGCGGGACTGCCCATACCCCAGCAACATGTCAAGAAGCAGTATCACGATTTCAAGTCTAGGAAGGATGACTTAGCAAATTTGTGAGACCCTGTCTCCAAATAAATAAATAAATAATAAAGGCTGGGGCTATAGCTATGTGTGACCCTGGGTTTCTGAGTTCTTATACACATATGAATAGAAGACACACCTTAGAAGGCTAAGGTAGTTTTTCTTTTAAGTAGAGACTTTTTTCAGCATTCATAGCAGTAATTACATAGACTCACCTATGCTAAGTACAGAGAGTTCTTCCATTGCAACTCCTTCTAGGCCATTAGTTTATCCTCTAACTTCTATTTGCCAAATCACATTTCTCTTCCTATAACAAAGCATAGAACAAGATTGGTATGGCATACACAAGTGTAAACTGGAGCAGTGCGCACCATACAGGAGCTGACCCCAGCCTCTGCTTGTTAAGAGACTACTTCTTTTGTAACATCGATGAAATATTCTGCAGACCATGATTGAGATATTCCATAAAGTGAAGTTCCCCTGGATATTTGTTTGTTTTTTTTTTTTTCCCTTACAGTGGCTGAATTTGGAATATAGGAGAAAAAAAAAAACTTTCCCCTAAACTCATTCTTATTAGTATGTACACGTGATATACGGTAATTACATTACAGTTGGAGATCAGCACACGTGCATGCCTCACCTTGCTCAGTTATGCTTCTCTTTCACCCTGTTCCCTCCTTCTCCCTTACCCCGCCCCCTCTCTTCATACTCTCTCTCTTTCATCTTACTATTTTACTTATTTATATTTTGGGTCTCTCATATTAGAGAAATCATGCTACGTTAAACCTAACTCTGACATATTTCTGTGATAATAGAAGCCTCACGATACATCTATTTTCCTATAAGTGACTCAAATTTACCCAAGCAGTACCAATTTATATTTCTTTGTAGAAGAATAGTACTTCATTTTGTACACATACAACGTTTTCTTTATTCATAGTATGAACACAAATAAGGAATCCATGCTTTTAAAAATAATTGGCTGTTTCTAATATATTGACTTGAAAAACTACATACAAGTTTTTCTCAGTTTTATTAATATACATATATATGTAGCTACACATACACACATATGCAATTCACAGTGATTATATTGAAATTGGGTACTTTCTGCACATATATATCGCATCAACATTATTACAATCCCCTCCCCTCCAATTTTTTGGCCATCCCACACCCTTCACATTCTTCCAATTCTTACACATTTGGTTTCTTTGGAAAGTCTATATTACAGATTTCTCATATTAGAGAAAGTATACACTATTTAACCTTTTGTGTTTGATTCACTTCACTTATCATGATGGTTTCAAGTTGCATCTATTTACCCAGAGATGTGTCAAATACGTCTGTCTTTAAGAAGAAAGAGTAGTATTCCATTGGGTATAAATACCACAATTTATGTATCCCTTGGTCTGTTAATGGATATTTCGGTGTCTCCCACATTTTAGCCATTGTTAGTGTGTTGCTATGAACATGGGTATACGTGTATTTCTGCTATATGCTCCTTTACACCTTTTGGAAAGATACCCAGAAGAGGTACTATTGAATCAAATAGAAGATTTATTATTAGACCTTTGAGAAATCTCCATGCTGCCCTCCATAGTGGTTGTGCCAATATACAGTATTACTAGCAATGTAAAAGGATCTTTTTGGCCACAACTTTACCAGCATCAACTGCTGCTTGAGTTTTTCGTATCCATTTTCTCTGGAGCAAGATGATATCTTAGTGTTGTTTTTATTTGTATTTCTCTAATGATTAACAATGTAGGACATCATTTTCTGTACCCGTTGGCCATTTGAACTTATTCATCTGAGAACTGTTCATTCATTAATTTTGCACAATTTTTAATTGGATCTTTGATTTTATCAGCAACTCAGAGAAGAGCTAGCTCCAATGCTTCCAATGTCTAGGAAGACATTCCCTGCTCCTAGATAGACAAATTAATATAGTCAAAATGGCTACGTTATCATCACTGACACAGGTATACACTACAATTCATATCAAATAACAAGTTTTTCATATAACTTAAAAATAATCCTTAAATTCACATGGCACCAAAGGAGACGTAGAATACCCAAAGCAATCCTGAGTAAAGAGACACAGCAGGTAGTATTACGATTCCAGACATCATGTTAAAATGGGTTTTGGACATGTGTGCTTATATTATCACCTCTGTATCTTGAGAATGTTTGGGTTTTCTAAGTTCTTTGAAATATGTAACAAATGCTTATAGACCATAGTTGCCTTAAACTGAGTCTTATAAAATGTACCAGTATAGTACAGTATATTATTTCTCCCAATATTTTGTTCAAAAAATTAAAGATTTAGCTTTCTGTTTATTTCTTTGATGTCTTTCGAATGTATTTTGGTGTCGATATAGTTACAAAAGACTGTTTTTTGAATTCCATGAATCATGCACATACATCACGGTCTTTAGAAACACTTTTCCATTCTCATGGAATTACAATGATAAACTATAGTAACTTGAAAACTTTACCACATACATGTTCACTTACTTGTAGATTATGCTTCTTTTTGATATTTAAATTCCCTCCTCTTCTTTTCTTCCACTCAATTTCTAACAAATCTTGACCTGTCTTTTGTCTCTATTTTTTTTTTCTAATTTTAATAATTGAGACCATATAATAAAGTATAGGAATTAGCTTACTTCATTTTAGCAAAATAAATTTAAATTTATATTGTTTGAATTATCTATTTTTTTTCAAAACACAGCATAATTTTGCATGGATATAAAACTTTATTCACTTAAGGACACTAATTTCATTCAGGTTAGGCACCTATGATTAACTACTGCAAATATTTAAAAATTTGCCATTTTTCCCAAAACAGCTCTGTTATTTTTAAATTCTAAAAGTAATGAAAGAAATTCTGTTCCTGTGCCTCTTCCTCGGGATTTTATAGTACTGGTTTTGAGGCTGTAGGCTTCAAATATGTTTATGCTGGTTTGTGTGTGTGTGTGTGTGTGTGTGTGTGTGTGTGTGTGTGCGCGTGTGCATGATTTTACAATGTGTGATGCTGATGTTTTTACTGAGTTTATTGTAAGCTTTATATACCTATGTTGAGGTGATTCATGCTTTATTTCTTCATTATATTGTTGGCAATTATTATGAAATTTTAAGTGTTACTTATACATTTTACAAATTCATTATACTTTTAAGCTTGACCAAGTTGTATATGCTTTTTTTTCTGAACTCATATTTTTGAGTTTAAATTTAAAAACATCTTCACATAGAATTCACAATTGTATATTTTCTTAATTTTAAATTAATATATCTGAGTTATATTCTAAAACAAGTTGATATAAAATTGCTTTATGTAATTTCAGTTTCTCCTATGCTGCGGTGCTCACTGGGGTTCCATCATTTGCAGCATATCCACACACAAATCGTTAGCACATTTTTGAAAGATGGTTTCCCTATTGATTGGTCTTCGCATTCTATCATGTGTCAGTTGACTGCCTTAACATTTGTGTGTTTCTATTTCTGATTTCTCTATTTTATTTCACAGATATGTGTATTTAAATCACCCTGCCTTGGGTAGTTTATCATTATATTAGTTCTTAAAATTGGAACATTTCAGGCCTTTGTTATTTTTTAATCGAGACATTTTCTCCTACTTCTCTTCTAAATAAATTTTAGAATTAGTGTATAGACACAAACAAGAAGTGATTTTTAATGACCCACAGAACTGATTTTGGTCTATTTTTCTCAGTTTTTCTCATGTACTATGTTAAAATGGTGAAATACATACATTTAATTTTTAAACTAAACTTTAGAATACTATTGTAAAAATAGAATCAAGGGTTTTTTTTGTTTTTGTTTTTGTTTTGTTCTGTTTTTTTTTTCTCTAGACCCCACATGGTTAAGTCCCTTTTAAGAGTGAAGTTCTTGGGTCTCTGGAGATAGCATAATTTGCATGGTTCCACTAGAAACTAATGCCTAATCCAGTATTGCTATTAGTATTTTAAACAGCACTTTATCTTCTATAGAGATTAACTATGAGTATTTTCTTCATTTATTTTATTTCTAATTTAGATCATGACCTTTACTTTCCAGTATCTCACTTATAAAATTTCCTTTCTTGTTGAGTAATTTTAATATTTGCACATGTATTTAAAAAATTAATTCTGTCAATCTTTGTTTGAGAAAATGTTCATTTATCCTTTACTTTTGCTATGCTGAAATTTTCCTCAAGAACTGTTTGTGCAATTACGTTTTTATATTTGATCTTATTTTTATACTATAACAGTCTGAATTTTTAAGCATGTAAATTTTTTCTCTTCAGCATGAATAAAAATCTGATATGAAAATTTTACTTATCAACTTCTTTACCTCAAAGCCATAAATAGTGTTCTGGTACTTTCTATTTTGACTGAATCTTGATTAAAATCTAACTTTTATTTTACTGTTATAGCACTTAGATATTAGTATCAAATTATTAGAAAGTTTGCCTCATGTAAAAATTATCTTATGTTTAATTTTATATTGGCTTTTGTTGATTTTTGAATGTGTCAAGATTGATATTTTATTTTTAAAATTTACCTAAATTTTTATTTTCTGTTGTAAAATAATAACAATTTTAATTAAATACCAGTAGAAAATCTTCATCATCCTTCCTTTTGTTTGATCAATCGGTTTATCAGTTTTTTCTAATTTTTAAAAAGGAGCGCAAGTTACAATATAGCTAACATTTTTGCTATTATGATATAAAATTTTGCCAACTTACAGTATGATTTTCCTCACTTTCCTTAATGTTCTTAACTGTATCATCTTTGAATCCCAAAATACTTCATTAACATTCTTAGTTCCATTGTCTCTGAATTCCACAAATGCTACTAACATTATGCTCTAATATCATGGACTTTCTCCAATGATTCCAAAACATTATTGCATTTCTCCCACGTTGCTTGATTTTGAAACAATGCCCAGATTTCAGAGCCATCCACTTAATAATAACAAAAATTATAGTTATCTCTATAGTACTAAAATTACTAAAATTAAAAACTTAATGGCTTTTACCAACAAATATTTACCTCTTTGTTTTGTGGGTCAAGGACACTGCATTGACTTAGTTGACAATAGTCAATGTTTTAGTTAGCTGATAAACAGAGTGTCACAAAGTAGAAATCAAGTTGTCAACTGAGTGCAGTTTTATCTGAGGATGATTTTGTAGAGGAGAAAGTATCCAGCTCATCGGTATGATTGTTGTGAGACTCTGAGTCTCTGCCATGCTGCCCAGGTCTGCTAAGTAATCAGGGAAAGACTGAGTCAGTCAGCTCAAGCAAGACAGATCTGCAGGCTTCACAAGTTAGTTTCTCTAGTCATAGCCCATTGCTCATGGCACATGAGCATCATTCGGAGCAAAATCACTCAATCCAGACCACATTGGAAAGGGCGTAACTAAGTAAAATGCTGAACACCAGTCACCAGAATACATTAGGGTTCATTCTAAAAGTTGTCTACTACAAAAAGCAATTTGGCCTTGTACTGATATTCTTTCCCTAGACTGGAGAAAAAATGGTAAAATTATATTATTTCAGTTATTTATTAGTATAAAACTTTTTTTTTCTTTTTCAAGGTGCTGAAGGAAAATATGTTATGTGCAACCCCCAAATATAGACTATAACATTTTATAGATTTTGACAATATGCAGTTTCTCAATTGACCGTAATTTTAGATATATATTTTTTACATATTCACTGGTATTTTTATGGAGCAGAAGAGTTTGTGTTTATGACTGATTGTATAATCCTGTTTTAGGTAACCTGCTATATTCTGTGAACGTAAACAAAGAAAGAAATGTATGGTTAAGTTGCTAATTGTGTTCTACTTGTTTAAAGCCTTTAAACTAAACAGCGATTGCTGTTATGTATCCAGCAATGTCAGTGTATTATTTACTTTCACAGTTAAGTGTATTTCCACCAAGGTACAGAGGACTCTATCTACCTCACCACAGTCACCAATAATTCATTGCTGATTTCTTAGGTAACAGAATTTTTATTAACTAATTTATTGAACAGTATCACGTTTAGCATCTGATTTCTTGTGAGTTATATAAATATTAGTCTTCGTTTAATTATTTTGATAACTTTTAAATGAATTGTCTAAGGTTGACAGGGTCTTTTATTGCTACTATTTGCATGATGCTTTTGTATAAATTCTACAATGTATCAAGCATGTTGATGAGAATACCATGTAATGTGGTGCCAACTGTCTTCCCACAATAGGAATATATTAGATTTTTTCTTTATCTAAAAATTCTGTCACCCTGTCATCCCAAATGAACAATGTTTTCAAGTTGAATGAACTGAGACAGAAGGAACTCATATGCTGCTATTTAGTATTCAAATAAAAGCTTGGTCAAAGCTCAATGCTGAATATAGTGAAAGGATTGCTAACATGAACTGTTTTCTCTTTGTGCAATATAATTCTTCTAGTTTGTTCTGTGTCCGTAGTAAAGATTAATAATATGTTCACTTATAAGGTACACAATTTACATTTCCTTAAGCAAAAGGTAGTAGCTATATATATATTTTTTTATTTCTCATCAGTTTCTGTTCCAATAACCTGGTCACTTACACGTATGAATTCATTATGTTTTCAATATGACATATATTGGATTTCTTGTGTGACAGCCATGGCATATGAGGACATTTCTAGAGTTCATTCAGGGGCTGATGCCCTTGGGTAAAGCTGAGAGGTAGTTGACTCGCAGCTTATGGTAATCTGTTTATATTTGTGTTGACAACCATGGCAATAATCATATCCCTAGCTTTGCAAATAAGCCGTTTTTCAACATTATAACGGAAATATAGTAATTAATATAACAAATTGAATCCTCAACTAGTGTCTATAAAAAGTACAGTGTTGAAAAATACTCATTTATTAATTTCCAACAAATTAGATATTATCAGGGCTATCAAGCCAGAGAACAGGTAAAAATGATTGCTGTTAATTTGCTCCAAAAATGTATTTAAACATGATATGGAGAATATACAACAAGATATAATATGATAATACTTCCAGGATAATATTAGATAAATGCCTTTTTTAAACATCTTATTTGAAAATAATGTCTGATAATAACATCAGATTATTTTTAGTTAATAACATTTTGTTAGATTTGTATATAACCTTACCATATCTCAGTAATATTTTTTGCTAAGAAAAACATGTTTAGTTTATATTTTTGATCTTCATAATCTGTCTCTTTAAATTCACTTATTCATTATAACAATACTTGAATTATATTGATTTCTGTTTTTATGTGACTATTTTTCTATCAAGTATTTCTTATTTTAGTTACATATTTTTCCTGTATTAATTATTATTCTATAATAAGTCTGTATGTTATTATGTATGTATTGAAGGGCTACTACTTTTATTCAAGTTTTATTTACAAAAAAATAAGAAATTAGTCAATTTTCACTCAACCAAAAGAAAGACTAAACAACTAATCAAAAATTTTGAGTAATGTATTGTAAACTTTATGTTTGCATATAATAAAAGAATGATTCTGGATTTTATATGTTCTTTCTTTAGTTTTTTTGTCTAAAAATAATGCCAAAATAAAGAATGAATGAGTTTAATAGTTAATGATGCTTTTAGAGAGAATAATAAGAAGTTTATTTAAAAAAAAACAAGCCAAACAGTGCATAATGCAATTAAAATAAGTTTTTTCTTTTCAAAATTATTGTGCAATCAAATACATGGTGAATATCAAATTTAAAACACTGACAAAAGAATTGTCATTAATCTTCTGAATCTTCCCCTCATGCTTCGACACTATTAAGATTACATCATTCTTGCAACTTTCTGAAACAATTCTGTGAATCATGAGTGTGTCTCTATGAGTGATATGAAAAAAAAAAGATAAATGCTTTTGTCAAGCGTCACCTGACAGAAAGGCAGCCTTCTAAAAACACTACTGGAAGGGCATCACGCAAACTTTTGTTTCTTCAAAAAGTCAAATTGATCAGTAAAGTGTAACATCTCATATCAAATCAGGATGTAAAAGCAGCCACGATAGTGCATCGAAAGACAAAGGAGAGAATTCAGCAGTCACTTCAGAAGGTGGCCGGAATGATACATGGGTATAAGGCGAGGGTAGGCTTTCTAGGGAGATTAGTATAAGTCTTTCTTTTGATGCAGTATTTTTTACATTTACACATTATCATGTTTATATCACTCTATTAATAGAGAAATATAAAGAAATGATATTTACTTTTTAAAAATAGACCTGTCTTCTATTATTATGATCAACATAGAAAAATGATTCATGGGTTGAAATAGCTAGTGCATTTCTGAACTTTCTTGATGAAGATTTCAAAGAAGTTTATGGGAAGGTTATATGAGGGAGTGTTTCTTATTCATAATACAGTCCACTCTCTGATACATAAAATAGCAAGCAAAATAAACTGCATAAAAATCTTTGTTCGTATTGAAATGTCTTGCAAAATAAAAATTATACACCCAAAACTTGAAGCTTAGGAAAATCAATTTCAAATACAGTTTAATAAAATTAAATGTATGGTACAAGTGATACATACTGATTATTAATATCTTTTAGTGCTTTGAATTAATGTTTATTACTAATTTAAAAAGTATAATATTCTCCTTTAGTTTATAGCATATTAAACAATGACTTTCATAACTAAGAAAAGTTAATGAAAATCATTCCATTTCAAACCACATGCATTTTAGTATACTGAATTATCATTATGAAGAAAGATTATATTGGACCTCTTGAGAAAAAATATAAACAGAATAGTGATCTGCATTGTGGTTTACACAATTAGTGTAGCTTCTTTGTGGTTAAAAAAATATATGTAACTCATTCCAAGAAAAGATATCTATCCAAAAATGTCGAAAGGTAAAGTTATTTGATATACAGAAGTGCAACAAAAAAGAGCAAGAAAAAATTCAAAGAAATTAAGCATCTATTAACAGAATTAAAATTTATTTTATCTAATGGTCTTCAAATAAGATGATTTTTGCATCAGGCATTTTATATTTGATCACATAAAACAGGCAAACAGTATTAAAACACCTCTCTACAAGAAAACACAAAAATACATGGAAGTGTTTGTATTATGTTTATTTACACATAAATAAATGAGATGAATCACCAAATCGTGCTGTAATCAACTACTTCAGAAATTATTTGTGTATTGTTTTTAAAAATTGTAATGTTTTATTAGAATACAAAACTTTATTATAATTATTGTGAGTAAAATAAATTCATAGAAAAATAAGCTAAATGTAAATTGAAATGATTAATACAAATGCAAAAACCTGTTCTCATTGACTGTCATGACATTGCAATGAAATGAGTTATGGAGTTGCCCAGGCTGTGCTCACAATTGCATTCCTCCTGCCTCAGCCTTCCAGAATACTCTGACTACAGGTGTGCACCTCTTCACACTTGGACATTTGTAGTGTACAGAGCATCTCCATGATTTTTTTCTTTTCTTTTCTTTTTTCTTTTTGAATCAAGGATGCACTAATTTATATTCCTACCAACACTGTGCAAGAGTTCCCTGTATTTCACCTATCTTTGTTTTATACTTGGCATTCTGGATCCAAGCATAACAATCTATCAGTGTGAGAACTGTGTATCTATCGAAAGGAAAAGAAATCATTACGTTGAAGAGACATCTTCCCTCCTACTCTCTGTGCAGTACTATTCACAGAAGTCAACAAATAGAGGTAACCTAAGTGTCCATCAACTGAAGAATGCATAAGGGAAATATGGAACATACATACAATGGAATACCATTCAACCATGAAAATTAAATCTCTTCAATTTCAATAACATAAATGATTAACCGAAAACACTATGTTGCTAAGTAGTCTAAACCAGACACAGAAAGAAAAAAAAATAAAAATAAACAAATAAAATTAGATAGTCTATGGTAGTTGGCTGGCAAATATTAAAATGTATCTACCTACTTATTAATCCTTCACCTATGAATCTCCCTTAGTATCTATCCATTTATCACCCCCTTATCAAGCAGCATTCTAATGACTATGATAATGAGCAGTGAAAAAATTCTCAAATTTTGTGATTGGTAATATAAATATTACCATAAATTTTGGAGTTCATCTGGAAATGACTATTACAATCTTTGATTCAGCAGCCCTATATTGCATTTTACTTCACAAGTATAAATCATTTCTATACAAAGATATTTACTATCTGCCATAAATTATTATGTCCACTTAACATAATATTAATGTTGCTAGATCTTATTTTCATATATAAAATTGAATAAAACTTAAAAATGGGAAGACAACCTCTATTCAATAATTGAAAGAATAGTCTTAGAATATCTTTACTCTCGATAGCAATTCATAAATTCAATTCAATTTGTATCAGTACACTGACAACATTTTTCTTCAAATGCTAAGATTATTATGGAATTACATATAATTTTGGTTACAAAATCGATTCTGAGAAAGTAGAAGCTGAGGCTTACACATATTGACTTGAAAATACGTTAGAAAGTTCTAAAGTTCAAAACATATGGTACCAGCATATAAACATACACACAGGACAAAGAAACATTGTACAGAGCTCAAATATAAACCTGCATACATTCAATGATCTTTTTTTTTCAATCCATAGAACATATGACATTTATTATGGGATGTGTCACATATGGAAATGTTATCCATTTGGAGGTTCACTCACAGGAAAACATTCAGATTAACCACAAAATATAACTTTGTTTCAGGAAATATAACCTCATTTATCTAACCACTTATCCCTCCATTATTTTGGATGTAACTACAGTGCAAAGGACAAATATCAGGGAAGCATCTCAAATCTGCAATAAACATCGTTGAGAAATGATTTCCACATAAAATAAAGAATAGATTTAGGCGATCTGAAGAGAAACCATAATATTCCACAAAATAAAGAATAAAATGTTCCTTTCCTAATACTCTGTAAAAGAATCAACCCAAAACCCATTAAGGACTTACATGGAAAACTAGAGAATTTAATAGTCCTAGAAGCAAATATGCGTGAGTTTCATGATATTGTTTTGGCATGTTTTCTGGCTCTGATACCAATAGCGCACAGGCGACAACAGTAAAAATAGACACATGGGATTGTTTGGGGAACACAGACAAGGCAACAGTCAACAGACTGAAGAAACATTTTATGTTATGAGAGAAGATTCACTAAACCTTGAGGCTGGTAAACAAAATGCCATCATACTAATCAGAATAGCGCCACGGCCCTGGGGACTTAAACTACTACAAGACTAATCATCACACCTCTATTTAGGCAGAGTAAAGTGCGTGTTACTTCACAAAGAAACAGTTATTTCACATATTATTTAGAATTTAATTGTATAAGAGGCTTGTTCCTTACTTTTATTTACTTAATTACATCTATGGTCATTTATTTATATTACTAAAGACTGCATATAATTTTGGCTTCGATTCTATTGTCACAGGGAAAATTCTTGGAAATGGTAACAGTGTAAGCTTGAATTCCCTACAGATGCCAAGAAACTTTTCTAAGCATGTTTGTTTCATGCTAAACATCACTCGCTTCCTTATGTAACATCTTTTACCCTACTCTGTCCACACAAGTTTATATTATAGGAGGAACTAAAACTGTTTAGATAAAAAACGCACAATATAAACAGCTGGTGAAGGTATGCAGGATCTTTGCTGTTTTTCCAGTATTATGTTATCTTACCACTTCAAGGAAAAAAAATCTAGATTTGTTCATTATTATTCTTGCTGATTCATTAATATTCTTGTTGTTCATTCATATTCTTGATTACTTTTGAAAAGGTATTTTTGAAAATAAACGTTTAAAGAGGTCTTACAAGGTGTTTAGTGATCATGGATCCTTGCTAATATACTAGCATTCTTATACACAGTGACTGATAATGTCACTGCTCTATGTTGCCACACCTAATCTAACCTTAAGAGCCTCTTAAGTGGGATAGAGAAACAATTGCTTACCATTCTTGACACATTGATGTGACTGTGGACAAATCAGGCTTGAAATATATTAATACAAATTACATTTTTCATTGTGATATCCCTCTCCTTTTGTCAGCCTTATTCCTCAAGGCTCCACCATGCATAAAATACTATTACGATGTGTTGAGCAAAGACATTTGGGTGTAGTCAGCACCTGTGAACCACTTAGAAGAAAGGCACAAAATAGAAAAATCACAAGTGAATTTCAATAATCAAATGGGATTTTACATGCTTTAAACAACTTTTAACTTTATTATGATAATGTGTAGGATTCCCACGTACAAATCAGCAGAAATCACAATGTATGAACACAGGACACAGAAAAAAGAAGCAAAAACTCCTTTGAAGAGGTTAATTTAAATAAAGTACCCACCTTATCAAGCCATCTTGGAATAAAGACTCTTCTGTGGCCTGCCATTTAAAATTGTCAGAAACATTCCTAAATTACAGATGCTTAAAACTATAAAATTCTAAATGTGGCACAAGTGTTCTTATTGTAAATTTATCTCTGCAGTGCTGTTACACTGAATCGCCAAATGCAACAAAATGAAATGTAATGATATTTTCATAATTATTATAATTTTGAATTATCATAAAATGTCAACTACTTAGAAAACTTTAACTGAATTAATAATTATATTTGCCTTGTACTATGAAAAGCTCAATTCAGTGTCAAAATATAGAATATATTTCACAAAATAGAAAAAGCCATTTGAATGTGAACTTCTACAGCTGTGATTTTTTCACAAAGAATATAAACTATTTTTCGTATATTTTATAAACTAATATTGTTAGTATACTCTTAAATTAAGTGTTAAAATTGGTATTACAGCCCAACAATATTTCATTAATTTATGCAAGTTATATTTGATGAAAGGTCTTTAAAAAGAATAAAAGACTAAAGGCAGCGTTTGATTTCACACATAAATAATTGTATATGTGTCAGTCATTGAATTTTAGAAAGCATTTAATTCTAAATTTTGCTTCCCAAATAAACAAAAATTATCAGTCTTTAACAATCAAATTTATTGTAGTTCCTTATGATAATTCATCTGCATTAAATATAAAGTCATTTGTAGTACTTATTACAAGTAAAATTTATTTTCTAAGCTTCTCTCTCCCTATCTGTCTCTCTCTCTCTCTCTCTTTTCCTCTCCGTGTCTGTTCCTTAGGATCCAGTCTAGGGAATTCCTTAATACATCATTAGCCCATTATTTAATTTTTGCTTTTGAGACAGGGTCTAAGTTGTAATCTGAATTTGTGAACTTTCTTTCTTATTATCTCAGAAGGCAGGGATTACCGGCCTTTACCACTAGGCTCAATTAAACTTTGCTTTGTAAAAAAAAGTCTCCATTGTCATATTTATTGAACATTAACATTAAAAGTATCTTTATAATATTTTAGGAAGAGGCAATATTGTAATCATTAGACCACAAAAATATAAAATCTCTCTTAAAGTACTGCCACAAACAGGCAGCAAAGACATATTTATGCCCATGTATGTCAGTCATCTAGCGATCTATCCTATTATCCATCTTTCTATTGTTTTTTTATTTCTTTAAGACTGAGTCTTACTGCAAAATTATTTTTTTGCCTCAACCTTAGCAAACGCTTAGATTGTAGCATCGACCAACATGCCTGGCTTCTGGTATATGTATGTTTTGTTTGTGGTTTAGATTCTTTTATCATTTTTATATACATGAATTCCAAATTCTACAACACATTACAAGTGTCTGGTTGGAGGAATCAATGGCCTTTATGCCAATTTTTGCCTCTTCTTTTCTTCCTGCTGACCTTTGTCCTGTGCTTTCCCCACTACACACAGAGTCTCAGAAATTCATCCATTTCCTGTCAGCCCAAGGCCTCGCTGTCTACCTTGTGTCTTTTGTGGAGACCTTTCACCCTATTACTATTGAATTTCAGAGGGATACCAGTCTGCATACTATGCAGCCATAAAGAAATGCATCAAATGCTATAAAGAAATGAGCACTGGAAAGAAAACAGGGCCACCCTGAGTCAGTAATGTTCAGTGCATTTTTTTTTTTTTTAATTTTTGACTTCAGGTAAGTGGATAAGACTGGACTTTAACTTGCTATCCTCTGCCTGTGTCTCCCACGGTACTGTAATTACAGGTCTGCACCACCAGGTTCTGTATCCCGTTTATATTTTTAGATGGCCTCCAAATTGAGCCAATACTTGAAGATGAAAAAAAATGTTCTTTTCAAACTAATATGACAATAAATATAACTCAGATTCTACTTTCCCTTCTGCTGGTTCTTCTCAACTATTTTTCCTCCTTTTTATTCACTGGTCTCACCCTTCTTTCACCTTCCCTTTCTCCTTTTCTCTCTTTTGCTTCCTTTGTAAGATTTATTTTTCATTTACTCCTTCTATTCACAACTTCATTTTAGCCATTCTGCATTTTCAACCGAATATAAATGTTATGTCTAAATTCAAGTATCTATTTAACTGTGATATAATTAGCTTTTAAGGTATATCTTAAATTTGTTACTTTATTGGCTAGATATTTTGAGATTTACACATATATGTTTATATATACATTTATTATTTATTATTATTCAATATTTATTCACTATTATTTAATATACATTCATTATCATTTAATATTTATTTAATATTTAATATTTATTATTATTTAGATATATATATGTAATTACCACATATTGTTAGTTCCTACAAAATTTAAAAATTGATATTTTTTAAATAAATAATCTTTAGATAATACCATTTCTGAGTTCTAAAATCAGGCATGTCCAATCTATTGCTCATCATTTTATTGTTCTTATTTTGAAGAATGAAGATGAATTTTTGGGCTATATCTAAAATACACAATATAGTGAATGTAAAAGTATGAAGTTTCCTATAGAATAAAGCAGACCAAAAATCCAAACCAAAGGAAAATAGAAAAATGTTTTATACAAATCTTCTATAAATCAAAATTGAAATAAATAGTAAGATATGAAATATTCACTAAAAACTTAGAAACTTACTTGTTTAATTTTGACATATCTTAGACATAATGTTCATATCATGCATTATACATAAGATTTTATTTTCTTCTCTATAATTAGCAATTTTAATTGGAAAAATTAAAGTTCTAGTCTTTCTCTTTAATATACACACACTTGCACACACACTAGTGTGCGAGTGTGTGTGCATACAAATACATATGTATGAAATTGACATGACTTCCATCGAGAAAGAAGGATCGAGATGAACATCTCCAAGATCTTCCCATTTTGGGGCTGTGCTCATCTTCACAGAACACTCTGCCGGGTTCTACAACTTTCACATACACATACTGGTAGGCTGGTAGGCTGCTCCTCTGAAGGTGGCTTGAGAATAAAGCTCTAAATGTGACAGGCAAGCCCCTAGGCTTCTAACAAATCAAACTTATTTGAGGAAAGGCAGGAAGAAGAAACTCCACTAAGCTGCTTTTCTCCAATATTGTCTCACTAGGTGATAGCCATTCAGTTATACATGCATATACATGTGTATGTGTACACACACACACACACACACACACACACACACGAAAAGAAGGCCTAGGAAAATATTAAAAGGCTGTAGTTGTTCATCTAATACTTGTGAATAATATAAATTACATACATATTTTTTTAGAATGGAGAAAACATAAGCTGCAACCTAATTCAGTCTTAATAGACAAAGGAACTGTGGACAAGTTATGTACCGTACAAGGAAGAGAAGATGGAAAGACAAAAGTGAGAGAAAACTTAATCTTAGAATAAAAGAAAAAGAAAAGCGAATAGAAGTTAAATGTGTTTGTGGGGTGAAAGAGAGCACAGGGGTTGAAGGAATGGTTCAGCAGTTAATGCACTTGCCTAGCAACAAGCACTAACCAAGTACTAAGTACCCGAGTTCGATTCCCCAGCTCCACGTAAGCTTAGCATGGGGACACAGGCCTGTAATTCCAGCACTCAGGAGGCTGAGGCAGGAGGATTGCAGTAAATCCAAGGCTCCATAGTGAGTTCAGCACCAGAACAAGTGGGTTGAGAGGCTGAGAGAGAGGGAAGAGTGGAAAGCGAATACTGGAAACAGTAGCTTTAATAATACAGATAGCATTTTCAAATAAAGAAGAAAGAAGGTTCTGTTTGTATAATAAATGTTTATATATATATATATATATATATATATATATATATATAATGATATATATATATATATATATATATATATATATATATATATATATATATATATATATAT